>CM066164.1:6010000-6525000 GCA_033629205.1 Lithocarpus polystachyus | reverse complement strand
GGATTTCTGGCCGTGGGAGTTCCGATGGGTTGTGGGTTTGGCATGAGACTTCTGAATATGCTTTGAAAGCTGTGAAAGAATCAGCAATGGAAGCTTTGAAAGCTTCCTTTCCTTCTTCAAAGCTTTGAAAGCAGCCATGATATTCTTCTCTAATCTTTTATTCATTAATTTTTTTATTCATTTATCCAATTAATTGGCCTTTCTCTTCACATTCAAATCACAATTAATATAACCCAAATCAAAGATTCAATTCATTGTTCTGTTCTCCATCAAAAGTTGTTCCCATCAAACTTTGAAGCTCTTGAAAGAGTTCTTGAGCTTCCTAGATATGGGTCTGGAGTGGCTGATCATTTTGTGACAGTGGAAACCATCAAAATATGATTTTGAAAGATCAGTTTTCGTAACAGGTGATTGAAGCAAACCCAGAAAATTTTTATTGAAAACTAAAAAGGTTTAAAAGGGAGAGAAAATTATGTGGCTTATTTATAACCTTAGGATTTGTTGCTTGCTATGTGTCTTTCATTGGTGTAAAAATATGAGAGAACTGGAGATATTATAATGGGAGGTGAGTCTACCCCATTCTCATGGACATGGCAGTGGACAAAGATTGGAGCAACTATTATGTGGGGTCTGACTCTGACACCTATATTTTGGCTCGAAAGGTACAGGTCTGACTCTGACGACTATATTATGGCCAACTTAATTAACTGCCCAAAAAGGAAATATTCTCTCCGATTCAGTTTGTTTATTTTTTATTTTATTTTAAAATATTTTAAAATATTGTCATGTTTTTAAAAATAAAAGTTATTAATTTATTAATATGCGTAGTATATTTATACTTTATTTTTAAAATTATTTGAAAAGAAAACTAACAAATAATTAAAAAATCAATCTAGTTGGCTCATTAAGATTAATTTTTTTTAAGCTGATAAATTTATTTAAGGATAATTTTGTAAATTTATACATTTTATAAGAAAAATAAGACAATAAATAATATTTTTTAAAAAAGTTTGACTTTTTAAATATGACAAATAAATTGAGATAGAATGAGTAAATACTAAATCTTACTTGTGACTTGTGAATAGCTCCACGTAAGTTGTACCATACTTTATTTTTGAGCCCATCTCAATAATTAATTTTTTTTGATGAACATCTCAATAATTAATTTGTTCCTTGAAAATTGAGAGCAATTCACGGATGACATGAGGAGGTCTTCACAAATTCTTTAATATATATATATATATACATTGAATTTTTTTTATGGGTTGAATATGAGAATTATCCAAACTTCATCCCCCAACCGTAATCAATTTGATTGGGTTACGGGTTGCTTTGGCACATCCACTTCTTTCAGATGCGTTTGGAAAACCTAAAAGAATTAGTATTTTTGGAATTTTTTTAGTTGATTTTGAAGGCTCATCCAAATGCATTCTACGTTAATTTATGCTCTTTCCAAATTGCAGTCAATGTTTAACGTATACCTTTCAAAATATAGATATATAGTGAGTTCAATCCAACCAAAGGAAAATTCGAAAAACATCAATGTTTGTCTAGATGATACTATTCGAGTTTATCATAAACCTTTTCTGGGTCAAATTTGATGGCCATGCTGCTAAGTTTACTTTTCAAAGTAGTTATGGAATGGATTATTCTTTGAACCGACATGGTGTTGTCACGGCTTTACACCAAGGATGAAACTCACTTAAAGGTGTGGATCAAATCACCAGGGTACGGTCTAAGTCTATTCACAAAATTTTTTGGTGATGGTCTTGTACAAGGTGTTGCATAACCCAGCCAAGGTTGTATATTGAGATTCCTACTATGTTCTAGAATTGTAAGAAGAAGATTGGGTGGAAACCATCAGGGCCAAGGACTTTATAAGGCTTAAATAATCTAATTACTTTCTCTTCTTCTGCTTTAGTGAGGCCTGCATGAATCGAAGTCACTATATTACAGGTTTAACAAGGGAAAGAAAGCGGTCAGGGAGGGTGTAGGAGGCAATGTTCTAATTCTGAGGTTTAGAGGTTGACAAGTGATTATGCACCAATTCTTTAATCTCGAGTCAAGTGTAACCAATACCACATGTTGGTCCTTAATGTGGATGGCAGTTCTATTAAGATGGTGGTAATAAACTATTAATGGAATTCCTATTAATGCAGAGGGAAAATTGTATGTGTCCAATTGAATGTCTAAGGGTCTTTATAATTTTATAGGAAAGAATGTATACCTCTTGAATATAATCATACTTGTTAGGAACTTTTGGGTAAAAATATATTGACACTAGTTAATTAATTCAATTATATCTAAATTGATTAATTAGATTAAATTACATGCAAATCGTGGAGTCACCAACAAATCATCAAATTTAACACGGTAATTTGTTGACGAATGAGAAAAATCTCTTGCAAAACAAAAACTTCACTGGGTGAATTTCAGATCACCATTCTCAAGAATCTACTAATGCTTCGTTTGATTCATTGGAAAACCTCATGTAAAGACAGTTTTCCTTATTTTTCAGTATTTGGTAGCATAAAAAAAAAAAAAAAAAAAAAAAGAGCCAAAGGAAAACTATTTTTGGTTAATATAAAAAGTATGGCTTATTTTTAGAGATTTCTTTTCATTAAATTTTTTTGGAAAACAACTCTATTTCACAGCAAACTAAATAAGGGAAGTTAGGAGGTTATTTTTCAACTCATTTAAAGTTGCTACCAAATATTGGAAAATGAGATAGTTTTATAGAAAATGCTTCTTGAAAAATGGCTCATTTTCTAGAAAACATCATTATTAAAACAAACAGAACGTAATTAATAATTAAGCATATATAAATATAAAAAATCTTACCACTACTAGACTTATCCCTAAATATCAACCTACAGTTAAATTTTTGCTCCAATCTTTGATAGGACTTGATCTGGTAGAAGACATCATTCTTAGCATAGATACCAATATTATTAAAAAGTATGGGACGAATTTAAGAGAAACTTTCATTTGGTCTTATTATTCTTATTATTATTATTATTATTATTATTATTATTATATGGATTGGAAGATCTTTGCTGGATATTTAGACTATAATGGCATGACGTGAGTGTTACGTCCAAACTGGTTACTATTTGTTTTTTTTATTATTTAATATATGACTAGTGGATATTTATTATCATCTCCCTGCTTCTGCCTTCTCACAGTTCCATTTGGTTGTTGAGGGTATATTTAGACTCATCCACTGCTCATTCACAATTAATTATTATTATTATTATTATTATGGGTAATGCTAAAGAGTGCCCTTAGGGCACTCATTAAGAATCCATTTAAAGAAAGTTTTTATTTCACTTTTATAGGAAATGTAAAAAGCTGTTAAAATATTAATTACTTTTTTTTTTCATTTCCCATACAAACTTTCTTTAAATGGATTCTTAATGAGTGCCCTTAGGGCACTCGTTAGCATTTTCCTATTATTATTTACAGTATATTTTTAAAACTTTCAACTAGAAATTAATTACGATTCACGCCAAATAAGCCCATGAAAAGGTAAAACATTGGCTTAGAAAATTCTTTTCAAAATATAAGAAACAGAACTCAAACTGAAAAGGTACAAACACCTTGAACTGAAAGTCCAACTACCTCGGCGAATTCGTTTCAATTAATCATTACCATTCCCTAGTATCACTTATTATTAATGTGTTTAACCAAAAAAAACTTATTATTAATGTGTAACTTTTCGATTCTTTGTATTTAAACGAGGACACCTGGCTGAATCTCATTCCTAAACTTCGGTATCAGTACTATTTGGAAGAACGTGTGTCATGTCTCTCTATATGTTCTTTAAATAATATAACTGGTTGGCGGCACAGCACTACAGAGAGTAGAGAGATGAGGCGACTACCCAAGTGGGGTTCCACGTACATGTGCTCCCTCGTGTAAAGTTAAACAATTACCTAACTTCAAATCTCACACTAAAGAAGTTAATGACAATAAAATTATTGAGTCAAACCAATGCTACACACTGCTGCTTTTGAGAATTTGAGCACATCCTATTTACCTATCTACGAACATGGACTTGTTTATCGACTATCTTCAATGTGTGGTGAAGTTTCAAAGTCAGCAAAGACGACTAATCCTATGGAAGCTTCACGAGAAGTGGTGCTAACTGCTAGCAAACCTCATTTATCTTTGCTGCAAATAAGTCATTTTATATTTACCAAATTTAGTGTTTCAGAAACCTTCATACTTTTTTTTTTTTTTTTTAACTTTAGAGAAAACACAACCCTTCATACTCGATATTGATTGTGAGTATGTTATGACAAACCAAAATAAAACTAGAAGTTTTTGATCCTCTCAAAAAAAAAAAAAAAAAAAAAAAAAAAAAAAAAACCAAAAAACAAAAAAACTAAGCGCCTATTTGGTAAGAGGGTTTAAATATAGTTTTGTATTTTGTAAAAGATAAAATGGTAGGTCCTACACTTGAATATATTGTTTGATTGATGTTCTCTAAATAAAATTTTCAAAAAATTGTTTATTCTCCTTATTTAGACAAGGATCTTGAAAACAACTGAGAGTGTTTTCAAGATACAGAAATGTTTTTAGTGGTATAGTTTTAAATAAAATGAAAACACTGAACCTCATAGATTTATCCAAACTCTTCTATCTCTTAAATTAAGGAGCTTATTTTTATCACAAAAAAAAAAAAAAAAAAAATCTCATGCTCCAAATTTGAAACGTATCATTATCCAAAAATAAGAATAAAAAAAAAATATACATGAGCTCTATCCATATCGTTATCGAAAAAAGAAAAAAAAATGTAATTTACAGATTCTATATCTTTACTTTTTGTAAACTTTTTTTTAAGAAAAATATAAAAAAGTAGAAATGGTCTCCCAAACATCATTTTCTGCTTTTAGTATTTTGAAAATTGTTTTTAAAAGTGGGAGTCAAACACATATAATGTAAAAATTATTTTCTGGAAACTATTTTTAATTTTAACTTTTTAAAAATTATTTTCATATTGTTTTGAAAACAAAAACAAAAATTCTCTTACTAAATAGGTCGCATGAGTTTTTGAGTTTGTTGTAGTTCTTGAACATATTAACAATAGGCCGTATGAGTGTAGTGGGCTTTTCCATTCACCCAAGCCTATGACCAACATTCACAGGTAACGGGAACCACAATTTTAATGCTATGTTTGGATGTTGGGAAAAGGAGGAGTAGAGTAGAGGAGAGGGAGGGAAGGTAATTAAATTACCTTATTTGGATGTTTTTTAAGGAATGAGGAGGAGGGATTTAGAGGGTTTTGAACTACTTCTAACCTTTCATTTTTAATTTTTCCAAATTGGAGAGATTTAGAGAGAGAGTGAAGCATAAAAATACTTAACCAAATGAATTACCATATTTGCCCTTATTTTATTAACAAAATTACAAATGAAAAGACTAATTATTTCCTTCCTTCTTACTTAATTTTAAAAACATCCAAACAAGGTGGATGATAACTATTCCCTTCTACTCTCTTCTCCACTACTCTCCTTTCCTCTACTCTTCTTTCTCTCAAAACCTCCAAACATAGCATAAGAGTTGTGCTAGGACCACCAAAAATAGCACAATCTTGTGCCACAACTCACCACATGGCGAGTTGTAATTGGTGAAAGTATGTCCCCACATGGCCCATAGACACTCCACTAGTCACAACTCGCGAGTTGTGGCACAAAGTTATGCTATTTTTGATGGTCTTAGCACAACTCTTATGCTATGTTTGGAAGTTTTGAGAGAGAGGAGAGTAGAGGAAAGAGAGTAGTGGAGAAGAGAGTAGAGATAATTATCCTCCACCTTATTTAGATATTTTTAAAATTAATTAAGGGGGAATGAAATAATTAGTCTTTTCATTTGTAATTTTGTTAATATAGTAATGACAAATTTGGTAATTCATTTGGTTAAGCATTTTTATGCTCCACTTTCCCTCCAAATCTCTCCAATTTGGAGAAATTAAAAATGAGAGGTTAAAAGTAATGACAAATTTGGTAATTCATTTGGTTAAGCATTTTTATGCTCCACTTTCCCTCCAAATCTCTCCAATTTGGAGAAATTAAAAATGAGAGGTTAAAAGTAGTTCAAATTTTTCCAAAACCCTCCAAATCCTTCCCCCTCCTTCCTTAAAAAAATCCAAATAAGGTTGTACCATTTTCAGTGATCTTAACATTTTCCCAATTTTAAACATGAATTTCTACCACATGTATGTCAAACATCAATACCTCAACTTGATCAACACGCAAAGGCTATTTTAGTAAACAGGACACATCTAGACTTTCTATAAATAAACACAAACCCTACCTCTTACCCAACTCTCGCCTCTTTGTCTTTGCTCTCTCTACGCTGTAGGGTTTTGGCGCAGCTCTCTCAGTCTCCCCACACCAGGTTCGATCTCTCTCTGCCTTTTATCTGATTCTTCGGTTTTTAGTTTCAGTCTGTTTTTCTTTGAATCTTCTATAATATATATGTTTTAACGTTAATAGGTTATGATATTATTTTCTTTAAAAAAAAGTTAGTTGGATGGTTTAGATTGTTAATATTGTTGTTGTTGTTCCAGATCTGTGAAGTATCTATCGAAAGGCTTTGGTTTGAGCTTCTAAAACTGTAGCTTTATACCCTGTTTTTTTTTTTTTGTTAGATTGCTTCTAGATCTGATTGTAAAAATCGTTAAAATATTTTGGTTTTGGTCTCATATTTTAGCTGGGATTTTGGTATTTTAATTATGGTTGGTTACTTGGGTTTTTCGGCATCACTTATAATTATGTTTGATTGTTTTGTTTTGGGTCAAGTTTGTACTTGATGATTTTTGTTTTTAATTTCTTTTGAATTTTGCTTCAAATCTTATAATTTGTGAACATAAGATATTATAATTTTGTACTATGAGATATTATCTGATATATTGATTTATGGGTCTCTGAGTTTTAATGGAAATATATTTTGAGAAACTTGGTTTTGATAATTCATCAAAAGTTATTATGTGAATATATTTTTTGTCATTCCTAAACTTTTCATTTTGTTTGGGAAAAGGTTTGCTTTTTATCTTAGCTTTTTTTTTTTTCTTTTTTTTTTTTTCAATAATAGAACTTTTAACTTTTCTGGAAATAATATTTCTCAAAAAAAAAAAAACTTTTCTGAAAATAATATTAGTTAATGATAATATAAAAGAAAAAATAACCTTAAAAAACGGATTGCCATAAGATATATTTTATTATGCCATACCCTACTGACTGTCTGCAGGTTGGAATTTTGGATGCAATTGAACTATGCATGAAAATAAAGGTAATTCCCTTACATGATTAGTGGGGGCAATGGATTTTTTTTTTTTTTTTTCTTTTTGGGATAAACAGTTGACTTAATTATATTACAATCATGCCCATATACGCTTTTTTTAGCAATAAATCCAATAGGTGCCCAGCAATTACTATGTCTGGGGGATCCGAAGACCCCACAAAGTAGCCCGACTTGACTGGGTTCTGACGTGGAAAAATCTAGTACCATAAAATTTTTTATTCCACAGCTGACTCAGAAAGGTCAAAGCTAGAATTTTTAATGTAATCATGCTCGGGACCCACTTAATAATGAAAACGAAGGCAATATCAATGTTATTCCTTATTTATACCGACAACATGCGATTTCGACGTGCAGCAAAAAGGTATATATCTTATCCACAAAAAAAAAAAAAAAAAAAAAAAAAAAAAAAAAAAAAGTATAGCATCCACAACAGTAGAGTTAAATTTTTAGCAATTTAGCTCCACCAAAAGTTATTTTATACATTTTAGCTACACACATGTTGCAGTAATGGATCTATTTTAGCTTTCAACATAATAAAATAATATAAATATCACAATAAAATAATACGTCCCCTACAATAAAATAATATATCCTATTATCCAAAAAAATCTACAGCAACAACCATATCCACCTCTATCATCAGCCACAATCACAAACACACCCACTGCTGCCGCCACCACCGCCGCCGCCGCCACCCATCCACAAAAAAAAAAAAAAAAAAAAAAAAACCCACCAACGAAACCCACGAAATCCACTAGCAATCCACAAACACTATTTATTATATTTTTCTCACTATTCATCTCTTCCCTCTCTTCAACCCATAGCCCCACACGGCACCACCACCATTACCACCAGTCCACAACAGGAAAGAAAAAACCACAGAATAACTCATTAAAATAATAATAAAAACATCCACAGAAAAAAAAAAAAAAAAAAAAACCCAGCACAGCACAGCAATGGGCGATCGGCAATGGGCTTGGGTCAGCGAACTGGGTTGGCGAGCTGGCCGGTGAGAGTTGTGAGAGAGGAGAGAGTTGCAAGAGAGGTGGGAGTTGAGAGTGATGCAGAGAGAGCGGAGAAATGCATTTTTTATTTGTAGGGAGAATAAATTTTTTTTTTTTTTTTTTTTTTAGCTTTGAGCTATAGTGCATATCTATTTTTAAATGTGTACTGTAGCTGTGGAGCTAAATCTTTTAAATTTAACTCCACTGCTGCACCTTCTTTTTCTTATTTCAGTGTAGCTAAAATAGCAATATAGCTATTTAGCTACACTGCTGCAAATGCTCTAAGTAAGGATTGGGAGAAAAACTTTAGATATTGTATGGGACGCAATTGGTGCAGTGACTAAGGTTTGAGGTTGTAAAAAACAACTTTAAATGTCAATTATTAATTATAAAAAAAGTAAAATTAGTAATAAAAAAAAATTGTGAGAGAGAAGAGGGCAATTGCACACCGAAATTCAAATAGACAAAATAAATCAACAAAATTATTTATGATATTTAAAAAAAAAATTGAATACGAATTTGGATCTTGTTAACATGTGACCAATAGCTCTCACTAACTCTTATAATACTTTTTTTTTAAAAATAAAAATAAATTATTTTGGGTGGTGGGTCTACAGCAGTGTTGGGTTCCGATCTGGTGGTGGGTGATAGTGGTTCTGGGTTTGGCTGTGAGTGCTGGGTTGAAGTTGGTGGGTTTGGTGGTGGCCAATGGTGTGCTGTACATTTGTTGTAGTTTGTGGTTGGTTTGGTGGTGTCTACGGTGGAGTGGAGTATTGTACTGTGGTGGATTTTTGATTGCGTTGTTTTGGTTTGGTAGTGACCACGGTGGTGTGCTGTGTTGCATTTTGTGGTTGGATTGCAGTGGTTTGGTGGCTGGTTTTTAATTTTGTATATTTTTTTATTCTAAAGGGTTATTATTTTAAGATATTTTAATGAAGTGTAATTTTAAAATAAAATATCTTATATATAGTATGTTATGAATTAATACGATAAAATAAATCAAATAAGTTTATGTTAGTGCTAGGAATAATAATAGTATCTAAGAGACAATAATAGTAATAATGAGTGCGTTTAGGGAACTCATTAATAATTTATTTAAAGAAAACTTTTATGAAAAATGAAAAAACAGTAATTAATATTTGGGTAAACTGCAAATTATACCCCTAAAGTTTGGGAGTGACTGGATTTTACACCCTGAAGTTTCAAAATTTGGATTTTACCCCCTGAAGTTTGGTGATGTTTTGATTTCACACCCTAACGTTTCAGAATTTGGATTTTACCCTCTATATTTTAAAAATTTTTGGATTTTACACCCTAAAGTTTTGAGGTGTTTGGATTTTACACCCTAAAGTTTCAGAATTTGGGGGTGTAAAATCCATACAACCTAAACTTTAGGGGGTAAAATCCAAGTTTTGAAACTTTAGGGTGTAAAATCCAAACACCCCAAACTTCAGGGGGGCAAAATCCAAATTCTGAAACTTCAGGGTGTAAAATCCAATCACCTCCAAACTTTAGGGGTGTAAATTGCAATTTACCCTTAATATTTTGACAACTTTTTTTATTTTCCATAAAAATAGAAATAAATTTTTTTTAAAATTAATTATTAACAAATGCTCTTAAGGCACTCGTTAGCATTTTCTATTTATAAATTATCAGAGAATCAATAATATTCTGGGGATTTGTAATCATGCCTTTTGAACTTTCCGGGAAAAAAATTAATTATTAGTAGTAGCTAGAGGTAGACCAGCCATTCAGCTGATGCTGTAGTAGTACTATTTATTGTCTTATTTATTTTTAAAAAATATATAAAATTTTAAAATTACATTTAAATAAATTTAGAAAAAATAGAAATATTAATTCTGAACTACAGTTTGCTAGGGGAGCTTAGAATCATTGCTTTTTGTGAATTTTCATTATTTTCTTGAATGTCTTTGCTTATATGCACCGTCAATATTTGATAATTTTATGAAACATTATTCCTATTTCACTTCTTTTGCTCAAATTCTCCCAAGTCATCTTCTTTTATCTTTATGGCAGAAAGAAACCTATTGATGTCCAAGTTCTTCTTAATTGCAGAGAAAAATGAATATGCCTGAGCTACGCCTTCAATGCTTGTCCCTCGTCCTCTTGGTTGTACTTGTCCCTCAACTTCTGTAAGTTTATTCAATACCCTTCTCTGTTGTCTTTTCTTATTTTTATATGAACGAACGATTTTTGTTAAAACATGGACCAGAATACAACCACTCCAAACTCAACGTACAACTACAACAGACCAAACCCAAGTACTAAAACAAAAGAAACAAGCTCATCAGTGCGCTAAGGAACAACAAGTTACATCAACTACAAACAAAGTTCTAATTGGTGGATTTAAAATTTTGCATCTTCAACGTGTTATCCCCCATTGAAGGACCCCTATATTTCATTCAATCATAATTTCAATATAAGAAATCTTCTCTCTCTCTCTCTCTCTCTCTCTCTCTCTCATAATGAACTGTTTTCACAGCTACATGGATCCATGGTGAGAGAAAGAATACACATACCCAATATGTGATACATGTTGGCATGTAGAAATTATCAGACTTTCTTTACCTAAAGAGTAATACTAAAAACGCATAAAATGATATAATTTGCGTCATAACTCGCCTCGTAACGAGTTTTGAGTGGTAAAAATGTCATTCCATATGAACCCACCAACACACCTTTACCATTTATAACTTACTACGTGATGAGTTGTGACACAAAATTATGTTATATTATGCGTCCTTAACATCACTTTTATCTAAATAAAAGAATCTTTTATAATAAGATTAGTAATTTATTAAAATTGTATCATTTTATCCCTAGCATTATTCTTATTTAAATAAAAAAATATTTTATAATACGATGAGAGGGAATAGCAGGTCATAGTAATATATTTTTTAATCGGTCATAGTTGACCTATTCAACAAATATTATTATTACCTAAAAAAAACAAAAGTTAGTTACTTTTGTATGATATGTTTCCTCTAGATCCAGTCCACATGAAGTTAAAGCATTCACAATCAACTTATCACAGATTTAGTTTAAAATAATTTCTAAAGATCTTTTTTTATATAGCAAACTATCTCTCTCTACTTTTTTTTTTTTTTTTTTTTTTTTTTTTTTTTTGCGTGTGCTTTATACTAATGTTGTTGTTATTTTATAGATCTGATGCTAGGCCTCTGAATCCGGACGTGGATGTGGAGAGGAGGGAAAGGCAATCCTTACCCATTTCAACTTTTGAAGCACTGGTCAAAGAGCAATATGTAGCCAACAAAAGAGAGATTCCAGTTGGAGGTCCGCCAGCTATGTATTCCCCGCCTTCCCACATCGGAAACCATGAGATGAGTGCAGGGCAGAAGGTTCATGGTGGTGAATATGTTCCACTTGATAAAGGTCGAGTCGCACCTTCTGCCCCCAATCCAAGTACATACGTGCCATGCTGCCATTAGCCCTGAAATAAAGAAGGCAAAGTTAAGATTGAGCTCCAGAGTGATGGATATATTGTTTTACTATGTTGAATGTGAAGATAAAACGTTTGAAGCTGGGTTTATTATATATAAAATTGGGTGTTATAATAAATAAAGTAATGTTCTGATTTGTTAAAAATTATATTTTTTAGTTTTCTTATTGTGAATGGTCTGATGAGCTGAGTTGGTGTTCATTAAACCTGTTGCTGTAATTAATGTTGCTTCTCTAGAACAATATTTTCTTTGCCCAAAGCCTTATTGGCTACCAGCTGGTATGCTCGAAATTATAGCTGTCTAATGCTGGTAAATGGCAACAGCCCGTGACTTGCACAACGCTTATGGCAACAAGTTTTACCGATAATCTCAGCTATGATCAAATAAAAACACTTTAATTTCGTGTGCTTCATAGTCCACAGTGGTTGACTAGCAAGTGGCAACACGTCGCGTCATGGCTTCATATACACGCCGCAAATCATGCATGATCCTTTTTTTATTATTATTATTTTTTGATAAACAAATCACGCATGATATAACCGTGTAAACTTTTTTTTTTCTTTTTTAATTAAAGTTGGGAACTTTATTATTTAGTAATTGTAATAGATGACGAGTTATGAGTGGTAAATGTGTGTCTCTAAATGACTCACTATCATATTTCCACAACTCACAATCCAGCATACAAGGTAATTTGATTCAAAATTACAACTTCAGATGATAATTTAATTTAATTTTTTTTTGTTAAAATTGGGATCTCAAAATCTGAATTCTAAAGCATCAAGGTCGAGAATGTGGACCTCTCAATTGCTTTCCAATTAGACTACGAGTCGCCAAGAAAGTCTTCAAGCTTTGGAATAACTTGTTGGTTTTGGCAGCCAAACTTGTAAGAAAAGAAGGAATCGACAAGGTTTTGTGCTTCACTTTCTTTGGCTTGATTTTCTCCTTCTGAGCGTAAAACACTTGGGAGTACTTGGGGTTTTTGTTTTTTTGTTTTTTGTTTTTTGTTTTTTGTTTTGTTCTTTTTTTTTTTTTTTTTTTTTTTGAGAAAACTTGGGAGTTGGGGTTTAGTTAATCAACAATGAACAATGATTATAATTAATAGATTTATTCATACATTTATCCCTCTTATTAAACTGAATGAACAATATTACTTCAATCTAAACCTAACGCAATCATAATCTAGATCTATAGCTAAGTTGTCTTAGGCACAGTAGAAGAAAACCTTCAAATTTTGAAAACATGGAAAAATCACAAACCAAATAATCAAGACCATAGTTTCCATTGTTTTTCTCAAGTTTCTCAGCAACCAAATAGATGTCCATAAAAAGTTGCGGTCTTTTTCAGAAGGCTTAAGTAAAGATTTGAGTCAGTGATTTATTAACATATGCTAGTTTTGAGATAAACTATTCTTTAAAAAAGATTCCAAATGGCAGTACACATGTCATCTAATTTGGCATAAAAATAATTTTTTATTTTAACTATTAGGCACGTAAGCATTTTCCATCAATCACTTAATGGTCAGGACTATTTTGATACAACACAAAAAGGTTAGGGACTAAACTGACCAATTTAAAACGTTAGGGACTAAATTAACATTTGGTGTAAATGTTAAGGACCAAACTTATAATTTACCCTTAATTTTAAAAAAATAAAAATAAAAATGTGATTCCTTAATTTTATTAATAGGATTTTTTTACGGAATTAGAGTGAATGCCTGAATTAAAGAAATTTGAATCTTAAATTATTCAATTGAACGAAAATAAAGTTAAAACTATGAATTGAATAAATTTGAAACTTAAATTGTTCAATTGAATGAAAGTAAAGTTAGAAACTTAAAATAAATCTCAATCAAACTTAGAAAATACAATTTAAACTTTAGCCTAAATATAATTATACTTTTTCTATCTTTAACAAATTAATTAAATTTTCACACATAAAATAAATAAATAAGCCAATCACATTTTTAGTTGCTAATAATTACCTTTTGTCACTTTGGAAAACAAAAAATTCAACAATTCAATTAAACAACGTTTTGATCCCGCATTTTTGAATATTGGTTATAAAAAGTATTTGTAATGAAGCTACTAGATATATGAAAGCAATTTTGTACCGATTAAATTTACCATCTCATTAAAATATGGAAAAAAAAAAAGTAATGAAACTTCTTCTTACCTCAAGCCTTACTCAAAACAATGTAAACTCAAATTTTGGAACATAGAATATATAATCTACTCTTTTTTTTTTTTGTTAAATATTATTTCAAAATGAATATTATATATGTCTTAATGAATTAATGTCCAAGGTATTTATAAGCATTTTTGGGATTAGCATTTTTGTTATGAATATATATACTAATTCCAAGATTCATATCATTTACCCAAATACTATTTTGTTATTAATTCTTTACAGGAAAACCACCTTACATTTGTTAAGCAATTAATTCCTTACCGGAAAGCTACTTCACATTTGTTAAGTAATAGTGTAATTCCATATATCCTCCAAGCGGAGGAGTGAGCTTTTGTGTGTGTGAGAGACTGAGGATGCACCATGTGATCACCCATGACAACCACATTAATTTTTTGGGTAATCCCATTACCAATGGTGCAAAGGGCCCCTTTTTCTCTCGCTTAACGACACGTACGTAGTGGCCATTTTGCTATGATGCAATTTTTCTCTTTCTCCGTCAATAACGAGAATACAATATTACTGTGTGAGGAGGCGGCTTGGTGATAAAAAGTTTTTGTGCTTCCATCGTCATGCAAATTTGACACCTTAAGAGCATCCACGTCAATTGGTGAATACTCCTCTATAATACAAAAACTCATTCATTTTACACATTTTGACAAAAAAAAAAAAAAACACTCACATCAGTGGGTGTAAAGTTTTGTAAAAATGTGCAAAATTACCCACGAGCTACAGTAACCGTGTATATTTACACTATTAATGTAGCTCATCTATCCTTTATTTTATTAATTTCACGTTTGCTCTTTTTCTCTCTCTCTCTCTCTTCTCCGTGCTCATCAAACTTAGTAGCTGCTCAACAAACTCACTTGCTCAAACAAAAAAAAAAAACAAAAAAAACACACACACACACACACACATACACAGACAGATCAAAAAAACCCACTCGGACAAACAACAAAGAGATAGATCGGTGCTTGATCAAAGCTAAGGAGATTTGACTAAGATGGGTCTTGCCTGATCAAAGCCTGATCGGAGCTAGGGAGATCTTGGATTTGATCGATGCTTGTGGATTGGAGCTAGGGAGATCTGGTCGATGCTTGTGGATCAGAGTTAGGGAGATCAGTGCTTGTGGATCGGAGTTAGGGAGATTAGTGCTTGTGGATCGGCGCTTGATCGAGTCTTGCCTGATCGAAGCTGTGGATATGTGCTTGAGGATTGGAGCTAGGGAGATCTAGTAGGTGCTTGTGGATCGGAGTTGGGGAGATCTCGGTCAAATCTGATCTGGTCGGATCTGATCAGTGCTTGTGGATCGGAGCTAGGGTGATCAGTGCTTGTGACCGAGATGGTGTGGATTAGACCAAGAGAAATAGTTGATTTGAAAAATGGGTAGAGATGGGAGAGAGATGGGAATAGAGAGAAAGCAACAAATCAGAATGGGTAGAGAAAGAGAGAAAAATAATAAAAAATTTGAAAAAATTGATTATTTAATTAAAAGAGGTGATAGAATAGATGAACTGATGTGGGTGTATTGTAAAAATAGATGGGTAAAATAGAAAAAGTAGGTTTTTAGTATAAAAATGGATGTGTAAAATGAACGAACTGATGTGGTTGCTCTAACTTTGAGTAGGGACAAATCTTATTATTGTTTGAATGTTCTTGTATTATTTCAATTTTGGGTTTAAGTGGATTGAAATAATGACCGGATATGCAAATTTTATACTTTAACTATATTAAAAGAAAAAAAATATTTTCATAATTTTTTTCCTATCCTATTTTTCACAATAATTAACTAGTTAGGATTGGAAAAAGACACTTTATCAACATTTATAAACAATGTTGTGTTGCTGAATTTATTTGTTTCTCCATATGCTTAGATAACACTAAGCCCTTCAAACATGACATAAAAAAATAATATTTTATCAATCATAAATTAGAAAGATAATGAAAAAAAAAATTTAAGGATTGCTCATTAGTAAAAACAGAATTCTTGGTCCATTCCTTTTCAAGTATTAGTTTTTTAAATCTCACTATTTTTTTTAGGTATTAATTTTTTTTTGGGGGGGGGGGGGGGGGTGGGGGAAGGAGCATTGCCCCCCAAGTCCAACCATGGCTCTGTCTATGGCAATATATGGTCTTAGCTTGTTGCCTAGAAATTCCTTTAATTATTTTCGTCAATTTTTATGTTGTATAGCTTGTCGCATACTCTGGACATTCTCTCCCCTCTTCTGCCTTAATTATTTGACATTAATTTTGCTAAAAAGTTTTGTAAATTTGAATTTATAATCAGCTGTTTATATAAATGGGTGTGTGTCGTTGTTGTGTGAACACGCTAGGAATTGGTTGTTTATATACATGGTTACTTTGGTATAATTAATCAAACTCTTGATGTGTTTTGCACTTGCTTTATACTATATTGATTTTGCTGATGATCAAAGGGTTCATGGTGAAGATGTTGTTCAACTCGGAGAGGTCCGGTCCCACCTTCTGCCCCTAACCGGTCCCACAACCCTGGATGCCAGTGGCCACCCCTGATCATGACTTCATCAGATGTGTAGTCCAGTTGGTTGATAAAACTTCCTGTTTTAATGCCAGTTTCTCTGAAATTGGAACCTATGTGTTTTGGTAATGCCTCTTAATTCATGAACCTGACATTAGTGGTACGTACGGTAATTAATCAATTTAATCAATATGTTGATCTTTAAATTCCTAATTTACTCAACGTTTATTTAGGCACCACTACAACCAAAAGTTGATCTTTATTTAAAACAGTCTAATTCAGCCTAACAGATGAATGATTTTTGAATCCTTTAGATTTAATTAAACGGGGCCGACTGGCTAAATATTGTCCACTCTAAAGTTTCTAATTAGTGAATAACTTAGGCACGATTATTAATAAATAAATAAAAAGAAGACAAATAACTTGTGCACAGGCACAATAATCTAATTATCATTAGTTGATCTTGTCAAACTTAGCATGGTCCGCCTCATTCTTATTAAGCTATAGCTTCAGTATTTGAAAGGATGTGTGTTTTAACTTTAACTCTCAGCCCCAAAGAGGGGTGGCCTAGCGGTAAGGAGCCCGCGCGCATGCACAAGATCGTTCATTCGAACGCTGGCAGGTACCGGGGATGGGAGGTGGGAGCACTCATGCGTTGCGCCTTACTGTTAGCTCTTTTGGGGTGTTAGGGTGAAGTCTGTGACACTCAAGTTACAGTAACTATGGCTCAATTCAACACTCCCTAGCGGGAGGTACCCTTATGGTCACATCCAAAGGGGTGAGTCACACATAGTAGCCTCCTCCCCTTTTTTGATTATTAAAAAAAAAACTCTCAATCTTTTTAATAAAAAGATGGAAAGCAAATTGAATTATGGTGTTAATTGCAAATTGTACTAAAGGGCTGATTGTATATTAACTCGAAAACAGTACTAATCGCTAATAGTTGATTTTGTCAAACATATTAGCACAGTCTCTGCATCATTTTTAAGCTTTCGTAATATTTTGGTAGTTGAAAAAACTGAATTGATTTCTGCCTTGGCTATCAAATTGGTCATTAGAAATAGTATATATATACTAACTAAACAATTAATGGGCGTGTAGCAATTTCTTCAAGGAGCGAAGTCGCCAGTGCATTGATATCACGTGAGTGCATTAGAATGCATTTTTTTATATTCACAGGAGAGTTTTAACCTATGACGTCTACTCTTGATAATAGTTTTTTGTCATCAGACCAAGACACCAATCAGTTTTTGGTGTAGGCAGAGATTGAACCCCAGATCTATTATATAAGCATCAGAGACTTTACCAGTTGAGCTAATTAGAACCTACCGTTTTTTTATATTTATATTAGTGGTTAGTGATTAGTGATTAATGAAGAGGGGACCGATGCTTATACGTGTCCTCACGCCCAACGCAAATCCTAGAATGTGCACATTCTAGAGGACCAGAACTATTGTTGAAGACAAACTATATATGATAGATCGTTAAGATACAATGCCTTGCGCTACATTTTTTGAGGTTTTATTAAGGTACTTGAAGTTAAATATATTGAAGGGTTTGTAACCTGCATATATGATTGTAGGAACGTTGTGCTTTGCGTGATTGCTGATGTCCTGGGCGTGGCCAATGTTGACAAATTGTGGAGAGCAGATATGATTCAGGCTCCAAAGAGCAAGACGAGTGGTAAACTATAATGGGTCATACAGGTCATGGAATATCGATATATGTGATGTTCGTAGTTTGGCAAGATTTTATGCTGAGCATTATTTTATATATGTTAATTTCTCAGCTCACCCCTATAATATATATAATTATGACACAATAAACAAACATTGGATCATAGAATAATGGACTATATATATATGCAGATGGTCCAAAGTGATCTCTATATATATAATGAAAGGCATGCCATATTGTAACTCATTATTATTTATTTATTTATTTTGGTGTGTTTTTACTCTACCTATTATTTATGTTTTAACCCATTTATACATGCCACATATTCCTTCGTACAAGTGTAGTTTACTAACCCATTTGTTTTATCTAATTCATTACTTTTTGATAAATTATATAACTTTTATTTTCAACAAAATCATATGTTTTCTCTCACTTTTAGGTCGTATTACCTTCAAGCAAACTAAGTATTTTTAATATGGGAAATGCTACATCTACAATATTTTCACAACAAATTTTAAGTAATAAATTAATATTAGAAGACAAAAAAAAATATATATATATATATAATTTCAATAGTGGGCCTGGATTTGAACTAATAAAACTTTGCCATATAAAATTTAATATAAAATTGTTATGAAAATATTGTAGACGTAGCATTACCTGTTTAATATTTATTTTCGTGTATTGCACGAATTAGCGACTAGTTAGTTGATTGTTTCCATCCATATTCTCAACCCACTTGCTTCATCTATTTGTCACTCTTTTACAGCCTGAAATAGTTACTTTATCTTATTTTATTTTATTTATTATATATATAGAGAATCATTCACAACATTTAAAAAAAACAAAAAACAAAACCATTACAAATAAACCTTCAGCCAACCTACCGAAACTTTGCTGAATTTGGAGTCTCCCTTTCACAAAATACTCAAATAGATTGGAACTATGAAATTCCCGAAGAAGAATTCTTCATTTTAGTTCGGAAACAAACATTCAATCTAAGAGTGTCAAACCAACCCGCCAAAATTGACTAGATCCAATCCTACACATCAAGTTAGGTCGATTTTTAGGGTTTGGTGGGTTGGGTTGAGTTGGGTTGTGAATTTTTAAAAAAAAATTAATTCATTATTTTTTTTTAACAATAGGTCGAGTTAGATTCAGGTCATAAGATTCACAAATCTGTTTAACCCGACACAACCCACCTATATTTGATATATATTTAAAAATATATTATACAATCTTGTCGTATACTTTCTTGCCCCTCTTCTTAAATAAATTGTTAGGTTCTAAAAGTTTAGAACAATTGGCAAATCGTGAACACAAACTTGTCTAGATATAGATCTTAGAGTCTATAGGTTTTATTAGACAATGCTCAAGGTGATTCAAGTCAAGATTCAAGAACAAGTAAGCTGCAAAAGAAGAATTCAAAAATTGTCTAGTTCGACCGATCGAAAAACAGGCTCAATCGATCAAAAGTCGTATCTGCAGAATTTTAAGTTAGTCAAAATAGTAGTTCAAGCCCATTAAGGATCAGGGTTTTAGATCTACTTCTCCCACTATATAAAGGAAATCCTAAGCACGTTTTTATAGGACTTTTTAGAAAGAGAAGAGTGTGCCTCTTTTGTATTTAGGGTTTTGTTCCTAAAAAACTCTCTCATATCTTCTACCGGTGTTATTGCTTGAAGAATCTGAAGATCCGGTGTTGTTGAAATTGCTGCCTTCTTTAGTCATCAAAGGTGCTGATGACCTAAACCTTCAATGGTGGTCTTGGAGTCACAAACAGGAAAGTTTGTGTTGCTAAACCTTTGAGTGGAATCTCAAAGTCACAAGCGTGGGTGTTTGTGTTTTGCAAAGGCCAAGGAAAGAAGTAGTCCGTGGACTCGGTGCTGTCACGTGGTCGTGGTAGTAAGTTTTCTACTCGAGATAGCAATAAGATGTTAGTGGTCTAAGTCGCTATTGTACAAACTTCAATTCTTTCTAGTCGATTTGCTGTTTTACCTTGAGGATAGCTAGGTTAAATCCTCCCCAGATTTTTTTACCAATTTGGTTTTTCTAGGTTATCAGATCTTTGTGTTCTTTATTTTCCGCTGCTTTATTGTTTATAATTATTTGTGTTTAACCTAGATCTAAATAATAAACCTAAGTATCCACTTGGCTAATTAATTAGGTTAAACAATTTAGTTTTACAGGGGTCTAAATTCTAACAAGTGGTATCAGAGAGGGTAGCTTTTTGTGTTAGATCCTTTGATCTAAGAGTTGATCCTTGATCCCTGTTATCATGGATAATTTTAAGTGTCTTACTGTTTTTGATTGTGATGATTTGAATAAGAAAGACATTGTTATTTCTGTTGATCTTTTTGATGTCTGTGAAATTCTTCGTAAGGAATTATTGAAAACTATGAGAATTGCTAAGAAATTTAAGGAAGAGTTAAAATTGAGAATTTGACTAGTACCAAGCCTGCTGTTGATGACAAAAGCATTTCTGTTTCACTTAAGCCTAAACTGAGAAAGTTTATATCCCTCCTTTCAAGAGGAATAATAAAGAAAAGACTTATTTTGCTAGGTTAGACAAAGGTAAAAGTTCTGATGTCGACGCTGAAGTTTCTAAACTTAAGTCTAAATCTACTGTTAAAGAGCATAAGAAATCTGTTTTTGTGCCTACTTGTCACATTTGTGGTGTTGTTGGTCATATTAGACCAAATTGTTCTTTGTTGAGGTAAAAACCAAAATCTGAGACTAGATTTGCGGTTAGGAATACTGATGTTCCTAAATTTGTTCCTGGCTGTCACTTTTGTGGTGTCTGTGGTCACATTTGTCCTAATTGTTATAAATTGAAATTTAAACATTCTGTATTTCAATCTAGGATATGTGATGATATTTCTCCTGCTATAAGTCCATACAAATTGTTTCATATTTTTTTAAAAAATTTAAGCTTGTTGGCTTGTGAAAGGAATTTGCAGGAATTCAATCTTTCTCAGAAAATTGGTGTAATCCCTCAAATACACTCTGCTTCACATGGATTTTCACCTACAAAGCCGAAGACTCGTGCTATATGAGTGAGAAAAGATTCTCTAAGGTGAGTGTTGTTTACTTGTCCCTGATTTAATTCTTTCAATTGTTTGTGGACAAGTTTTGTTTTTGTTTTTGGTTGTTTTTTAAAAAAAAAAATCCAAAAATATTGAAAATTTTCAAAAAGAAAAATTTTTTTTTTATTTTGTGTCTAGTTTTATTTTTCTTGGGGATTACATGAATTATGATATCTCTCTCTTGATTTAGAACGTGCTTGATATTGTGGAGAAACATAAAAAGTATGTGTTAGATAAGTGTTAAGCTTTTTCTGATTTTGTGTGAGTATGTACTAGTTTGTACATGTACTCATGGGTTAATTAAGAAATTAATATTTCTTGTTTGTGTACCCTCTATAGCTTAGTTAAGCACTGACATGCATTGCATTTGTATTTTTAATCATTTAGCATAATGTGTGCTTTTAGTTTTGGTCATAAAATTTTTTTAAAACAAAAATATTTTTATGTATTTTATATTATATATCTTGGATTTATAATCAAGGTTGGCCATTTTATCTTTACATAACAGGTTTATGTACTTTGTTTAGCTTGGATGAGCTTATTTATTGCACTTTACTAGTTTGAGCTTTGTAGTGCATGTTGTGTGGGAAAGATGTTTATAGTTTTTAATCACATGATATTGATCTTGAAGTCACATGTCTTTGATTGTTGGACTTGAACATATTGAGAAAGGCATAAATAACCATCTCATTACTGTTTACTAGTCAATCATAAACACCTTAGTGGATATCATATGATTTTGTACTCGAGAAAGTGTAGCACATGCACAAAAAGAATATAAGGTGTTGCCTCAGATTAAATGCTAAAATTGGTGTGTACATTATTGGGCTATAATGAATTCAAATTAAAAAAAATTGGTATGTACATTATGAGACAAATCAAGAAACTTACATGATTGCAAGCTTTTATTCTAGGAGATGTGAGAGTTATATGATGTAACTCTTTAGGTGATAGTCTCTTTCAAATTCTATGTGATGAATTTTGTAGATATTGTGCTTGATTTCTATTTACATATCACCTCACGTGCATCTCAAGTTTTTGCTAGTTGCACACACTACACAAGTTATTTTTGCTAAACTTTGTACATGTTATTGTGTGTGATTTTGTTGTGGCCATCCAAGATTATATGTTCCTTGATTTTGATACAAAATTTCAGTTTTGATGACAAATTGGTTGATAAACTTGTTTTTGAAAGATCTGGGTTGAATTCAAGTGTTTTTGAAAAACTTTTATTCTCATACTCATGCATTTCATTCATGAATCACTATGCTTTGAGGAGTTACTGCAGAAAATTGCTCTGTTTTTCAAAAATCTCATTTATCCAGATTTTCGATCGATCAAGGGTGTTTTTCGACCGATCAAAATTGCAATAAAAATTTTGGTTTAAATCTGCTTGGCTCGATTGGTATTCGATCGATGCTCGACCGATCGAAACTGAAAAATTTTCAGTTTTTAAGTTTTTGACCAATTTTTTTTTTCATGCATCATATGGTTAGGATTCACATGAGTTGCATTGCTTTTCTGTATCCATCTTATAGTTTTGCAATCATATCTCTCATTGTTTTTACACATAACATGCATACACTTTACTAAATTGGGTACTCTACTTGAATTAAAAATTGATTGATTAATTTTTGAGTCCTTTGTACATTTTAGTGTATGCTATTTTTCTTGATGTGTCAACTGCAGAAAATATTTTTCTTAAGAGATATGATGGATAATCAATGTGCAAATATTTTCTCTACTCATACAACTGTTTATGGGTCACATAGTGTCAAGTTTGCATTTATTGAAAGAGAGAATATATTTTTTTCATGTGTATCCTCAACTCATTTTTTTTGGTTTGTGTGTTTTTATTTACCCCCACCTCCTAAATTTTCCCCAAAACTGTTTTTCCCAAAACTTGTTTTGTTTTTCCTATTTTTATAAGGGGAGAAAAGTTTTTTTTTTGCCTTTGTTGTTCATAGGGAGGAGTTGTTGCTTTTCAAAGGGGGAGTTCTCTCTATTTTCTATAGAGCTAAACTGTTTTATGTTCCTTTGGTTCTCTTTTTTCTCTCATGTTTACTGTCACTTTACTCTTTGTTTGAGTTGTATTTGTCAATACGTGACAAAAAGGGGGAGAAATAGATGAAATGTGGGAATCCTGTTTGTCTTGTTTAGGGGGAGATAAAATTGTTTTTGAAATGAGGAGAATATAAAAACTTTTTGATGTATCTAACTTAAGGGGAGAGTTAGAATTTATTTTTTATATTTGTGTTTCATATTGTTTATATGTCTTTCTTTCCACACATGCGGTGATGTGTTCTTTTAAGTGTTTTCAAGAAAGACAGGTACATTCTGATCAAGACCGTCTACCTCTTCTTGCAACTTCTAGGTTAAGAGTCTTAGTTTGGGATTTGTGATGTAATTGGGCATTTTATTGTATTGGGTTGTTCTTGTATTTGAGCATTTCATATTGTATGTAAGTTTTGTCACGAATTGCCAAATGAGGAGATTGTCAGGTTTTAAAAGTTTAGAACAATTGGCAAATCGTGAACACAAACTTGTCTAAATATAGATCTTAGAGTCTATAGGTTTTATTAGATAATGCTCAAGGTGATTCAAGTCAAGATTCAAGAACAAGTAAGCTGTAAAAGAAGAATTCAGAAATTGTCTGGTTCGACTGATTGAAAAACAGGTTCATTGATCGAAAGTCGTATCAGCAAAATTTTAAGTTGGCCTAAACAGCAGTTCAAGCCCATTAACGATTAGGGTTTCAGATCTACTTCTCCCACTATATAAAGGAAACTCTAAGCACGTTTTTATAGGACTTTTTAGAGAGAGAAGAGTGTGCCTCTTTTGTATTTAGGGTTTTGTTCCTAAAAAGCTCTCTCATATCTTCTATCGGTGTAATTGCTTGAAGAATCTTAAGATCCGGTGTTGTTGAAGTTGCTGCCTTCTCTAGTCATCAAAGGTGTTGATGATCTAAAACTTCAAGGGTGGTTTTGGAGTCACAAACATGAGAGTTTGTGTTGCTAAACCTTTGAGTGGGATCTCAAAGTCACAAGCGTGGGTGTTTATGTTTTGTAAAGGCTAAGGAAAGAAGTAGTCCGCAGACTCGGAGCTGTCACGTGGTCATGGTAATAAGTTTTTTACTTGAGGTAGCAATAAGATGTTAGTAGTCTAAGTCGCTATTGTACAAATTTTAATTCTTTCTAGTGGATTTGCTGTTTTACCTTGAGAATAGCTAGGTTAAATCCTCCCCATATTTTTTACCAGTTTGGTTTTCCTAGGTCATTAGATCTTTGTGTTCTTTATTTTTCGCTGTTTTATTGTTTATGATTATTTGTGTTTAACCTAGATCTGAATAATAAACCTAAGTATCCACTTGGTTAATTAATTAGGTTAAATAATCTAGTTTTACAGGGGTCTAAATTCTAACGAACTCAAACCCTAAGTTCTCCTTATTTCAATCTCCTTCTTATTTCACTTGTTGGCTTGAACTTTGAAGCATTATTAAAATTTAAAATAGTTTATTTTGGTGTTATTCTAATACTCAATTTATTAATAATAATAATAATAATAATTGAATGTTCAAATAGTGTGAAAAACACCTTGAATGTTTAGACCTCAAATTACAAATTACCAATTCAAGCTTAATATCATACAAAGTATGTGCGGAAAATGAACATAAACTTATAATAAAATTGATAGATAATCTAAATCAAATAAAATCACGTCCACAGCAGAAATTAAATGACAAAGATTAAGGGAAGAGAGATATAAACACAAGAACAACACAACGATGTGTTATCGAAGAGGAAACCAAAGCCCTCGGCGTAAAACCTCTCTGCCGCCCTCCAAGCGGTCAATAATTGACTAAAGAATGAAGTTGGGATACATGAACAGTAAAAGACCCTCTAAGCCTAATCTACCCTGTGTACCTAAGCCCTCCAAGCTTCTTGCTCCAACAAGGTTACGCCGAACCTTTGTCTTCTTTAGCTTACCGGATTCCGCTATAACTCATAGCATCAACCAATATCAATTGGTCCATTCCTAACTGCTTCCCAAGCACCAAATAACCTTCTCACAGATATGGGTAATGTGAGAAAAGGGTTTGGGTAATGTACCTTTCAAGGATCTAACAATGGAGAGGGTGAGAGTAGAGGAATTTGAAGAGTCACTATGTAAAGATTATAGATGAGTCAATCTTGTTTTTCTCCAGAGTTTCTCTCTCAAAATTCTATCTGAAAGCTCTCTACATTTTGTCGATATAAGGGGTATTTATATTAGAGTGAGAATGGAATGCGAAGAGTCAGTTTTTCCAAAACAGAGCTGGCTGGTGACTTGGCCCCGCGACTTGATTGAGTCACGAATTCAAGCCGCGAGCTAACTGAATGGCTAGGTTGGACTTTTTGTCGTATAGTGCTTCAGCTGGCATAACAGTTCAGCTTCTCTGTACGCTTCACTCGTGTGCATCTTCTGGCAGCTTGCCAGTCGCGAGCCACCTGCGAGATCCAATCGCGAGTCCTTGCTTCACTGCACAGTCTTGAGCATTTCTTCACACTCTTTCACACACTACCCTTACATGATTCCCACCTAAATACAGGGTTTCTAAGTGCTGAATTACAAGCAAATTGGCATGGAATAAAGCCAACAAACTGGTTGATAAATTTCAACCTTACAATGTCCCCCTTTGGCTATTCCGTGACAAAACCCTACAACAAACTCTAGATTTAACACGTGAGTTGGGAACAGTTGAACAAAACTCACACCTAACTCTAGAATCTGTGAAGCTCTTGAATCACAAGCACAAGTATCTCCTAAAAAACATCCATACAATAAGATCATTGTATGTAGAAAAACTTGTAAAGCATATGAAGCAAGCATAATGTGATCAAACAATATAGATTAAAGCATTAAAGCATGGCTTGACCAAAAACAAAAAATCACTATAAATAGTGATCGCAATGCTCATTCACACATGGAATGAACATCCGGGCATGCAAGCTAATAAGCTCACTGCAAAGTATCATTTGCATGTCCAACACTCAACCAATGCAACAACTCAAGGTAATTGCATTAAGGATATAAAATCCAACAAAGGGCAAAAGAGTGATGTACTTAAAGAAAATGCATAACATTTAGCAACAAGTACTTAAGCTACAAAGTAAGGGTACAAAATAACGGCTATAAAAGCAAAGGTAAAAAAAAAATACTGAATAACAGTCTTATATATATATATATATATATATATATATATATATAACAATACCAACAGCTTTAAACAAAGAGCATCCATGAGTTTAAACCAAATATTTTTAGCAAATCCAAAAATAACACCAAAACACACATAACTATAAACATATAAAGTAAACTGTTGAAATAAAGTTTTTATGCATGCTCTCCCTCAAAATGTACCCCCCCTCAAGAGCTACACTACAAAAATCTCCCCCTTTTTGACCTAAATGGCCAAAGGGTCACTGCTGGGTGGTGAAACTATCAAATTTTGCTGAGAGAAGGGTCAACTGATCTTGGAGTGCAGCCAGCCTGTCAGATTGTTCATTCTGAACATCTTTGAGCCCATCAATCCTCTCAAGGATGATCTGGAATGCATCTGGAGGTACAGCTGATGAGGATGATGCTCTACTTCTCTTGCCATGGCCTCTTGAGCTTAAGGGTTGTCCTGCAGCCTCTGTCTCAGTCTCCATGGGTTCACCTTCTTCTTGATTACCTTCCTTTTCATCACCCGGAAGACGAACTCTTATCCTTGTGATTGTTAGTTTGTTAATGGCTGAGGGAGTAGTCATGATGCTGATATCTTGAGGAATTTCCACACCTTTCAATCTAAAAATCCTCATAAAAAGGCTGGGGAAAATCAGCTTGGCCCTGGAGGTTGTTTTGGTCTCATCAACAACGACATAGAATATATGAGCACTGATGTATATGTAGGTCTTCTGCTTGAGCTCCATGATAAAGATGGCTCTAGCATTGTTGATTGTGGTCAGCTTCTTTATTGGGTATAGGTTGAACATCATTATCATAGTTAGGCATCTCATATCTGCTGAAAAGGCAGTGGTGTTGAGACATCTCCCTTCTCTAACTCCACCAATATGTGTCTAAACAATTTCTAGAGATAGCATCCTATCCTTGTAATGTGTGAAATCATGGTCATCTATGCCCTCAAAACCCAACACTTCATCAATGTCATCCACATCTATGGTGAATTCATGTCCCCTTATCCAACAGTTAATCTCATGTTCTCTTAACATAGCATTAGCATAAAACTCCCTGATCAGAGGTTCACATACTCTAGGCAGGTCACTCAATAGCTTATCCCAACCTCTGCCTTCAAAACAGTTTGGAATGAAAGTGTCCTTCAAATCTACCAGGTCTACAAATCTCTCTTGGAAAATAGGTGCCTTTAAGTAGTATTGAGTGTATCTCTCAAAATGTTAAGGAGACCTGAACTATGTATTGTCCATATTTAACCTTTTGTCACCCTTTTTAGCAGTAGATTTCTTCTTTGTAGGAGTTATATGCAAAACCATAGCCGCAAAATCCACAAAAACAGAGTACAATAGATGGAATTCCAAAAATTAGGTATAAGCGCAGAAAAGAATAGAGACTTATACCAACCATTCAGTCTTTACTCAGTTCAGAAACAATGTGACATGAGATAACCTAAAATAGAAGAGCAGAGAACAGTTTCAACACCAATTTTTAAGCAAAACACAACGTGACTGAATGCACAGGAACACAACATGAACAGCTTGGGGTTCCCATCCAAACACATATGTAGGTATGCAATAGGTAAATTGTGCACCAATACACCCACAAATAGTGTAACTTACAAAATCCCTAAAAAATAAGCACATGTCTAAAAGACGTATCACAATGGGTACGATAAACACAACATAAGACAGATCAGACAACATACATAAGGATAAACATCAATCATGATAAACAAGACTATATCACATCAAATAGACAAGACAAACATAACTTAATCAATTAAACCTAACAAAATAACCAAACCTATGGTCGAATCATCATATAGATCAAAAATCAAACACCAACTTAAAAATTCAAGAAAATAAGGATGCAATCATGAAATATTTTGAGAGAATAAGAAAACCCATACCTTTTCTTGAAGATTGAAGTAAAGACATTGAAAAAGAATGGAGGTATTTGAGAGAAACACGGTGGTTTGAGAGAGAGAAGAGCGAACAAGACAATGAACAGTCAAAAAAGTTCAAGAGAAAAACTAAAAAGTTTTTAAAACTGTCCTTAAAGCGCAAAACACATGATTTTCATGACTGAGTCAAGTCGCGTGCAAGAAGCCAGAACAAGTTGCCAGAACACTTAAAACAAAAATTTTTTAAAAAATTTCTTGTGTTTTTCACGACTGGAAGTTCCACTTGCGAAAGAGTCGCTAGTTGAGCTGGGAACCTTTCGGTATAACTCTCGAGACTAAACCTCCACTCGCGACCAAGTCGCCACATCAAATCGCAAGAAACCTAAAAACCCAGATTTTTGAAAATTTTTCTAAGTATTTTTCGTGATTGAAACATTGACTCGTCGGTGAGTCGCAAAAACCTACTGTATGAACTCGCGATTGGGGGGCATGCGACTAGACTGACTTGCGACCAAGTCGCCAAAACAAGGCAGCACTGTTTTTGAAAATTTTGATATTTTTACAAAAACAAAATACTTTCCAAAAACAACTAAAACACTCAAAAATCTTTTTGTGCTAGATCAGCAAAAATCGAGCATGTAAAACACATTTAATCAAGTACAATCACACAAATGAATAAGGCATTCATTGAACATAGACATGTATGATGTGTGTGGGTACCAAAGAATGAGATAGTCCTTGGCTCAATGTGAAGCTTCAATGATCAATGCAACCAAGGCATACACAATTAGCACGAGGAAAAGTGACCCATCTCAATTATAGAAATATGCATATATGACCTCCCACAAAAAAACTTGATAATATAACTTTGAAGCTTTTCATTTTGCTCCATATACAGCGTATCATTTGATCTTTTTGAGTCAAAACATCTCATTTTGGGATCGATGCCTGAAATTTATGATATTTCAATTTGATGAGTTAGTCTTTCGCTTTTTGGGCATCATACACTTTATTTTGAGTCGCTTTCCCTTTTTCCTAGTCAAATACTAGCATGTGCGATAGGCTTTTCTAGCTTAATATCTCTTTTCATTTGGAGATTTACATTTGTTGAACTCTTTAAGCAAAAAAAAAAAAATAATAATAATAAATAAATAAAATAAAGAGTGGGAAGATATATAGACACAAGTTTATGCATATCTCAAGATCAACAAAACCATTGATTAATCATTCATGATAAGTTTGAAGATCGATTTACAATAATCACAAAGATTTCAAGATTTTTTCCACGATGATATGAGTGCATAGGGAACAAGTTATGCTCGTAAATGCACAAAGCCATTTGCACAAAGATACAAGGCAAAACATGTTTAAGACAAAACTCAACAATGTTTATCAAACTTTTTGGATTTTCTACTTTTTATGTGTTTTTGAATTTTTGACACAAAAGTAAGAAAAGATTGATAAAAAACAGCAATGCAAAAACATTTAAAGTAAAAACAAACAAACAAACAATCTTCAACACAAACAAGCAAAAAGCACATAACCAAGCATAGTCACAAAACATAAGAAGTATTAATGCATGAATATGTTGTAATGCTTATGCATGAGTACCCTTTTTCATCCACACCTCACGTACGTTTAGGGTGATATCCCTATAGGATTGGGAATGAGTGTTAGGACTTTTAAACCTTCTAGTGAAGCTTTCCAAGCAGGCAGTGAATGCACCAATCATCTTCATCACATCCATCATTTCGGAATCACCATCTCGATCTCTTGATTGCCCAACAGCCCAAGTCCTCTTGTCATTTCTTGGTCCTCTTGACCTTTGATTACTTGCATTATTCAATGCTCTCAGCTTGTGACAATTTGGTCTGGTGTGTCATTGAAATCCACAATGATGACAAAAATGGTTCATTCTCGGACCTCTTTGTGATCTAGGAAGTGATTTCCTTCTAACTTCAAGTTTGACCACTGAATGGTTATGGGGCTTATTCAACACCCGTTGGTCAACTACATTCTTCTTCTTTTCATCCTCTACTTTCTCAGGAGTAGATGTAGCCACTACTGGTTCTTTGACTTTCACAAGCTTCACTTCCTTGGTGATTTTGACAGCTAAACTACTTTATTCGGTATATCTCAACCCGAATTTGTCTAAAAAATGTTTTTGTGAGGAAATGATATAATCTAGCTTCTTGGTGGAAACCCTCTCTATCTTAGCATTTGCTTGAATCACCTCAAGCTCAAGGAATCTCACCTTTGCGTAAGCTTCTGACAACTCTCCATTCAGCTTTTCTATCTCACACTTAGCCTCCTTATGTCGCATTAGGAGACTTCTATAGTCCTCCTCTGCCTTCTTCATCTTTTTCACAGCTGCCTTGGCCACACGTGCATATTCTCTTGATTTCTCAAGGAGTGAGTTGTAGTTTTCTTGAAGACCTTCTGTACTCTCATCTTCTTTAACTTTCGATTCTTCTACAATTCCCATAGATTTCTCATCACTATGCTTCCCAAGCTCTTGTACAAGCAAATTCAAGTCCTCCGAAGACTCAACATGAGCAATAGTCATAAAAGCGGAGTAATTCCCTTCTTTGTCACAGCTTTCCTCAGAATTAGAATTGGATGTATCCGAGTTACTAAGGGTTGTGGCATATGTCTTGCCCTTCATTCTCAAATAATTAGGACATTCTTTCTTGAAGTGTCCATGCCCGTTGCACTCGAAGCAAGTAATTCCTTGTGTAGATTGGGATTCTTTTCCATCTTTCCTTTTGAATTCCTTTTTCTCCTTTTCGGAACTTTGGAATTTCCCTTTATCACCAAATTTTACATTGTTCTTGAATTTCAAGAACTTCTAGAAATTTTTCACAAGTTAGGCAACATCCTTCTCGACAACATCCTCATCCGATGAGTTGTGAACTTCCACCCTTTCGTTAATTGTCTTAAGAGCAAGAGATTTGCTCTTCCTTTGTGTGGGCAGCGACAGTTCATAAGTCTGAAGCGAGCCAATCAGTTCTTGCACTTTGATATCATCAAAGTCCTTACTCTTTTCAATCGTTGTCACCTTGGCACGAAAGCTTTCCGGCAATGACCGAAGGATCTTTCTCACTATCTTGGAATCCTCCGTTTTCTCCCCCAAATTAAACTTGCCGATGACCACTTCATACAGCTTGCTATAGAAAGAGTCAAAGTACTTGTCCTCACTCATTTTGAGCTCCTCAAAGCGGGTGGTCAGCATATGCAACTTAGTGTCTTTCACTTTCTTGGTTCCTTCATACGTGGTCTCCAATATTTGTCATGCCTCCTTAGCAACGGAAACGTGAGATATCTCGTGAAACTCATTTGGAGACATACCACAAAAAATTGAATTCAAAGCTTTACTATTAGCATTAGACGCCGTAAGAGCTACTTTATCTCAAGTGGATTTAGCGGCCTCCGGCCTAACCTATCCTACATCAACTGCATCCCACACACTTTCATCAATTGAACACAAAAATAGCCTCATCCGAACTTTCCAAAAAGCATAGTTGATACCAACAAAATATGGTAGTGCATTTAAAGATTGAGACCAATCCATCTCAATACGGGGTCAAGGATCGCACTAAGGTGATTAAACCACAGCAAGTGCACCTGCTCTGATACCATTTGAATGTTCAAATAGTGTGAAAAATACCTTGAATGTTTAGACCCCCAAATTACAAATTACCAATTCAAATTTAATATCAAACAATGTATGTGTGGAAAATGAACATAAGCATATAATAGAATAGATGAATAATCTAAACCAAATAAAATCACATTCACAGCAGAAATTAAATGACAAAGATTAAGGGAAGAGAAATGTAAACACAAGGACAACACAACGATGTGTTATTGAAGAGGAAACCAAAGCCTTCGGCGTAAAACCTCTCTGCCGCCCTCCAAGCGATCAATAATCCACTAAAGAATGAAGTTGGGATACATGAACAGCAGAAGACCATTCAAGCCTAATCTACCCAGTGTACCTAAACCCTCCAAGCTTCTTGCTCCAACAAGGTTATGCCGAACCTTTGTCTTCTTTAGCTTACCGGATTCCGCTATCGCCCATAGCATCAACCAATATCAATTGGTTCATTCTTAACTGCTTCCTTAGCACCAAATAGCTTTCTCACAGATATGGGTAAGGTGAGAAAAGGATTTGGGTAATGTACCTCTCAAGGATCTAATGATGGAGAGAGTGAAAATAGAGGAATTTGCAGAGTCACTATGTAAAGATTGTGGATGAGTCAATCTTGTTTTTCTCTAGGGTTTTTCTCTCAAAATTCTCTCTAGAAGCTCTCTACATTTCATGGGTATAAGGGGTATTTATACTAGAGTGAGAATGGAATGCGAAGAATCAGTTTTTCCAAAACAGAACTGGCTGGCGACTTGGCCTTATGACTTAACTGAGTTGCGAGTTCAAGCCGCGAGCTAATTGAATGGCTAAGCTGGACTTTTTGTCGTGTAGTGCTACAGCTGGCATGACGGTTCAGTTTCTTTGTACGTTTTACTTGTGTGCATCTTCTGGCGGCTTGCCAATCGCGAGCCACCTACGAGATCCAGTCGCGAGTCCCTGCTTCACTGCACAGTCTTGAACATTTCTTCACACTCTCTCGCACACTACCCTTACATGATTCTCACCTAAATACAGAGTTTTTTAGTGCTGAATTATAAGCAAATTGACACGGAATAAAGCCAACAAACTGGTTGATAAATTTCAACCTTACAATAATAATAATAATAATAATAATAATAATAATTAAAAAAAAACTATCCAACCCGATTCATGTGGCTTCTATTGGATTGAATTTTTTTAACCGATCATGGCAGGTTAAGTTAAAAAAATAAAAATCTTTTAAGCCAATCTAATTTGATTCATGCACTCCTTTGATTCCAACAATCAATCTCACTCAAAATCATCAACCTATCCCATACTCAAAAAAATTTACTTTATCAATCAATTTCAATTTCAAGAAATCTACGGAACCCTTCTTTCTTATTATTTTTTTTCACTTCTTTGGTACACTGCGCATTTAGACAAGTTGCATGTTAGGTGAGAAGGGATTGAAGGGATGAGTAGCTCTTGGCTTTGAAGGCATTAAATTAGTCTCGTGTCAATTGTAAACTATTCCTTCAAGTCACGTCAACAATCTTCCAAATTTGTCAGTAGCAGATGTTCATTATATTTAATACTATAATTTATAAAAGGATTTTGTTAATATGCGCCTTAATAGTCTGTTTGGAAGTTTAGAGAAGGAGGAGAGTAGAGGGGAGTAGAGAGAAGGAGAGTAGTGAGGAGGAGAGTAGAGGGGAATGATTCCCTTCTACATTGTTTGGATGTTTTTAAAATTAGTAAGGGGGAAGGAGGTAATTAGCCCTTTAGAAAGGGTAATTTTGTTAAATTAGAAAGGGTAAATTAGGAAATTTATTGGGCCAATAATTTATCTATTCTACTTTCCCTCCAAGTCTCTCCAATTTGGAGGACTTAAAAATAAGGGGTTAGAGGTAGTTAAAACCTCTCCAAACCGTTCCAAATCCCTCCCCCTCTTTCTTTAAAAAACTTTCAAATAAGGTAATTGAATTATTTAACTTCCAAACAGGCCATAAGAGCACACAATAATTAACTATTTTTAGAAAGATTTTTTTTAGAAATTGAAAAAGTATTGATAGCTTTTTCAAATTTTCTAGAAGATGTTTTCAAAAATAAATGGCTTAGGGCATACATTAATTGGACCCTTTATAAAATTCAATCAAAATGATTTTTAAGTAGGCTAGGAAAAAAAAAAGAAGAAGTAAAACTTGGTACAAATTCATAATAACCCAATCAAGGGAGCTGTCACACCAAAGCTGTTTAGTGATATTGAGGTCCTTATTGGTACACTCATTTAAATATATATATTTTTTATTTTTAAACAATATTACATGTATTTTTACATACTTTTTTATCGGTAGGTATTTTCAAACATATTTTTAAATACATATTTTCAATTTTTAAGTACACGTATCAAATGCCTTTTGAGCCTGATATTCTCACTGTTTTACTGTTGAAGCTAAGAAAAGCGCCTATGTATGTATGTATGTAGAGAGAGAGAGAGAGAGAGAGAGATACCTTTGTTTCATCTCAAAAGTTTTTTTTTTTTTTTTTCACAATTTTATTGTTTAAATATTAAAAACTGTTATTTATATTACGTGTTGTTAGACAACGGACCTTCACTTACTGCAACAAGAAGTTTCATACACCAATGGCATCAGGGTGGTTGGAACTTGGAATCCTATCCAGCCCACATAGAAGAGCTCTTTCATGAGCTTAGCTTTACAAGCCTGCCACGTGGAGACATCTATACCAATTAGGAATAGAAAATAGTGGTGTACACTGAACACCACTCCTTATGTGTTTCGGAGTGTGTCAGGTGGCAAGAGGCCTTAAAAGCCATTTTGTGCGTGTGGTTTCGAAGAAAGAGAGACTGAAGAATTAAATGCATATTTCAAATAAAAAATTATAAGTGCTTCGTGCGCCGCTAAATTGAGGTTTTCTAGATGCTACAGTGACATAGAGTTTAGTATTTAGAACAGAAGATCTTGTTTGTGGGTTTTGTAACGATGTTCTATTTTTCCCTAAAATTATTATTGTATTTTTTCAATTCATCGTAAACTTAGATCTTGAGTATAGTTTGTGTGTTGTAATTTTATTTTATTATAATAATAAGATCGCCCTAACTCCAAGTTTTATCTTTATCCTTGATTGAAAGGTATATGTTTAACCTTAAAATTGTTCTATTGTAAAATATATGTTGAACATTGAATATAATTTGGAAAGAGCTTATGTTTAGAATGCCTTTGGATGAGCCTTCATCTATATTATTTATTTTTTAAATTTGTAACCTATTAAAACCAGCCCAAAAATTCCAAAATACTGTTCTTTTAGATTTGTCAAAGGCATCCCTAATAGAAGTGGAAGTGAAAAAGCACTCTGTAACCCAATCAAATTGATTACTGTTTGGATAGTTCTTTATTCAAACCATAAAAAAAATTCAATGTATATTAAAAAATTACTACCCTTTTGCTTTCTTTTTCCTCCCCACTATTGGTTTGAACTTCGGGTTCTGAGGAACAAATTAATTCTTGAGATGGGCTCATTTCTGCACGTTTTGCTTGACCTAAATCAAACCAGCCTTTGTCTTTGACTTTGGTGTTTCTACTTGAATGGATTATGGGACGACCTTTGTTTTAGCCCAATTGCCCACATATATCTTTGTTTATTGGCTTTGGTTGGTGCTGAAGGCTTTTTCCAGTGTGTTTCTTTAAACCAAAAAGAAGGCCAAGAGTTTGATGAAAGGTTTTTGTTGAAGATATTGTAAAGGAGCAGATCCAGCTAGCTAGTGTGTAATCTCTCTCTTGCTTTCAATAAATACTTTTCTATGTGGATTATCAAAGAAGATTATAAAAAAAAAAATGAGCAATGATACAACACAAAAAAATTTACAATATTTTTTCCAATAATTAAGTTTGTATGTTTTTATTTAGAATTATTACCGACGTTATTTTTTTTACTTATATTATTAACAATCTAGAGGCACCACAAATTTATCTTTCTCAAACTTAGCACAGTCCGAGTTTTCAATTCTTTGGATTTAAACAAGGTTACTTGCCTGAATGTTTCTCTATTATTCTTAAGGTCCTGAACGTGAAAAACATGGGCACTTGCATGATTAAACTAACCCCCCCACTAGCTGATTTTGTCAACTAGGAATAGTACAGTTAGTCAGTGTCTTACTTATATCTTAACTCTTAAGTTTCTCCAAATAATTTGACTAATTGAGTAGGATTTATCTTTAATTTCAACCATTTAAAAAAAATTTGGAAATCAAAATGGGGAAAAAAAAAAAAACGATTTAGACCATTCTTGATTGACCACATATTTTCAAGAAAAATACAAAAATTGAATAGTAATGACTTGTTATCTTTTGAAAATGAAGATACAAGTTCAGAGCACAAAACAACGTCATCTAGGAATTCATTAAAGAAGACTAAAGATTACAATGACATGGCATCGTTTTGCAATTTTTTTAATAATTGTCGCCATATTACTCACCCTATAATCTATATATCTATCTATATAATAATAGGTGAAGTAAAGAGAAAATTCAATTAAATTTTCAATTCAATTAGTGTCTAATTTTACGCCACGTGTCTCATCTAATCTAAATTTCAGAATTTTGTGCCAAGTGAGTTAATTTAAGTAAAAATTGAATTTTAATTAAAATTTAATTTTGTACCATATATCCCATCTAATCTAAATTTTTAAATTTTTGTGCCAAATCAGTTAATTTAATGTAGGAAACGAGGAGTCCAATATAATAAATCATAAAAAACATAATCATATATATAATATGTAATTATGATTGTTTTTAAATATACCCGTGCATATGCACGTGGTTAGACACTAGTTTAAATTAAAGAAAGAGAATGGAAGAGAAGAAAAAATGAATCAAAGGAAGGGAAAAATATGGGCCCAAGTAATAGATTGCTTAACAAATTTAGTTAATTTCTTTTTGTATCATACTATTCAAACAGGAAAGGATTTGATTTCTGTTCCTTTCCCTTTTATTTCTTTTCAAACCAAAGTGTTAGATTCGCTCCCATTTCAATTGTAAACTGAGTATACATACGTGTCACTTGTAATTAGAGGTTAATGTAAAGTAGATTTTCCTATTTTCCCGTCTTGACCATTTTTAACAACCAAATTTCTCTTTTGTCCTTTTGGTATTTGGTTTTGCAAAGTTCGCGGCTGTCCACGTTTGTTTAAGTTGGGCCTTAACAAAGTTGAGCTTGAGTCTGTCAAAATCTGACTAATCAAACCATCAAACTTTAATTGGGCTTATCCAAAATAGGACATCCATAAGTAATCCAAACCTTTTTTTTTTTTGGTTGAGAAATCAGCAGGGATGGCAATAGGACGGGACGGGGCTAAAGGATGAGGTCTTCGTTTTCGCCCTGTATGGTTTTTGTCCTGCCCAATTCCCGCCCCGCCTCGCCTCGCATGATGGGAAAAATTTTCTCACCCCATCCTCGCCCCTTGGGACCTCGCGAAGCCCCGTCCACCCTGTAAAACTCTACTTTTTGTTAATTTGCTCTACAACTAGTATAATTTTTTTAATGAAACTTATTTTATTAATAAAAATATATTTGAAACTACAACTGAATTTATCCCATCAAATCAAATGTGTTGCATCAAAGATCTTCTTTTCTCTCTCTTTTCTTTTTTTTTTTTTTTCTTTTTTTTCCTTAGATCTGCGTCTTCCAGTGATGACTAAAGGCTGACATCAAAGCTAGCTTCTTGGAGCGATCAAAATTCAACCTTGCTTGAAAACACAGATCGTCACAGAGAGAGAGAGAGAGAGAGAGAGAGGGTGGTTGAAAATCTTTCTTTGGATTTGAGAGAGGACCACAATACACATGGGAATAATCTGATCCATTTTCCTTATAAGCTTTTTCTTGATTTGTAAGAGAGAGGCTGGTTTGCATAGATTGTAATATCGTGTGATGTGTTGTGCTCTACTTGTTCAGTGTGCATATTGCACACAATAGTCAATAACACAAGGAGAGCCACACACTTAGACATGGCAAACGGACGGGTTGGGTTCGGGTTTGAGTTTGGGTTAGGTCAATCGGGTTGTGGGTCAATCGGGTTGCAGGTCGGGTCGAGTTGACCCGTATTTTTCACATGAGTTTTTTTTTTTTTTTTAAGAAAACAACATGTATTTGCCATTTGGGAAGTCATGCACTAAATTACTTAATGTAAAATGCATTACTTTGAATTCACCACTTATATCAAGAATGAACTTAATTAAACTTAGTAATATTTATTCAATAATTTTAAAATTATATAAAACCCCACATTGCTAACTAAAACAAAATAACACAAAGATAAGTAAAATAAATACAAAAGTTTTATTTCTACTCAATATCAATATCCCAAAATACCAAAAAAAAAAAAAATTACAAATGACTGATTGGATAACTCATTTGACAAAGAATAAAAACATATAAAAAATTTACTATCTTGAAAATTAATTTTATAATCTATTATCAACTATAGTTGGCATTCTATTTCAATTTGAGAATATACATTAGAGTTTGATTGTTTACTTATTTATACATGGTCTCTTTTATGAATATTATATCATTGTTTAGCAACACACACTCTAAGAAATATCATAATATTGAAAAACTATTTATTTTGGACGTAAATTGTTAAAAAAATAGGTCTAAGCATTCATAATTTATACTAATTTGATACTTTAGCTTCAGTATTTGCACACTTATGAATATTTTTCACACATGTCTACAATTTTAAATATATATTTTTAACTCTACTGTAACTAGATTATTTTGGCATGTATTTTGCTATTTGATATCTAAAAATCTTTACTCATTATATAATGCTCAACCATTCATTATTCAATTCATTTGCATTCAGTTATGTAAATGTCTCAATTATTTCCTTAAAACTCACAACAAACAATTAAATCAATATTGTCTTAATTTTATTATTTTTTTACAAAAAAAAAAAAGTTTTAAAAAACTGGACATAGGTCAGATCGTGAGTTGGCTGGATTGGGTTGCTCGCAAAAAACACGGATCGAGTCATAGGTCAACCCGTTTTTGCTTCGAGTTAAAAAAAAAAAAAAAGATTCGAGTCAAGTACTTTTTGGGTCAGGTCGGATTAGAAAATTTTGACCCGTTTTACCATGTCTACCCACACTCTTTTTTGCATTGTTTTTTAGAATCAATGGCAGCCACAACTTTGAAAGCCTAAAGTTTTAGTTTTACCTTTAGTAGTTACAGGGGGTAGCATGAGCAAGTCATGTGAATTTTTTTTTTTCACTAAGAAAATTATGATTAAAAAGAAATAGTAGTTTTATTAATTAATTAATCAAGTGAACAATCTTAAAATCTTAAAATAGAGGTAATTTTTATATTCTAAATTTAAGATGTAAAAACTCAAATAATTTTTCTAAAAATATATTTTTATATTTTTTAGCATAATATTATAAGTAATAAACTTATTATATATCTTATTAACTATTTTTATAATTTTAAAATTATTAAATATTTATTTATAACGTCATTGGTCCAACCATCGGTCCGACTCCGGTCGGACTAGAAAACCAAGAACCACTTTTTTTTTTTTTTTTTTTAAATTTCTTTGACCGTATCAGTTTTTAAAACCACGGTAAATATCTCATAATGAGTCAAATGTGATTCATGTAAAGAAGACATTCCTTAATGGTGACTTGGAGGAAGACATTTACATGAATCAGCCAAAAGAGTTCACTGTTCAGGGACAATGGAGCCTAGTCTGCAAATTAAGAAAGAGCTTGTATGCCTAAAACAAGCTCTAAGATAGTGGTACAAGAAATTTGATAGTTTTATATGTAAAACTGGGTTCAAGAAATGTGAAACTAATCATTGTTGCTATGTTAAGTTCTTTGACAACTCCTATATCATTTTACTGCTGTATGTAGATGATATGCTCATTGCGGGGTCTAGCATTGAGAAAATTAATAATCTGAGGAAGCAATTGTCAAAAAAGTTTGCAAATGAAGGATTTGGAAGCTGCAAAACAAATCATTGTTATGAGAATCGCTAGAGACAAAACTAATGGTACATTGAAACTTTTACAGACAGAGTATGTGAAGAAGATTCTCAGTAGGTTCAACATGAATGAAACTAAACTAGTGAGCACACCCTTGGGTAGTCATTTTAGACTAAGTAAAGAACAGTCACCAAAGATGAAGGAAGAAAGGGACCACATGAGCAAGGTACCCTATACCTCAGCTATTGGCAGCCTGATATATGCTATGGTGTGTACAAGGCCAAATATTGCATATGTGGTAGGAGTTGTGAGTAGGTACATGAGTATGCCAAGAAAGCAGCATTGGGAGGCAGTCGAGTGGATTTTGAGGTATTTGAGAGGCTCATCAAATACATGTTTTTGCTTCATAGGTGCAAGTTTGAAACTGCAGGGTTTTGTAGATGTTGATTTAGCTGGTAACTTTGACAACAGAAAGAGTACTACAGGTTTTGTATTTGCTCCAGGTGATACAACTATATCTTGGGCTTCAAATTTGTAGAAGATTGTTGCTTTGTCTATTACAAAAGTTGAGTATGTTGCAGTGACTAAAACTGTAAAGTTCTTGGATGAATTGGGTAAGAAGTAGGAGATGAATAGTCTACACAATGACAGTTAGAGTACAATTTTTCTTGCTAAAAATTTGGCTTTTCATTCAAAGTCGAAGCATATACAAATGAAATACAATTTTATCTGTTACCTTGTTGAAGATAAATTGGTAATACTTGAGAAGATTTGTGAATTTAAGAATTTGGCAAACATGTTGAATAAGAGTGTCACAATTGAGAAGTTGAAGCTGTGTGCAGCTTTAGTTGGTCTTCTAGTTTGAGGACAGGAGGTTAAGTTGCAGTGATAAGGGACTGTCTCTAGAGGAATGTGGTTGATATTGGTGATTGAATTAATCTCCAAGTGGGAGATTTGTTGGGCTTTGTGGAACCTAATTGTGTTTGCTATGAATTATGACTCGACCCAAAATAATATTATTACAGTTTTTAATGGGAGATTTTTCTGAGGCTTAGTCCATGGAATGGAGGCTTGGGCCGATAGGTTGACCCATTTTGTAACGCATTGTGAATCTTGTGAGCAAGATAAAAAAAATGTTGTTTTGGAGGTTAGGGTTTTGTGTGTTGTTTTTTAGAGAGAAAGACTATATTGCTGCTTCTTGTATTTTCCCCTAAGAATAGTAAAATCCTTGCAACTCCATGGACATAGAAAAATTGCCAAATCTCGTAAATATTGTCTTGTGTGATTGTTTTCTTTGGAGCATATTTTTCTTCTATTTTTGCATCTCACATATCTTGGGGGTTTTGTGCTCATATTCTTTTCAGTGTCAACTTTTTTTTCAATTATTATTATTTTATTTATTTTAGAGAATTAGAGTTTGAAATATTTGGTGAAAAATTCTATGGCAATGATAAAATTGGATAAATATAGTATGGTAAAGCTAATGCAGCTTATTATATAGGGAACTAGCAATAACTAGTAAGTATCACTCTTCTTTTGGGTAGTTATGTCGAGCATAGCTCAAATAATTAATGTCTATTTGTTAGCATTAATTTATTGGAAAAGTAATTCCAAGTCTTAAAATACAATATTATAGTGGGTCTTGGACATTTTGCTAAGTGTCATTCGTTACCTTTTGTTATTCTACTATTATAGTTTGGGAAATCTTAGAATATGGTTCTTCTTCTTTACTTCTTTTTGAAAATTTGATAAAAAGTAATAATTTTCTAATTTATTATTATTTACAACAGGAGGAGAATGTGGGAGTCGAACCCAAATTCTGCCCACAGGAATAGCTAGGGATTAGGTCTTTTAGTGTTGGCTATCCATGACAAATATATGTTGCTTTTGGGTTATGAGCATTATTTAGGTAGAAGAATGAAGTTTTTATTCACTATAATAGTCTGAAGATTTATGGCATGTTTGGAAGTTTAGAGAGGGAGGAGAGTAGAGGAGAGTAGTGGGGAGGAGAGTAGAGGGGAATGATTCCCCTCTACATTGTTTAGATGTTTTCAAAATTAGTAAGGGGGAAGGGGGTAATTAGCCTTTTAGAAAGGGTAATTTTGTTAATTTAGAAAGGGTAAATTAGGGAATTCATTTGGCCAATAATTTATCCACTCTACTCTCCCTCCAAATCTTTCCAATTTAGAGGAATTAAAAATGAGAGGTTAGAGGTAGTTGAAACCCCTCCAAATCTCTCCCCCTCCTTCCTTAAAAAACTTCCAAACAAGGTAATTGAATTACTCTCTCTCCCTCTACTCTACTCTCCCTCATTTTTTTAACTCCCAAACAGGCCATTAGTCAAGCTAAATCCTATGATCAGTAGAGTGAAACTGGAGTTTGGAATGTTTAAATTTAAGAGGGAGATTGCACCAAAATATTTGACTTTGACTAATTGACTTAAGAAATTGAGACCCTGTTTGAATGGTGAGTGAGTTGTATTCCACGACTCATCACCTAAATATCATCACTCAAAACTCATCGCCCTATATCTCAATTTTTATCACTTGAAATCCCCAACTTATATCCCATGGTTGTTTGGCCCTTAAATCCAGTTGCATTTTAATTCAAAAAACTCAAAACTCTCAACTTTTTATGGGACCCACGAACTGACTTGGTGCAGCTTTTGCAGAACGTCTACTTGCATGACCAAACTCACTGAACCCAATATTACTTTTTATTTCTAAAGTTCTACATACTTCTTATTTCCTTTTTTTTTTCCTCCAACCCCCAATACCCAAACTCACCGAACCTAGAAGCACTGTTCATCGCCGCCATCCTCATCCACTCACCGAACCCAGATTGCTCTCACGCCTCATTCCTCCACCTTCCTTAATCTTCAATGCTGTGCTTCTCAATCAGATCGGTGGGCACTGGGCAACCCCTTCTTGGCCAAATCGATGGCCACACTATTCCCTTTAGTCACCGCTTCTTAGATCGGAGAGACACATGGAATCTCCAACACAGTTTCCAAGTAAGTTTTCCGGCCTCCATGTTTTCAGATTTTGGTCCGCTTTATTTCTTTCTTTTCTTTGAAACAAAAGAACAATTTTTTTTTGGATAGATTTCAAAAATTGCAAAACCAGATTAGCGAAAACATCTTCTACGTAAAGAGAGAGCAGATCGGTGGTATGGTGCGGGAGAAAGGAGATTAGTGTGCTTGGGAGTTGAAGAAAAATAAAGTAAAGAAAATAGTAGATGTAGGAAATGGGTTTAGTCTGGAAAGAGATAACATAGAGCCGTTGATTTGATTAGTAAAGGCTTTAGTGTGAAGTGACAAGACTTTGAATCGTGGGCCCTGTGTTGTGAGTAAATTTACAAAGATGCCACCGTTACTCAGTTTCCATAACTCAAAAACACCTAAAACTTATTTCCAATTTCTATAACTCATTACTCACTTTGGTGAGAATTTAGTGATAAAAACAAAATCTAAAAACACATCCAAACAAATTGATGCCCCATTGGACCCACAATTTTTGAGTGATGAGTGAAGAAAATTGAGTGATGAGTGATGAGTGATGGAAACATAGAAATCCAAACAACCCCTTAGTCTTTAGCTAGAAGAATAATGGATGTATGATTTTTATTGGATTTGTAGATGATGAGAGAATCAACTAAAATATTTGACTTTTGCAACTAGGAATATTGAAAAAACTAGGCTTCACAATAACATTTGATTAGAAGCTCTTTCATTTTGTGTATTAAGAGGGAGATTGCAACACTAATTATTGCACGATTAGCCATAAATAATTTTTGGGATTCAAAATAACATCAATTTCCATTTTAATAGGTGATTGGATTGAAATATATGTTTATTGTTATATTTGAATCTTAGTATGTTTCTTGTTCTTGAGAGGTAAAAGTTGTTTCATGCTTTAACCTCTCTTAATATGAAATTCCAGTTTTGTCATTGATTGCACTCAAATTTGTAACATTAGTTTCATTTAATATTATTTTTGTCACTAGAAGTATATTTTCACATAATATAATCTCAATTTTTGAGATGATTAAATATGATTACATGAAGCTTAATAAAACACTATCTGAATTTTTTAAAAGAAACAATGGCTTTTGAGTGGAGTTGTGGTGTGCCTTTGTGTTATAACCCATTTCCCTCTCCCTTGTGTGTGTGTGTGTGTTTGTTTCTCAAAAAAGAAAAGAAAAAAAAAGAATGGGTAATTGTCCCACATGCTTAAGAGAGTATTTTGTGTGTAGTATAACTTGCCTCACCCTCCTTTAAACGTTACCATGGCTTTTGAGTGGAGTTATAGTGTAACTTTGTGTTAGAACCCCTTTCCCTCTCCCTTGTGTGTGTGTGTGTGTTTGTTTCTAAAAAAAAAAAGAATAGGTAATTGTTCCACATTGCTTAAGAGAGTGTGTTGTGTGTAGTATAACTTGCCTCACCCTCCCTTAAAAGTTACCATGGTTTTTGAGTAGAGTTGTGATGTGCCTTTGTGTTAGAACCCCTTTCCCTCTCCCTTGTGTGTGTGTTTGTTTCTCAAAAAAAAAAAAAAAAAAAAAAAGCTTTGTTCTCAGACTCTCGAAAGCAACAATGTAACATTCATTTGGTTCTTTTTTTTTTTTTTTTTTTTTTTTGTCACTAAAAGTATATTTTCACGTTATATGACTCAGTTTTGATGATGATTAAACATGATTACATGAAGCTTAGTAAAACACTATCCAAATTTTTATTTCAATGGTTAGAGTCTTGGTGTAAAATAGGCATTGTGCTCAAATTTAGTAAGCAGCCATGTATCACTGGTTTGGTTTCATATATATCATTATTGTTGTCTCTAACTTCTTGGGAAGGATTGAAGTTAGGTTATAGTTTAACTTACAAGTTACAAACTTACAATCTTACATAAGGAAGCATATATATATGGATCTCACTTGGGTTCCTCATAGGCCCGCATATATAAGCCTAAAAGATAATAAGTTAGGTCACCATGTCACACACATATAGACTCGTCACAATTGGTTTTCCCTCTTACCCATTTTGTTCTTGGGGTTAGCTTTATAAGCTTAAAAAAAAAAACAAAAAAAAAAAAAAAACAAAAAACAAAAAACAAAAACACAAACAAAACAAAACAAAACAAAAAGTTGTCAAATGGAATCATTTACACTACAATGGCCAGCTTGCTAACTTCATTACTTGCAATGTGCTTAACAATAATTAAAAATCTACTAAAGCCCAAATTAATGGAAATGGGCCTCCACTTTTTCTCTTTTGTCCTTTTGGCATTTGGTTTTGTAGTTGCGCGTCAGAGTGTATGATTTTTCTCCACCTCTCAACTTAGCAATTGCAAAATGCAGTTCTTCAAAATTTAGAATTGGGCTTCGCAAAGTTCAGCTGTCCACATTAGTTTAAGCTGGGCCTTATCAATGTTGATCTAGAGTCTTTCTAAAGCTGACTTATCAAACTATCAAAATTAAACTGGGCTTAATGAAATTAGGATATCTTATAATATAAACCTAGGAATTTGTGAGATTAGTATTCAGAATTCACCTAGTATACATAAAAACACACACACACACACACCAAAGAGGGGGTGGGGGGTGGGTTAGTGCTCAAGTGAACATCTCATAATTGAGTGTCCATTGCAACATTTATGATTTCGGCGGTACATTACAAATGCTCTAACACTGTAACAAAATAATTTTGAAATGTGTGAATAGTGCCGTGAGATCCATTTTTAATAAAAATTTTGTTGAAAAAAGAGGTTTGTGGGTTCCGTGAACAGTGCATAGAACTCACTAATACACGCTACTGTAGCTGTGTGCAAACGCCAGACGCAAACGTATATGGAAAACGCAGAATCCAAACGTTCACCAAATTAGACAAAACAAGGTTTCTCTTCAAAATTCTTCAAATTTTCCCAAAATTTTTTTGTTGGATTTGACTTTTGAAAATGTAACCGTTAATTTGAATATTTTTATTATATCTTCTATGCTTACAAAATTTCAAGAAGATCAAAAATCAATAACTAACTTATCAATCAAATTCTTAAATTTCAAAGTTTTTGTGGTTTAAAATTTCAAATTAAAAATAAGTTTATTGATCAAATAGTAAATAACATCCGATTTAAATGAAATTTTACATATATCTTAAGAATATAAAAAACTTGTAATTCAACAATTAAATTTTCAAAACTGACATTCAATAAAAACGATAGTAGAAGTTTAAAAGGATTCTCTCCAAATTAGTTCGAAACCTTTCCAAATAAACATTGGGGGAATTGACATTAAAATTTAACATTAAATTACAGTATTAATTGTAAAATTTTGCAAACATATCCCTATAATACTAAATAAGAAATAGGCTTGAACAACAATGCATAGTGGAGGAAAATTACGGTCTTCATGTTGGGTGAGCTTAATTTCATCCTACAACAAAATTTAAAACTCTTAAGCATTTATTTATTTATTTTAAAGTTACAATTTTACTTTTGTACAATATACAAAAATAAATAGATTTAAATAAGTTAATCTAAACCAAACATATTAGAAGTGCAATTTCCAGAAAGGGACAGGATTGGTTGGTTTTTTTGTTTTTGTTTTTTTGATATAGTTACTTTCAAGTGCTTTTTCTTTTTCCACTGCTGGAATAACTGGCCATTAGTCGTAGTAGATATCAATTAAGGACTAGTTATTTTTTCAGAAGCAATGAAGCACTAGTTGTTGATTTTATCAAAGTTAACATATAGTCCGCGCGTCAATACTTGGGCTTCTTATAATCAGAAGTTGGGCCCTTTCGGATTGGATCCTTGTTCCAAATGACAAAGATGGATATGGGCCCTCGCTTCCATTTATTGTGTGTGTGTATCCAACTATCCTGATTTCTTGTTGCCCTTGCTTTGCTTAATATGTATGCATCTTTTTTCTTTGTTGTTTAATGAAAGAGGTATTATCCAGCACAAAAACAAAAACAAAAACAAAAATATTTTTTTTTATTAATGTGAAAATAGTATTCACTTGCCATTGAACCAAAAAAAAAAAAAAAATCAGTACTTCTTGTGGGATTTAGTGTTTGTTTAGCTAGCTTTTTTTTGTCAACTTATTTTACTATTCAGTTTATTTTTCCTACTATTCATAGGTCTCATTACACTTTTTGGTACTATTTATGGGTCTCACTGTACTATTTCAACTAACATTTACCTTTATCTATAATACTTTCAGCAAAAAGTTTTTAATTTCAACTAAATAAGTAAATCCCAAATAGACCCTTAGATATAGTGTAATAGTTCATAATTTAATGTGAGAGAAAAATGTTAAAAAAAATAAAGAGGTAAAATAGTAGAAATTAAAAGGTTTTTTTTTTTTTTTTTTTTTTTTTTTTTCCAAGGACTAAGATCAAAAGCACTTTTAATCTTAGGCCTTCAATGTGGTGTTCGATAGTGCAATAACCTTAGCTATAGCATAAGATCTCAATTCCTATCTGTGTATACATAAAAACAAAACACATAAATGTCCCCCACCCCAAGCAAAAATAGGTAAATTGTAATAAAAATTTTATAAAGAAAAAAATTGTAACTATCTATCATAAATTATATGGTTCTTTATTTATTTAAAGAATAAAATTATTAGCTAATTTGTAACATGTACCATATACTTCAAACTTTTAAAATCAACATCCTATTTGGAGAGTAATTTACAATATTACCTGCCATCTAAATTAGTTAGAGTTCAAATTAGTTGTGCACAGTATAATGCTCATAATTTTGTGTGGACTAGCTTGTTTTTTATTAGGAGGAAGTTTTCAAGATTAGCATCCTTTTAAAGTTAAAATGTCTAAACCACCCTAACTATCCAACCTAGGTACATGAATTCCATTGTCTTAAACATGAAATGAGGCCTAGTCAACTAGCATCCCTTTTAAAGTTAAAATGTTTAAACCACCCTAGCTAGCTTGATTTAGCATTTAATTAGAAGAGAGGTTGGACTTGAACTTGCGCGAACAATGCCACTGTTACAAATGAGGCCTAGTCACCTTCCCCCAAATGCACCGATAGTGGGTAACTTAAACATGTAGCAATAGCCGTGGGGTACTTCCACTCAATCTTTAAATCAAATGGCTAGACCAAGGCAACTAGGGTTATAGAAGCTATTCAGCGAGTGGTGACTAGCTCCATGAATGATGCCTTAGTCATGGAGTTCAAAGCTAAGGAAGTCCGTAAAGCACTCTCACAAATGCATCCAAAAAAAAACACTCGGCCTAGATGGTATGCCCCCTTTTTTTTTATTAACATTATTGGTCCTTAGTTGGTGATTGTGTCACTCAGACTATTCTGGATTTTTGAAATAATGGTATAGCGCCCCCCCCCCCCCCTGGGGAAATTTAATGAAACACACATTATCCTAGTACCTAAAGTGAAGAACCCGACAAAGATAACTCAGTATAAGCTGATTAGCCTCAGTAATGTTGTTTCTAGGATTGCTTCCAAAGTTTATGATCGGGTTGAATGGGAATGTTTGGAGAATATTATGCTTAAGATGAGTTTTCATAGATAGTGGGTGGATTTAATGATGCGGTGTGTTTGTTCTGTCAACTATTCTATTAAGTTTAATGGTAAGCCCCGAGGTGTCATTCACCCTACTAGGTGTCTACGCCAAGGGGATCCCCTTTCCCGATATCTATTTTTATTTTGTGCAGAATGGCTCTTTGCACTAATTAGACAAGCAGTGGAATGTTGTGCCATTAAGGGGATAACAGCTTGTGCAAGAAGACCGGCTATTTCTCACTTGTTTATTACAAATGACAATCTGATATTTTGCCGAGCCATAAAAGAAGAGTGCTCTAACTTGATTACCATATTGGAAACATATGAACAAGAGTCGGGCCAACAGTTGAATCATGATAAGACATCCCTCTTCTTCACTTGTAACACTCCCCAACCTATTCAAGATGACATTAAGAATAGGTTTGGGGCAGAGATCATCAAGCAGCATGAGAAATATCTTGGCCTCCCATCTTTGATAGGAAAAAATAAATGCAACATCTTCCATCAATTAATTGAAAGGTTGGATAATAAACTTTATGGGTGGAAAGAAAAATTGTTGTCCAATGCGGGTAAGGAAATCTTGATAAACACTGTGGCACAAGCGGTGCCAACTTACACGATGAGTGTCTTTAAACTTCCTAATACCCTCTGTGATGAAATGACTAGTATGGTATGTAAATTTTGGTGGGGTCAAAAAAATGAGAGAAACAAAATGGAATGGCTATGCTAGGATATGATGTGTCTACCAAAAGATGAGGGTGAATTAGGATTTCGAGACTTGAAGGCATTCAATCTTGCTCTATTATTAGCTAAATAGGGATGGTGACTTCAAACCAACACCACTTCACTAATTCATTGAGTATTCAAGGCACAATATTTCCCTGAGGGTGACTTTCTTTCAGCTGATCTCGGCAACCATCCCTCATATGCACGGCAGAGTATTATGGCAGCTCAACCCATTATACAAAGGGGGTATCGTTGGCAGGTTGGCATTGGCCATTCCCTTCAAATTTGGAGTGATAAATGGCTCACTTAACCATCCACTTTCACCCTTACATCCAGGCCACTCACTGTCCCATATGATGCAAAGGTTTCAATGCTTATTAATCCTCATAATCGGGCATGGAGGATTGACATCGTCTCACAGTTCTTCTCACCAATGGATGTAGTAACTATTCTAAGCATTCCTTTAAGTTATCAGCTCTCTTGTGATCGAATGGTTTGGGCTTTTACACTAAAGGGGAACTTCACAGTTTGGAGTGCATATAGGTTGGCCTTGGACATGGTAAATAGCGCTGCCAATGGGGAAGCTTCGGACAACCAGCAACACAGTCTATTTTGGAAGACACTTTGGCACCTAAATGCCCCTAACAAAATTAAGTACTTCGCTTGGCATGCGTGCAAAAACATTTTACCCACAAAAGATAACTTATGCCGAAGGAAGGTAATTGATATTCCTACGTGTGAGGCTTATGGCTCTGGTGTAGAAAGTACGGGACATGTCTTTTGGGAATGTGAGAAAGCACAAGAAGTTTGGGAATTTTTAGGTATTCCTTTTGATCCACCAGAGCTCCTTGCTCTGAATTTTGTGGACTTTCTTTGGGATCTGAAGTTTAGGGAGAAGATGGGGGAAGGATTTCTAGAGTTAGTGGTTATGGTGGCATGGTGTTTTTGATTAATTTAATTGCAACGAAGTGAGGTAAGGTAAGGCTCGACAATTGGGGTTTGTTATTCTGAGCAAAGCCCAGTACTTACTAGATAAGTTCCAGACGGCTAACCTTAAGTTGTCCCAGACCATGTCGAAGGATGAGATTCAATGGGCACTTCCAAATGATCTGTGGTACAAGGTTAATGTGGATGCAGCCGTTTTTTCCATCACAAATTCAATCAGAATAGGAGCTCTCATCCGAGATTATAAGGGTCGTGTTGAAGTTGCTATCAACAAGTCCATCCCCATTCCGTTGGGACCGTTAGAGGCTAAAGCTAAGGCTTTGGAGGAAAGTGCATTTTTTGCTTGGGATGTGGGTGTTAGATATGTGGTCTTTGAATGTGACTCCAGAATTGTTGTTGATGTAGTAAATGATCTTTGTGAGCCACCTACTGCTATTGGTAATATTTTAGAAGGCATTTGGCAAAAGTTGTAGGAATTCCATAGGACCAAAATTTCTCATATTTGTCGACAGGGTAATCACCCTACTCATATTTTAGCTCGGTATATTTCTCTTATTGTTGGTTTTATAACTTAGATAGAGGAAATTCCTTATATAATTGAGTCTGTTGTGACTCAAGATGTATTGTTTTTATCTTCTTCTTAATAAAAGTTATAGTCTTCTTATAAAAAAAAAAAAATCATGTAGCAATTTTAAGCTTTTTGACATACCTAAATATATATGACAATATTTTTATAATAATACTCTGGTTTTCAGTTGTGGTTGGTCCATATAAAATTTTCATTAATTTATTGTAACACTTTCTTTTCTTTTTTTTGTGAGTAGAAGATTTCCATTAGTACGGGTTAGAACATGTATCACCATGTAGTTGGACTTCCACGTGTTTGTTTGGATTAGTCATTAAAGTCTCTCTCTCTCTCTCTCTCTCTCACACACACACACACATATATAGATAAAGCACGCAAAAAATTTCAATCTCCTCTGTGCATTTTCTCTCTCTAGCTTTCAAAATTTCTTATATAGCTTTAATTTGTGGCTTAATGATTTTGAATGTGAACTAAAGAATGAGGCAATGCGACTTTAATGTGCAAGTCCAACCATCAAGAAGGTCTATTTGGTTGATGCCTCAATTATCTACAAGTTACTAAAAACTTCAAATTTATTTTGAAAAGTACTAGGCTTACAACATTTTTACTTCATTTTCACAACAAATCTTAAATTGTAAGTTGTTATTAGTGGGTAAAAAAGTAATTTAAGCAATTGTTCAAATTAAAACCAATACCAACTTACAATTTAAGATTTATCATAAAAATGTTGTAAACAAATCACTTCTAATTTATTTTTGCTTCTTATTTCTCATTTAATGCGCGAAGGCAACCATTATTATTCTGCTTAATGTGAAAAGGGGCAAACACCTACAGATAAAACTTGCTGCCTCTTTATCTTACTTTTTCCCTTTAAATATTGAGCAAATATAGGAATGCAATTATGCATGATTAAAATATTGAATAATGATGCATGCCCTAGCAACGACCAGCCATTCCACGTGTAACAACAAAATAAAGATGCGTAATGCGACGTAGTGCTTGAAGTTAGCCAGGATTGTATTTGACTAAATTAATCTTCTAGTAGAAGTTTCTCTACTAAATTGAAATTTTGATATTATATTAATTTGTTCCTCAAGCTGCAATGCGACTTTGACGTGCAAGGCCAACCATCTAAGAAGGTCTTTTATTTTTGGTTGGTCAATTATTTGCAAGTTGGCCACAACTTCATAATATTTTTAAAATAAATTTTAAATATTAAGTGATTATTAATGGGTTAAAAAGTATTTTAAGTAGCTTTTCAAATTAGAACAATAATAATTTACCAATTATGAATTGTTGTGAAAATGTTAAGACCTAATACTTTTCATTTTTTTTTTTTGAACTTGGCACAAACGATATGCCCACTGTTACAGTGAGGCCTAGTCACCTTGCCTCAAATGCACCGGTAGTGGGTAACTTAATCTCATGTAGCAATTCTAATTAAGCTTTGTGACATGCTTTAATATGTCACTACAAAAAAATGGTTCTGTCCCAGCGTTTTTTAAAAACGCCGGGATAGATAAGTTTTTGTTTAACCCTATCCAAAAACAAAATTGTACTCATGGGAGGAGGATCTCGGATGCCTAATAGGAATCCTAAGGTACTTACCAAGCGAAGGAGTGGAGGCAAAACTAAGGATATCACTTAATGAATATCCCTATCCACATTGGGCGAGAAATAAACTTTAGACTTCGCCTCACTAATTGTAAGTAATCACTTACTGAATCTTTTGCATAAATTGTTTATTAATTACTTTTTGAGAAATTTATTGAGACTAATACCCAACTGTATACTTAACTGGAATCTGTAATTTAAAGTGTGTTTTAATTGCTAATGTGGCACTTGGTAATAATACTAGTGCTATTGTGTCATTCAGCTACTAATTCTGTTGTTTAGTACATTAATCTATTGTGTGTTTCTTAATTCGTAGGATGATCTCGGTGATGGTGATTCTGCAGTGGATATCCAGTCTCCCGGTGCTCAGCACTTATCATTTGATGATACGCAGTAGGGGATACTTTGGGCATCTATTTTGGAGTAGTTACTATATAGTTAGAATGTATTATTTTGTGTAGGGCATTTACATAGTTGTTTAGAACGTATTATTTTGTGTATAAAATTCTAGACATTTGGGATGTAATTACTGATACGGTGCAATTAAATATGTTTAGTTTCTTGGTTAAATGTGGTATGGTATTTGTTATTGGAAAATATGAATTGTAGTTCATTACAATTGCTATAAAACAGGTATCGGAAAATATGTCTTTTAGGTACTATACAGGTTTAAAAAAAAAAAATTAAAAAATAAAAAAAGGACCTATGCCGGCGCTTGTAAAAGCGCCGGCATAGGTCCTTAAAAACTATATTATTGAAGACCTATACCGGTGCTTTAAAAAGCGCCGGGACAGGCCTTTTAAATTACGCCCAGCGAAGACTTATGCCAGCGCTTATAAAAGCGCTGGAATAGGGTGTATGCCTGTCCCGGCGCTTTAAAAAGCGCCAGCATAGGATTTCGCTGGCTGTAATTTAAAAGGCCTGTCCCGGTGCTTTAAAAAACGCTAGAATAGGGTGTATGCCTGTCCCGGCGCTTTAAAAAGCGCCGGCATAGGTCTTCACTGGGAGTAATTTAAAAGGCCTGTCCTGGAGCTTTAAAAAGCGCTGGTATAGGGTTTATACCTGTCCCGGCGCTTTTCAAAAGCGCCGGGACAGGGCCCGCGACCCTCTCCCGACACTCAAAACACGGCGGTTTTAAGCGCCGGGAAAAAAAACGCCGGGATAGGACTTTTGACCCTATCCCAGCGCTTTTTGGGCCTATCCTGGCGCTTTTGGAAACGCCGGGATAGCCCCATTTTTTGGTAGTGTGTTTAATAGTTTATGAACATTAAAGCAACTTGGCATGCCTTAATCATTGACTAATTACTTGCATTATGAAAACGAAATGTTATAGAAATAATAAAAGGGTGCATAGGGTTTATTTCATACTTGTTATTGCACACAATGGTACAAAATCATAATTTCAATTCAAAACACCACCCTTTTATTATGGGTAGATACTAATACACACAACCATATACACATACATTTTATTTAAAAGAAAATCATGTTCTCGAGAAACAGCATCAAAGACAACAAGTTTGATGCACAGCTAGAAAATGGATATTTTGAAGCACTATTCAGCTCATTAGGGGCTGCCAATGGCATCATCGTCCATGTGTGGTTGGATTAGGGGCAGAAGGTGGGACTAGACCTTTTTTCAATGGAACATATTCAACACCATGAACCATCTGACCAGCACTCATCTCATGGTTTCCGGGGTGAGGAGGAGTGGCATACAGAACTGGCGGACCTCTTGGACCTGGAGTCTCTCCTTTATTGGCTACATATTGCTCTTTGACCAGTGCTTCAACAGTTGAGCTAGGTAAGGACTGATTCTTCCCCCCCTCCACCTCCGTGCTTGGATTCAGAGGCCGAGCTTCAGATCTATAATAAAAATAAAAATCAAACAATTTTTTTAAATTAAAACTGTGATAAGTTCATTGTGAATGCTTTAACATGATGTGGACTCATTGGGTCTAGTGGAAAGATATAGTACAAAAGTAATTAATTTTTTTTTAAGGCAACTCTATATTTTGCACAATAAATAATATAAAGTATGACAATAAATTCATTCCCTGCACACTAATTAAGATGACTAAGCCATTTTCTAAAGGTAAATCTAAGTACATAAAAATTTTTTAGAAGAAAATATATGTATATTTCATAATTTTTTTTATAGATATATTTCAAAAAATTTTGAATAATAAATTGTAATTAATAGACGAAAAAAAGTAATAAACTCTTATTCGTTTACATTATACAATATAGGTTGAATTGCAATTATGATCATCAAATTGTGAACTAAAAATCAATTTAGTTCCTTAACTATTAATTATGTCAATTTAGTCGCTCAACTTTTAAAACCAAGTCAATTTTATTTTTAACCCTCTTTCTTTATTACAATTTTAATAGAATTAATAACTAATATTGATCTAATTTCAAATTTTACACTTTCAGTAATAAATTTTTAATGTATATTTTACTTGTCATATCACTTAAACCCTTTAAAATTAAAAAAAAAAAAAAAAAAAAACGAGGATGATAAATTTGACAATATTTCATTCTTCATAGATATTGTTGAAGAACTATGGTATATGAAAAAAAGATATAACTATATATGAACTGCTACTCCATCTTCTTCTTTTCTTTTCTTTTTTTCTTTTTTTTTTTTATTTTTTTTTATGAGCAACTGCTATTCCATCTTATCACAACTTGTCACTTATCATATTATAAAATATTCTATTTTTTAGATAAAGAAAAGTTGTTAATTCCCATGTATCGAACCTTACACGAAATATATACCCAAAAAAAAAAAAAAAAAAAAGAGAGAGAGAAATTCTAATGAGAATTGATGGACAACAAAAACGACATGTATCTCATGTTGGATACATGTATTCTTTCTCTCACAATGGATCCATGAAGCAATAAAAACAGTTCATTATGAGAGAGGGAAGATTGCTTATATTGAAATTATGATTGAAGGAAGGTTGTGAAGTTATGCTTGATTAAAAGACCTTATGGTTGCAGAAATATGTGGCTCTTTCAATGGGGGATAACATGTTGAAGATGCGAAATTTTAAATCCACCAATTAGAACTTAGTTTGTAGCTGATGCAACTTGTAGTCCTTAGCACCGATGAGCTTCTTAATTTATTTTGTTTTAGAACTTGGGTGCTTTATGTTTGGTCTGTTGTAGTTGTACGTTGAGTTTGGAGTTGTTGTATTCTGTTCCATGTTTTTACAAAAATCGTTCGTTCATACAAAAAATAAGAAAAAACAACAGATCAGAAGGGTTTTGAATAAACTTACAGAAGATGAGGGACAAGTACAACCAAGAGAACGAGGGACAATAAGCATTGAAGACACGGCTCAGACCTATACATTTTTCTCTGTAATAAAGAAGTACTTGGACATCAATAGGTTTCTTTGTGCCATAAAAATAAAAGAGGAAGACTTATTAATGCACAAAATATTGTGTAGTGCTGAGTATAAGAAAAAAAAAAGTGAAATAAGAATAATTGATTCATAAAATTATCAAATATTCACGGTGCATATAATATAAGCAAAGACATTCAAGAAAATAATGAAAATTCACAATTAGCAGTGATTCTAATCAAGGTTTTCAGACCCGGACCGTTTATTGAACCGTAAAAAAGAGAGGTTCAAGGTTTTTAAGGTCGAACCGAGGTTGAACCGGGATCGAACCGTGATGACGTCATAATTAATTTAATAATTATTTAAATATAAATAAATATATCAAATTAGTATAAATAGTAAAATTAAATTAAATGGCCCAATTAAAATATAGAAATCTATCTTTTAAATGTATCTTTTCACAGGACAAATAAGAAATATCATATCCTAAGCATACATAAATATAATATTTATTTATTTATTTATATGTTGATTAGTTAAACTTGTGACAGTAATATTGTAATAATATAGGAATTAAAAGGACACTTAGTAATTTTAAATTAAAATAATTATTATATACTTAATTGTATATGTGGGGACGTGGGCTGAAACAAGCATTGGGCCGACAGAGACGATGGGCTCAGAGATTCCTACTTACCCGTATAGCGTAACTACAGGCCCAAGCCGAGGACTGGGGAACGGCCGAGGATAGTTCTCCTCGGAATCTCATTGCCGAGGTGATATTCGAAGCTTTGCCAACCAGAGGGCACTCCTGTGGACTCTCACTGGGCAAGAACGATTCTGTGGAGACGTACACCAGAAGAAAGCTCCCAAAATATCAGGGAGGGTTGCCAACACCGCATTAAATGCACCACAGCTAATCCCCTGGCCGCATTGATGTGGAGGGGACATCTGAACAGTGGTAAATAGTCCCATCATGAAGCAGGTTCTGGAGAAAATTAGGGGGACAGGTGTCCAAGGACAAAGGAGCAAATCCACACGTGGATGGTCAAGAAAGGAGGAAAAAGAAGTATAAAAGAGAGGAAAGAAGGAGAAAGAGAAAAATGAAAAAGAGGGAGAAAGAATTGAGACGAAAGACAGTCATCCTCGGACGTAGAACAAGAACAATACTTAAAGATCCATCGTTGAAGATTGAGCATGGTAGAGACTCTGGTCCCAACCAGTTGATAATCTCAATCACTCTTAGCCCAGTCCTCCTCAACCTACTCTCTACAAATTCATTGTTTAGGGCCTTTGCGGGTAAATCTATCACCTTTGGGTGGTAACCACGAAATTGTGTCCCTACAGTATATATTAAGTCACTATTTTTCTCTCTTATTTAATTTTTTTTTAAGTAAATAATAATTTTTTTTAGAATACATATGAAAAATGTAACAAATAAAATATTATAAGTACTTTCAATTAATATTTACAATTTTTTTTATACCTAAAAAAATTTAGCGTTACAAAATATTTTACAATTTTTTTGTCATAATTATGATGTAGTAAAATTTGAAAAGTCTTTTCTTCCACACAAAAAAAAAAAAAAAAATTAAATGGTCAAAACTCAACCACTCCGTTTACTATTGGCCATCTTGTGCATTGTCAGTAAGTGTACTATACTTGCACATAAAAAAAGAAAAAAAAGCATGATCTCTCATTTCAATGTATCATTACTGGGAAAAATACAAAGAAGTGGCTGAAACACATCACGTGAAGGGCTTTGGAAATACATCTAACGGCTGAAATAACGGCTGAAACACATCACACATCTAACGGCTGAAACACATCTAACGGCTGAAACATTTTCCATCTTTAATTCAAAATTCAAAAGCTGTCTTCTTTCCCAATGTAAGTCACGTGAAGGGCTTTGGAAATATAAAAAAAGAATTCTAAACAAGCACAAACAGAAGGGGAGAAACTCAGAAAGAGCAGTGGAGACGGAAAGAAAAAAGAGAAGAAGGAGAAAAAGAAGAAAGAAGAAGAAATAGAAGCAGAAGACGAAGATGAAGATGAAGGCCGTGACTCTCGATCTGTGTTGGGTTGCTAGCTTCCTGCTTCAACTTCGCACAGCCCCTACTTTGTCATCTTCATCTTCTCAATTTGTTTCTTTTTTTTTTTCCTTCCCTCACAAATCTTTTGGTTTCAGATCTGAAAAAAGTCCAAAATGCATGCCGGCCAAATCTTTAATTTTAGGCAATATTTGCTGAAAAAAAAGGAACCGTGAGAACCGCGAGAACCGTTCACGGTTCTCAGAACCGTGAGGTCCGACCGCGGTTCACATGGGTCCCTGTTTTTTTTCCATAGAACGGTTCTTAAAGCTAAAAGAACCGCAAAAATGAGCGGTTCGAGGTTTTTCCGGTCGGACCGTACGGTCCGGTCCGGGTTTCAAAAGCTTGATTCTAATTTCTAAGCTCACCTAACCACGTTGCATGAGCACATGAAGAGGGCAAAGGATATTAATATTATGGAACCAACCCGTACTTATTGTAGCTTCTTATACAGTACTATACTTTTTTGTCACTTATGATGGAGGATCATTCGACACGTCAGCAAAAAAAAGATAAATAGCATAACTTAGTATCACCAATTTTTCTATAATTTTATCATAATTTTGCTACCTAGAGGCAAAAAAATTATGGTGGGGGTCAATTGACATATCAGCTAAAAGGGTAAATAAAATAAGTCTAGTACCATATATATTTTTATAATTTCGTCACAATTTTGCTATGTGACCATTTAGTGGTAAAATTAAAAATAATAAATCTATATAAGTTTATAATTTCACCATTTAAGAATTATAAAGCTGTAAAGTTGTTAAAAAATTTGTGACAGTAGACATCCGATGAGTTACTCGCATTATATTGGACATTCTGCCCATGTTGTCGGGCCGAATAAGGAATAAAAAATTGATTCGATTCTATACGTTGGTCCCCAACAAGCATACCTTAAAAAGTCTTGCTTTATGTCCCTTCAGAGACATCCGATAAAAAGTCTTGCTTTATCTCTCTTGAGAGTCAGCTATGGCCCATCTTCTTATTGTCAACTTATACACACGCAGATATGAGAATGGCTTTATTGACTTTATAGCTTTGGAAGCTCCCAAAAAAAAAAAAAAAAAAACAAAAAGTCCATGCCACTCATCTGTAGGATATTGCATAATAAAATATATCATATATCAATCTATATGATCATTAATTATAATGATTTTGCTCTAAGTTAATGAAGAAAAAAAAATCAATTATGATTAAAACAAATTAATCTAGGCTTTCATTAACTAATATTATATCTAGAAAAGTTAAAATTTTTATTATTTATCAAAAAAAAAAAAAAAAACTCAGTGATCCATAAAAAGCAAACCTTTGATGAATTATTAAAACATATTTCCATTAAAACTCAGAGACCCATAAATCAATATATCAGATAATATCTCATAGTACAAAATCATAATATCTGAATCGATTTAAAGTACAAACTTATGTTATGTTCACAAATTTATAAGATTTGAAGCAAGATATAAAAAAAAAAAAAATCATCATGTACGAATACAACCTAAAACAAAACAATCAAGGATAATTATAAGTCACTGATCAGTGACTAAGATTCAATCCTCTAAATTAAGATACCGAAAAACCCAACCGCGTTCATCCCAAAATACTTATACCATTCCATAATAAGGAAAAACACTAAAATCCCAACTAACATAAGAGACCAAAACTACAGTTTCAGAAACTCAAACCAAAGGTTTTCATATATAGATACTTCACAGATCTGCAACAACAATATTAACGTTAAAACATATTATATATATATATATATATATATTATAGTGGATTCAAAGAAAAAAAAAAAAAAAAAAAAAGAATCTAATAACCGAAGAATCAGATGAAGGAAAATCAGATAGATAGAGATCGAACCTTAAGAGAGAGAATGAGATAGCTGTGAGAATTGAAGAGGGTATTTGTTTGCTTATTTTTGTTGAGAAGAGAGAGAGAGAGAGAGAGAGAGAGAGATTTGAAAACTAGAAATACAAATTGTGGGGATTGAAGAGGGTGCAGTACATCCTTTTAATGCTGGTTGTGCCGAGTTGAGTTGACGCAAATACCCTTGGAGCTCACCAGAATGAGTAACGTGTCCTTTCTCACTCGAGGAAGTCGGTTAGTATCTTTGATGGGTGAGTTTTTTTTTTTTTTTTTGATCTGATTGATGGGTGAGTTTTTGATGTAATAAAATTTTAATAATATTTTCTCAATAAATTATAATTGGTATCTTTTTAGAAAAAAAAAAGTTGGTAAATTGCTATTGATTTTAATTTAATAATATTGAAATTACTCTTTTAGTTGCCAATAAAAAAACTGTAATAATTTGTCTCTTATAATTTTTTGTAAAAATATTATAGGCATAACATTTTTTTTAAGATTATTCTAATATTTTGTTTTTTTTAATAGAAAATTTTATGTAAAAATAATTTTTCGTATTTTCTAGTATTTGGTAGCATCAGAAAAGACCTGGCTAGCCTAACTTTTACTTTTACCTTCTTCTTTTTTTTTCTTTTTTTGAGGCACCGTTACAACCAAAAGTTGATCATAACTTGGGCACAATTATAAAAATAAAACAACTTGGGCACAGGCACAATAAATTTTTTTTTTAGAAGAAAAATAATCTAATCATCATTAGTTGATCTTGTCAAAGTTAGCATGGTCCATGTCAATCTTAAGCTAGCTTCAGTATTTGAAGGGATGTGCGTTTTAATTAATTTCAATTCTTAAATCTTTTTAATAAAACGATGGAAAGCAAAATGGGACAACAGAGAGAGCCATTTCTTGCTTGACCAGGTACCCTTTCAAGAAACAAAAATGTTGAAGACGTAATGAACTTGCTTTCTTCCTTTCTATCAAATTATTAGATAAAAATTTAGAGCCCAAACAATGGAGACACGTTTAAGCATCGGTGAAGTCTTCACTAATCAGTAATCAGTATGAAATAGAATCAAAGGGTTTGCTTCTCCTTCTCCTTTTTCTTCTTCACACTCTCAACAGTTTCAGAAAGAGGGTTTAGAGTATGTACGGTTGGGTGGTTGCCCCTCTCTAAACCAATGATTTCTATCAACTTCGCCCATTAAATCAACCACCCATGACCCTTCTCTTCTCAACCCTAAACCCAAAGATCAATATCAAAACCAAAAAAAAAAAAAAAAAAAAATACACACACAAAAGAATATTTGAAGTGCGAAATATGGTAAAATTTATCAACGGATCTTATTTCTTTTTAAAATTTAATGGGGTTAATTCATTGATGTGACAAATAAAATATACAATAAAATGTAATTCTAGAAATTGTAAAATTTGAAATTAGATCAATATTAATTATTAATTCTATTAAAATTTTAATAAAGAAAGAGATTTAAAAATGAAATTGACTTGGTTTTGAAAGTTGAGTAATTAAATTAAAGAAATATTCTCTGCTTTAGAAAAAAAAAATTTAGTTTTAGAAAAAAATAAATTTTGGCTGGTTTGTCTTCTTTAAATTCAAATAATTTATTTCATATTTCGAGCAATTTTATTTAAATATCTTTTTTATTAATGCATTTTAAACAGCCTAAATTAAACTGTTGCAGATAATACTGTATATTCATAAGATAAATGCAAGAAGAAGAAAGAAGACGAATTTTATGGCCATGGTTTTCAATTTAAAATTTCTCTTTGCATCATATTATTCTTCGGTTTTTTCATAACTAAAGTTTACACCACAACTATATTTTCACTTTTCTATTAAGTCACTTTAATTTCTTTGGCATAATTTTTTTTTTATTACTTAAAATCCTACCTTAAAGACTCATTCTATTAGATATAACTAAATTTTGGCATAACTTACTTTTTTATAAAAAACAAATCAATAAAGACAAGCTCAACAACAAACACACTTCTTAGCCCATTTATCTACCTTTTCTCTTTTCCAGTGCACCTATAGTTTATGCGAATATCCAATGAAAAAGATGTACAAACAAATTCCGGTGACAAATAAATTTTGGGGACAAAATATATATAAAATTCAAGAGAAGAATCTGAAATATTTCTTTAATTGTCTGTTGCAAGAAGTTTTTAGAGTTGTAAACCAAAAACTCTCTTCCAATTTTAAACGTTAATTGTCTGTTTGCAGGGAAAACACAAAGAGCATTCACATTGGGAATTGCAAATGCCAAATGTAAGGAAAAATTGGCATTTCAAGCTCCAAAGTACTCAGCATTTGGGATTGTAAACGGCTACTATTGTAAAAAAATTTAGAATTGTGTTACAGTGCAATTCTACATGTAGAATTGCATTGTAGCTTAATTGTAAAAAAAAAAAAAAAATGTATATATTTTATTCGTTTCTCTCTCTCCCACTCAACTATTTCTTTCTTTTTTTCTTTTTCCTTTTTTTTTTTCCCTCTGATTCTCCCTCTTTCAACCTTATCAGTTCTCACTCCCTCTCTCACATCTCTCTCACCACTGGAGTTGGGTTGGATAACAATGGCGAACGGCGAAAACCAAAACCCTAACCCTAGCGAAACCACTCTAGGAGCCGCTACAAAGACGATCACGCTGAAGACCGCAGATAGGGAGATATTCAAGGTGGAGGAAGCGGTGGCCATGGAGTTCGCCATGGTTAAATCGTTTTTCAAAGAGGGCGTCGTCTCAGCGACCACGCTGATGCAGCTTCCCAACTTGTTCGGCTTGGCTCTCTCCCGGCGGTGATGGCGTTTTTTTGGGTTTTTGTGGCGAGATCAGCGTGATTTAGGTGGAGATCGGCGGGTTGTGTGCTAATCGACGGCTTGGGTTTCTAATCGGTGGCGTGGGTTTCTGATCGGCGACATAGGTTTCTGATTTTGGTGTCTTTGTGATTCCTCATGGTGGTTTTTTGCAATTTTTTGTGTTTCTCTTCCTCTTGGTGGTTGTTTCTTGTGGTTGTTGTTGATGATGAGTTTGGTTGTAGTGATGGTTATTGGCCGGTGGTGTGGTGGTGGCAAGGTGGCCATTTTCATGTGGTTTTTCTTGCTATGGTTGGGGTTTGGGTTTGTTCATGGTGGAGAGAGAGAGAGAGAGAGAGAGAGAGAGAGAGATGGGGGAGGAAGGAAGAGAGAGAAAATTAGAGTGAGGAGATTTTTTTTTTGGTTATATATTTTAGTGGATAATATATATTATTTTAATGAGTAGAATAGGAAAATAAAAGTTAGGATGCTGGATGTATTGTAAAATGGTATTGTATAATTGATAAAGCGGTTTTTTGGGATGGTAAAATAGAGTAGAATTGAAATAAGGAATGTGGATGCTCTAATACTTTATTACAAAATGTTGCAATTTTTTTTTTGGTAGTGAGCTAGAATACTATTATTATAAACTATAATAAAAAGCTATCAATAGTTAATAACTTGGTTGTGTAATTGGATTATTCATACAATTAACCCAATCAAACTTGACGGTTTATTCATAACCCGTGCAACTTTGATGAGTTGTTAAAAGCATTCCTATCAGATGTTCTATAAATATGTCATTTTGACACATCAAAAAATCCACTTTATTATTTTAACACATCAATTTACAATTCATCATTCATCACATCTTCTATTTTTCAATTCTATACATTAAAATAATATATAAAAACATTAAAAAAAAACCATCAATATAAAAAATTACAAAATAAAAACCCACTACCATACACAAACACAAGCATAGAACTGTAACAAACCCACAACCATACACAAGCACAACCCGCCACCACCACCCACAGGTACAACCCGCCACCACCACCCAATACTACTTCAAAAATAAAAATCCCCAAAATCAACACAAAACTCTAAAAAAATAAACAAAGAGATGAATCAACTCCATTTATACAACTCAAATCACATGGAATCAACCCAACTTCACCACCACCCACAATCACACGGAATCCACAACCAAAAAAAAAAAAAAACCGCCCAAACCCACCACTATACACAATCACAGCCCGCCGCCACCACCCACAGCCACAGGTACAACCTGCCACCACCAGCAACAATGCACTGGCCGCCACCACCTCCTAATACTACTGGGGAAAAAAAATCCCCAAAATCAACACAAAACTCTAAAAAAAAATAAAGTGATGAATCAACTCCACTTATACAACCCAAATCACATGGAATCAACCCAACTTCACCACCACCCACAATCACATGGAATCCACAACCGAAAAAAAAAGAAAAAAAAAAAGAAAAAGCCCAAACTTACATGTGATTTCTACCAGTCGACCTCATCGATGAGGCTGAACTCCATAACGACGGCTGATCTCAATGGCAACGGTCTAGGTGGAGAAAAAAGAAGAAAGAGAGAGTGTGATAGGAAAAAAAAAAGAAAAAGAAAAAAGGAGAGACACAAAGGCTCAAAGTGACCAAAAAAAAGGAAAAGAGAGAGAGAGAGAGAGAGAGAGAGGCGTAGAGTGACAAAAAAAAAAAAAAAAAAGAGAAAGAAGGGAGAGGTGAAGATTCTGGAGAAGAAAGAAGAAGAAAAAAGGAAGAGAGTGTGACAGAGAAGAAGGGAGTGGCGAAGAAACAAAGAAGAAAAAGAAAGAGTGAGAAGAAAGGACGTGATAAAGGAGGAGAGAGAAGAAAGAAAGTCATAAAGGAAGAGGGAGAAAATGAATAAATTTTTTTTTAGCATTTTCATCCGTACCGTTCCAAAGATGGAACAGTACTGTTCATGTGTGCAAAAAATTATAACATTTGGAACATTTCATGAGAGGGGTTTTTTGGTGTTTGGTGTGCCAAATGTCAAATATTTGGCATTTGGCACACCTAATGGAAATGCTCTTATGACCCCATCTGGCTTTGTAATTTTTAATTAAATTACCTTGAATGGCTTCATTGTAGTGCTATTTTTAGAATTTGGAGGATAGTCATGAAAATAAAAGAATTTATGATGAGGTTGATGTTTGACTTTTTAATAAAGATAGGGTTTCAAGTTTTGGTTCAGAACATAATCCATGAGATTAAAGTAATAAGTGAAATATGCATAAAATGTGATTTTGGAGTTTTAGATTTACTTTTACTCCTATAATTTTAAGATAATATAATGTGAGAAGATTTTATTTGATAATTGCTACAGCGAACTGCTAGTCTTCGTAGTTTATTGTAGCTAGTGATTCACTGTAGCAAGAAGACAAAGAAAATTCCTTTGGCTCCACTGATGTTGGGCACTAGCATTAAATTAGAGTTTGAGGTGATAAAATAAGTAAATAACTAAAGATGCTCTTTACGATTCTTAAGCTTCATAGCGGATTTGGTGTGTTCCCACTTCCCACCTAGTACTTGCGAGCTGCGATGCTTTGTGTTCCCACCTATATTTTTTTTTTAGCTTAATTTACTGAATAAAAGTTTCCATCTTTAATTAAAAAAAGAAAAAAAGTTTACGCGACATGTTGCCAACTTGGCAGCCAACCGTGACTCGCTTGGTGCTCAAAAGTGGAGAACGTACGAAACTCTCACTTTAGCTCATCTTTAACCAAAATAATATAATATAATAAAAAAATAAAGCCCCTGATGCCCTTTTAAAAAGAGAATCTTTCTATTAATCAGTGCCAGAGGTTAGGCAGGATTGTGTTTGACTAAATTAATCTTCTACTAGAAGTTTCTCTACTTTGGATATTATATTAATTTGTTCCTGAAGCCGGAACGATGCGACTTTGACGTGCAACGGTGCAAGTCCAACCATCTAAGAATGTGTTTATTTTTTATTTTTTTGGTTTTTCATGCGGTGCAAGGCCAACCATCTAAGAATTTTTTTTTTTTTTTTTTGGTTGATGCGATCAATTATCTCTGCAAGTTGGTCACGTTGAGTAATTATAACATTTTCACCATATTTTTAAAATAAATCTTAAATGTTAAGTTGTTACTAATGGATAAAAAAGTAATTTAAGTAGTTGTTCAAATTAGAACCAATAACAACTTATTACTTATGAATTGTTGTGAAAATATTAAAGACCTAACACTTTTTTTTTTTTTTGGAACTTGGCACGAACAATTTTGCCCACTATTGCAATGAGGCCTAGTCACCTTGCCTCAAATGCACCAATAGTGGGTAACTTAGGCCTTGTTTGGATTTTTTTTTTCATCATTCATCACTCCTCATTTAATTTTCGTCACTCATCACTCGTCACTCATCACTCCTCACTCATTACTTAAAATACCCCAATTTTCTATACCTACCTGTTTGGCACACATTTTCAATTTCTCATCACTCAATTTTTTCTACTTTTTGTGGGACCCATACCTGAGCAACATGTCAGGCATTCCTGTTAGCCTACCCGTCTCACACCATTTCCTCCCAAAACCAGAGACTTCAACCCAGGCATTCCTTTTTTTATCTTTTTTTGTTATCTTTTTTCCTTCAACCCCCAATACCCACCCCAATACCCACAACAACCACTTCAGTTCTAAGCTTGAAGCACAAACCCACAAAATTCATTAGCACCCTTGAAGCACCAAGAAAATTCATAAACCCACAACAACCAAATTGTTGCCCCAATCGTTGGTTTTTTTTTTTTTTTTTTTTTTTTTTTTTTTTTTTTTTTATGGGTCTGAGATGAGAAAGGAGAAAAGGAAGAAAAAAAAAGATCGGACCTACGACGATCTCCGGCGGCGGCACCATTTATGGGTTCTGTGATGAAGAAAAAAAAAAAAAAACCCAGAAACCCAAACTCACCAAACCCAGTGAAAGAAGGAAAAAAAAAAAAAAGAAAAAAAAGAAGAAGAAAGAACTGTAACGAAGAGTTCATGGGTTCTGTGATGAAGAAAAAAAAATCTAGAAACCCAAACTCACCAAACCCAGTGAAAGAAGAGGAAAAAAAAAGAAGAAGAAGAAAGAACAGTGCCGCGTAGACCAGAGAAAGTGAAAGAAGAAGGAAAAAAAAAAAAAGAAGAAGAAAGAAAGAACAGTGCAGCGTAGACCAGAGAAAGTGAAAGAAGAAGGGAAAAAAAAAAAAAAAGAGAAGAAGAAAGAAAGAGCAGTCCAGCGTAGACCAGAGAAAGTGAAAGAAGAAGGGGGGGGGGGGGGAAGAGAAGAAGAAAGAAAGAGCAGTGCAGCGTGTAGACTAGAGAAAGTGAAAGAAATATTTGTGGAGAAGAAGCAATTGAAGGGGCATCAAAAGCAGCGCGCACGAGTGTTGCACTGACAGTGGGTCTATACATGTGGGTGTAATTACAAAAATGGCATTGAAAACTGAGTTATGGAAACTAAAAACACCTAAAATGTGTTTTTAGTTTCCATAACTCATTACTCAAAAATTAGAGAATTGAGTGATGGAAACACTACAACAAAATGTATCTTTAGTGACGAAAAAATTCGTCACTAAAAGTCCAATTTTTCATCACCAAGAACTTTTAGTGACGAAATTGGACATTTAGTGACGAAACTCATTTCGTCACTGAAACCCTGTCACTAAAAGTCCAATTTGTTTTTTTTTTTTTTTAACTTTTAGTGACTAAAACGTTTCGTCACTAAATGTTTTCCTCACTAAAAACACTATTTAGTGACGAAATATTTCGTCACTAAAAACACCTTAGTTTATTAAATCATATTTAGTGAAGAATAATTTCGTCACTAAAACTATGTTCGGGTACATAAAGTGACAAAAAAATTCGTCACTAAAACTATTTTTAAGAAAATCCAAACACATATAGTGACGAAAATTTTCGTCACTAAAACCATTTCTTACAAAATTTTGCTACAATTAGCGACGAAATATTTCGTCACTAAAACAATTTTTTGTTGCTATGACGAAAAAATTCGTCCCAAAAAATTATTTTCTGTTTTTATTTTTTCATAGCTTTGATATTAACCTGTAACCTGTCATTACATTATTAAAACCTCACATTTCAATAGTACATTTATTTCAACAACACATTTATAAAAAAAAATTCATACATTCCACAAATAAAAAATAAAACAAGTATCCAATTCAAACTCCTTTCATACAATAATTGTTTGCAACACATACAATAAATCAAGATGTTTTATAACAATACAAAAAGTGTAGCATAATATAATTAGAACTAACGGAAGATCTTCAAGTAATGCCAAAAGTAAATCCCCTAAAAGCCACCAATAAGAAATCTATACAAATATAAAAACAATATTACATTAAACAAAAATTGAAAACAACTGAAAACAAAATCCAAACAAGCTTTTGAGTCATGGGTCCCAACATTTTTGAGTTATGAGTTATGAAAACAGAGTTATAAGTTATTGAAATCAAAAAACCAAACAGCGCCAAAATAGGGATATATAAAAACTCAATTTTTAGAAAATCGAGTTATAGGTAATCAAACTTAAAAAAAAAAAAAAAAAACCCTACACGGTTTTCGAGTTCCATGCATTTTTTTTTTCCAGCAACTCGATTTTCACTAAATCATGTTTTTCATTGAAACTCAATTTTCTAAAAATCGAGTTTTAAAACAGAGACATATCCCTAAATAGTTTTAGACAGGAGGCATTTTGCTGGAACTTTTCGGCGAAAGGAGTATATCCCCATTTTGTCCCTTTGTGACATGCCTTAATACGTTTAATAGTTCATGAACAATAGAGCAACCTGGCATGCCTTAATCATTGACTAATTACTTGCAACAAGGAATATGAAAACGAATTGTTATAGGAATAATAAAAGGGTGCATAGGGTTTATTTCATACTTGTTATTGCACACAATGGTACAAAATCATAATTTCAATTCAAAACACCACCCTTTTATTATGGGTAGATACTAATACACACAACCATATACACATACATTTTATTTAAAAGAAAATCATGTTCTAGAGAAACAGCATCAAAGACAACAAGTTTTATGCACAACTAGAAAATGGATAATTTGCATCACTACTCAGCTCATCAAGGGTTGCCAATGGCATCATCGCCCTTGTGTGGTTGGATTAGGGTAGAAGATGGGACTGGACCTTTATCAAGAGGAATATATTCACCACCATGAATCATCTGACTTACACTCATCTCATGGTTTCTGAGGTAAGGAGGAGTAGCATACAGAACTGGCGGACCTCCTGGACCTGGAGTCTCTCCTTTATTGGCTAAATATTGCTCTTTGACTAGTGCTTCAAATTTTGCATCAAATCATTTCACACTATCAAATTATTAATTAAAACACTATGATTATGTTAATTGGGTTATGAGAATTGTAATTGGGTTATGATTATTGTAATTGGGTTATGACTTATTATTAGGTTATGACCATTGTAATTGGGTTATGAATGTTGTAATTGGGTTATGAGAATTGTAATTGGGTTGTGATTCTAGTAATTGGGTTATGAGAATTGTAATTGTGTTATGACTATTGTAATTGAATGACACATCCTTTCATGGAATTTCGTTTTTTTTTTTTTTTGGGAGGCCAATAGTTTAGGAATGAACCAACCTTGAGAATGACAATAGTGGACATTTAATCTCTAATGCATATGGTTTAGTATGAATTCGGCATCCAATTGAAGTTAGTCTAAAATGAGGAAAAGTTTAATACCAGACTGAACACTCTCCCTTTGTAGGAGCCTTCTCTCTCTGTAGGATTCCTTTTCTCTTGACCATACTCAAGCCCCCTCCCTCTTGCTAAGGGCTCTCCCTCCACCTTACCCCCCAACACCCACACCACCAAAACCCACATCATCCCAACCATTACAAACCTTTCTCAGCCTCACCCAGGTATGGACCTGACCGTGATTGAAGATCTGCAACACCTTCATCTCACAAAAGACGAAGAAGAAGATATCCAAGTCTCCTTAATGAATAGATTAGACCTCATTGAGGAGTGTCGTTTAAGCCTATTTGGTAAACTCCTTTCAGACAAACAACAGAATCAACGAGCCTTAAAAAGCACTTTTAAAGCCACTTGGAAGATGGACTCGAACTTGAGAATTGTAGACGTGGGAAAAACATCTACCAATTCAAATTCTCCTCAGAATATCAGATAAAATGGGTAGAAAAAAATGGTCCTTGGAACTTTGACAATAACTTGCTTCTTCTCTGCAGGTGGAGAAATGGTCTCTCGGTCTTAGATATTACTTTCACTCACGCTCCGTTTTGGGTTCAAATTTAGGGCCTTCCTTTTGAAAACCTGTCTAAGGATGTAGGAAGAGACCTGGGCAACAGTTTGGGAAGATATTTAGAAACTGATAAGCGTATGTGGCTAACGAAGCAAGCCAAATTCTTGAGAATTCGGGTCGACATCCCACTCAATAACCACTTCGCAGAGGTGGCAACATAGTCAAGCTTGATGGGGGAAAGACATGGGTCATCTTTAAATATGAGAGGTTACCCTCCTTTTTCTTCCTTTGTGGTTTCTTGGGTCATGATGAAAAGCATTTTCCAAACCCACCTTGTAACCTCGATTCTCCCAAGCAATGCGGAGAATGGCTGAGGGCAAACCGAAACTAGAAAAGTGGTGCAAATAAACCAAAGACCTCAAACAGTTGGGGTTTTGATGATGAAAGATTAGGTCGCTTAAGTGAGAGATCTGAACGAGCAATGAGGAACCCATCAGACCCAACCTCCAAACCAATAGCACAATCAGAATTTCAAGAAAGTCTCCAAAGTAGAGACGTTGTGGAGCCCAAGGATCCTGGCAGAAAGGAAAAAGTAACCTCACAAATAGTGAAATTCTAGGGACATAATAGGCATGGTACAGTTGTCAAGCTTTCCCAGTCAAATTGCCCTTCACGCGATAGGGACATTTCTGAAGCCTCGGGCAGCATTGCTAAGGACAAAACATCAAGAAGTTACTATCCCATTAAAGCCCACCACTGAAGATCTTACTCCCAAGCAAAAGCCCATCTCACCACCAAACCCACCAAATATTGCCCAGCCAAAAGGAAAAGGAAATTTGAAGAGAATTACCTGTGAAAAAGGAAAGCAGGCCCACAGTGAACAAACACAACAAAAAGCAGGCCTCTTCGGTTCAAAAAGGCCTGGTAAGTTAGTATTTCCTGAAGATCTTAAGGGAGCCCTTCTACAAAAAAAGTATGTGCAAAATGCACCTCCAAAACACAGAACCTACTCTTGTAGTATCGGCGGTGGTTGCTAGGCAGCACTGCCGGGCATAATGAATTCCTTATGCTGGAACTGCCGGGGAATTAGGAACCCTTGGACAATTTATATGCTACGCGATTACGTGCGACGGTGGACTCCCTACTTAGTCTTCCTAGTGGAGACCAAAGCAAAACAAAAACGCAAGGAGAAAATAAAATTCAACCTGGGCTTCTCCAAAGGCCTAATTGTTCCCAGCCAAGGGAAAAGTGGGGGACTTGCACTACTTTGGTCAATAGATGTCAAGCTAGAAATTAAATCCGACTCCCAGCACTACATTGATGTCACCATCACAGAGCATGAAAGAAACTTCACCTGGAGATTCATAGGGTTTTACAGCCATCCAGAACCTCACTTGAGAAAAGAATCCTGGAAACTCCTCTCTTATCTTAACAACCAATTTTCTTTGCCTTGGTTTTGTTGCGGTGATTTTAACGAAATACTATCTTTGTCTAAAAAATCAGGTGGCCCCCAAAGAACTTAGTGTCAAATGGAAGGCTTTGGGGACACGGTGAATAATTGTGGTTTTCAGGACCTTGGTTTCTTAGGGCCCCAGTTTACCTGGTGCAACATGCATGAAGGCAGTGACCGTGTTTACCCTCGCCTGGACCAGGCATTTGCAAATTTAGATTGGATCAATAAGTTCAGTAATTGTAGAGTCCACCATGTCGCCGACTCCACCTCTAATCATTGCATCTTGAGAATCACCGACTCAAAGGCCCCACCCTTATCTCGGAAACGTCGATTTCATTTTGAAGCTCTGTGGGCCAAACGTGACGACTGCCATGGCATTATGGAGGCAACTTGGAATAGTGGTAGTCTCACCAACACCCTAAAAGGTATTATTGCCAATCTGAGTCTTTGCGCCTCTGAATTATCTAGCTGGAGTAAAGAGGTCATCGAAAATATCCCAAGGAAGATCCAGGGAAAAAGGAAATTGTTGCACACCCTCACAGAGCAAGACCGGGATGACTCACACAGTGCAGCAATCAATGAGTTGAGAAAAGAACTAAACGAACTCTTGGACAGCGAGGAGACATTATGGCATCGGAGAAGCAAAATCCACTGGTACAAAGAAGGCGATAGAAATACTTAAAGAAGGCGATAGAAATACTAAGTTCTTCCACACTAGAGCTTCAGAGAGAAGAATGAAAAACATCATTATGGGATTGTGGAACGATGAAGATAGTTGGTGTGATGACAGAGACAGTATTGCTACCACAATGTTGGATTATTTCACAAAGATTTACACCTTAAGCTCCCCAAGCTAAATTGAGGACATCACCAACACTATCCCATCTCGGGTTTCAAATGATATGAATGCCGAGCTCACCAAAACTTTCACCAGTGAAGAAGTTCTGAGAGCCCTCCATCAAATCCACCCCACCAAATCCCCCCACCCTGACGGTATGTCCACCATTTTTTTTCACAGATATTGGAGTATAGTGGGTAGAGATATCACTAATATGGTCTTGAATGTGCTAAATTCGAATATGTCCATGGCAGAAATTAATAAGACCAATATATCTCTAATCTCAAAAAAAAAAAAAAAAAAAAAACACCCCACTAGAATGACAGAGTTTCGCCCCATTAGTTTATGCAACGTCATTTACAAGCTCATTTCCAAAGTCCTTGCAAACTGATTAAAAGCTATCCTCCCTCTAGGGATAGTCGAAAATCAAAATGTCTTCACAGCGGATAGACTTATAACCGATAACGTCCTAGTTGCATTTGAGCTCATGCATTATTTGAATCACAAATAAGAGGGTAAGGATAGTTTTATGTCCATCAAGAGAGTCATAAAAAATTTGGGCTTCAATAGCAAATGGGTTTCTCTCATTATGCAATTTATTTTAACAATCTTGTATTATATCATCATCAACGGGGAAGCCTATGGCTGCATCACTCCTACTAGGGGCCTTCAACAAGGTGACCCACTCTCCCCGGGCCTTTTCCTTCTTTGTGAAGAGGGTCTTTTGGCACTTATTCACCAAGCAGCAAGAAATCAAGCTCTTAATGGAGTCTCCATCTGTAGGGGCTGCCACCTATCATGCACATTTTCTTTGCAGACAATAGCCTTCTATTCTGTAAGGCTAACGCCCAAGAGTGCAATGAGCTTATGCACATCCTCAGCGACTATGAAACCGCATCGGGCCAAAAAATTAACCCCAATAAGTATTTGGTCTTCTTCAGCCCTAACACCCCCTCTACCACTAAGGATGAGATACTTAACTTCCTTGGTCTGATGCAAGACTCTTGGCACAAGAAGTACCTTGGTCTCCCTTCTTTGATTGGGAAATCAAAAACACAAGTCTTTGTTGAAATCAAGGAAAAAGTGAGCAAGAAACTAGCAAGGTGGAAGGAGAAACTTCTTTCCATAGGTGGTAGAGAAGTTCTTATCAAAGCCGTGGCATAAGTGGTGCCCACGTACACCATGAGCTGCTTCCAACTTCCAAAAACCTTGTGCGACGATTTGGAAAGAACGATGAGAAACTTTTGGTGGGGCCAAAGTAACCAAGAGTCAAAAATTGCTTGGGTTAGTTGGAAGAAGATGTGTAAGTCCAAATTATATGGTGGCATGGGCTTTCAGAACCTCCAAGCCTTCAACCTAGCTTTACTAGCAAAACAAGGGTCGCAAATCCTCACAAATCCTAACTCCTTAGTTGCCCGGGTCTATAAAGCTAAATATTTTCCCTATGATGATATTCTAAACTCAAAGATTGGTAGCAATCCTAGTTATGCTTGGAGGAGCATCCATAACAGCTTGTGGGTTCTAAAAGAAGGCACTAGATGGAAGATGAGGAACGGTAAAAGGATTCATATATGGGAAGATAGGTGGCTCCCAACACCAACCACCTACAAGGTGATTTTGCCTCAAATAGTTTTTGACAACTTCCCAATGGTCTCGTCACTCATAGACGAGGATTCAAAATGGTGGAAAACTGACTTGGTGAGATCTACCTTTCTGCCTTTTGAAGCTGAATCCATTCTCAAGATTCCTATTAGCTATAGCCTCCCTGAAGATCAGCTCATTTGGCTGGGTAACAAAGGGGTTCTTTCACCGTAAAGAGTGCATATTATATTGCAATGAGAGTGGTTGAAGTAAATGGAAATGGTGAAAGCACAGCTGAGCACAATCAATCCCCTTTATGGAAAAGAATTTGGCAACTCAATGTTCCCCCAAAAGTTCGGATCTTTGCGTGGCGAGCTTGCAGAAACGACCTTCCAACAATGCTTAATCTTCGATGTAGAGGCTTAAACTCATCTGGTTTTTGCCCACTTTGTAAGAAGGAAATGGAATCTCTCGAACATGCTCTTCTCCATTGCTCCCATGCCAAGCATACTTGGGCTTCTTGGCTTGACTGCCTAGTGAATTTGTCAATCACTGGTGCTGATAATGTGGACCTTGCAGCCCAGTTTATTGGAAAAGGCAAGCTCAGTGAGTTGGACTTATTTTTCATGGTTGTGTGGTCAATCTGGGGAAACAGATTTCAGGCTATTCATAATGACACAGCAAACCCACCATCCTAGTTTTGGGAATCAGCAAAAAGAGCTTTACTTGATTATAATGCTTCTCAACTCAACTCTCTCCCAACTCATCCATATGTACGTTACCACTGGGTTGCACCACCACAGGATTCCGTAAGATTAACGTTAGTGGCACAACAGACAATGGGGGAGGCAACTCTTGCATTGGAGTTATCATTAGAGACCCCTCGGGTGTCACTATTGGTGCTCTTAGCAAGGTCCTCCCTTCTTGCCTCCCTGCTGAAGTTACTGAAGCTTATGCGCTACACCAGGGGGTCCTTTTTGCTTTGGAAATGCAGATAGATCATGCCATCTTTGAGTCCGATGCTTTGTCCACCATTCTCACCTTATCTTCAGGTGGGGCTGGAAGCGATTTAGGCCACATCCTCGAGGACACCAGGGCGGCGTCAAGCACTCTTAGTCAATGCTTCTTCCATCACCTGAAAAGGGACAGCAACAGAGCAGCTTACAATTTGGCAAAAGAAGCCAAAATTTCAGGCCAAACTAAAATCTGGAAAGGGATCTCTCCCCCTTGTATTCTGTAGATTCTTAGAGATGATTTGCTATAATTCTTTCCTTTCTGGCTCTGTTGTATTTCAATTTCAGTGTGGAATGATATTTCTTCTTGTTTCCCATAAAAAAAAATGAGGAAAAGTTTAACTAATGCAAATAAAAAAGTTAGTCTAAAATTGAAGTTCATTAACTTATTTCAAGCCAAATATACATATTTTCTGGGTAGTGACTGGTGAATGTCGGCTTAACAGCGGCAACTGTGGTGTTATCACCAACGTTGTTGCAAGTTACAGCTATTAACTTAAGTACTACTTTGGCATGATTTTTTTCGAAAGTATGATGAATGATAAATATCATGTATGATTTTATCTTTCATTGTCAACAACTTTTTTTAATCAAATTGCTCACCATAACAAGCTACGCTCTGGCATAACATATTACCGTATTGTGTATTAGTGTATGCTTGTCTATCTCACGCTCTCATCGCATGTCAATTCATAATCAAATTTTTGTAGACCATCTAGAAATTTTTTATCAACGGTGAAGTCTAAAAATGCAAATAAATATTTTTGTCCAATTGTTTTCCGGTCCAATTTATATGAGAAGTAAACTTGCTGGAGATTTTCTTCTTTTATTTCTGTTGTTTGCTAGGGGGTTGTGGTATGGGTATTCTTGTTAGGGATTTTGATTCCATACCAAATAGCCCCTTGTGGAGTTACAAAATCTGTGAATCACTTTAAAAAGAAAAGTAATATGATATGGCAGTATAGGTGTTAGCTTATATGGCAAACAAATAATACTTTATTTAATCCGTTAGCTATATCAATATTTTTCATCTAACACTTAGTGGGAGGGATTATTTTGACTTAGCACGGAAATATTAGGGGCCAAATTGATAAAATTGAAAAATTAAGAACCAAATTAACATTAATGGTAGAGATTAAGAACAAAGTATGTAGTTTACCCATAAAACTAATAATTTAAAATAACATTATGAAAAAAAATATTTACAATGTGAGCTGCTATCTTTTTTTTACACCATAAAGAAAAATTGGATAAAATCTTTATAACCCCTTTAATGTACTCTCTTGAGTAACTTTTTTTTATCCATCCAAACTCTTGTGCACCTGAATTTACAATAAGTTCAATTATATTTATAACATGTCATTGTAAAAATAAAATATAGTAAAAACTAACATTACAATTTTCATTAGCACTTTCTTTTACATCACACACACACATAAGTACTTGATTCCTTATTCTTGTGTTCTAATCTTGGATCTTGTTTAGGCAATTACTTTTTTTTAATGTTCTTATTAAAAAAAAAAAAAAAACAAAAGGGAAAGACTTTATTATTACTTTTTTTTTTTTTGAAAAATCATTATTATTACCTTCTCTAATCCCAAAATTAATGTACCAATATTACTAAAACTCTCTAACCCCAAAATCAATGGCCTGTCAGTTGTGGTGGGCCTTTTTGTAATGTTGGGCTGGGCTTCCTCCTTCCGTACTAGGCCCAAGTGTTCTGGGTTAGGGAGTTGAGACCGGTCCAAATTATAACTCACCTTGGTCCGGCTTGTGCACAAACTATGTCCAGCTTGCCAAGACTTCGGTCACATGCTCATGACAGGCGGAGTTGCTGTAGGGAAGTTACAGCAGACAGATATAATAAAAATAAAAAAAGAAATGTGTTTGCCACTAAGACAGAAATGAATAAAGGGCTACGACAAGAGATGCCCTGTTAATAAAATAGCAGAAATAAAAGGGAAAGAAATCGTATTGAGTTTATTGAATAAGAGGGAAATGTCAGTCTGCCGTGCCAAGTTATGTCACAGGATCGAAGTCAAGAAGGGAACCATTTCCTCAATGTGAATAATCTCCCTAGGAAGAAATTAATTGCTTTGAGGGAGCAGGTCTAAATGACTTGTACCCAGAAGAATTTTTTGCTTTCGATATAAAGCATGGGCTTTTGAGTGAGAGAAAGGATCAACCTATTGGTGCATGCCTGCCGTTTTATGCTCTTTATTTTTCTTTCGTTATTTCTAATTCCTTTTCCTTTTCTCTCTTCTTTTCTCGGTGTTTGCTTATTTTTTTGCAATTCTTCTCTAGAGGTTACTATTATCGTGTTTGCCCCCCCTTCTTGTGCACGACAAGAGTCCTTTATATAATGCCTGTTGTAACCGGATTTTACTATTTTAGTCTTCAACCACCTTTGTCTGGTCTGGGTATCCTTACCGACCATTTACTGGTTTGTCTGTCGCCCATCCATCACCACTTACCTATGCTGGCTGTGCCACCAAACAAAGAAGACTATTTTGTTTGTTTGTTTGTTTGCCGTGACACTATTTCCCGCTACGGTGTGGGTGCTTTCTCTCTTCCTGGCATGCACCTAGTGGTTCCAAATCATCCTTACTTTTTTTGGGTGGTATGTCATCACTTCCTGTATTGGTTGGATACAAGCTGGTGATGTCTAGGCCTTGCACGTGCTTCATCTCTGTGTATATCCAAAATCTGCTTGTTGCTCATTCATTCACCGTGGTCTGGAGGCTCATCTGCACATTCTGCCATCCACCCTTGACTTCTTATGGTGTGAGTTATTTTCTGATTTTCCTTTCTTTTATGGCTTGCTCCCCTTAGGGGCTGGGCTATGTTTGATTGCGGGCTTTTCCTCCTTCAACCTATTCTTTGCTTCCTGTTGTAATCTTTGCATTTCCTGTTGTACCGCTTTGCTATTCCTACTATGATGTTATTTGACCCAAGCCTGCTGGGCCTCTTTGGGCTTGCTGCTTATTCTTCTCTCAATGACTCAGTATGGTTTTTTAATTACATTGCTTGTGGGCTCTTGTGTCCCATTCGTTTCCTTTTGGGCATCCTTGGCTCATTTACTCTCATTGGGCATCCTTGGCCCTTTCTAATTCTGTGTTCCCATGGGCTTTTACTAACTCCTTTGGGCTTCCCTCATGTAATTACTTTATCCTTTATCCTTGAGGCTCATGGACTTTCTATCAATCCCTTACTCTCTTTACTTGCATTACTTTGGGCTTGTTGTGGCCCATTCTCACTTTGCTACATCACATACTACCCATGGGTTTGTTACTTCTCTTTTTCTAGCTCCTCTAGGCCTGTTTGCTTCCTCAAGGCCCATTTTTTTATTTTATGGCCTTATGATCCATTATTCCTGCCGCTTGGGCTTAATGGCTCTTCTATCCAATTACTAACTCATTTCTGCCCATGTTGCTGGGCTTCTTCCTTTTACTGGGCTTCCCAAGATGAGCATCAACATTTAGCCCCTTGATTTATATAGCGTTTCTACGATTCATATGTGAATAAAAGACTTCCTAGTCCTTTCTCTCTTTCCTTCTTTTTTTTCGCAGGCTTTTTTGAACAGTGGTCCCTAACTTAAATATATGCGTATTTTTTTTCTTCTTTCTTGCCATGAACAGTGTTGTCTCTTTAAATTTCCCAGTTTCGCAGTTATTCTGAAATGTAGCCGCCACTTCATTAATTCCATTCCTTATCCGACGTCTGACCCATTGCATCCTTTCGTGTTAGTATTAATGATGTTGGTATTTAAGAGAAGTTCCCTTCGTATTCCAAACACAAACACTCTCTCCTCTTCCAACACAAACACTTCCCCATTTCCCTTTCTTCACCGTGTTCTCCTTTTCAAACACTTTCATCCGTTTACTCCAATTAACCATTGCACCATGACGCCGGCGAAAGGCCAAAGTTCTTCCTGCCGTAAAGGAAAAGAGATTGCCTCCGATCCTCCCGCAACACGCGATGTAGGTGAAGAGGCCGCGTATTTCGAGTTGGACCATTCCGACAAGGAGGAAGCCCAGCGTGCCCCTGACAGTGAGTGCGTCCTCTTAAAGATCCTTGGTACGATATCCATCCCAATTTCCCAAAGGTTCCCGATGATTACACACTGCCACCGCCGGGCCGTGTGTGGCTCACTCTTTGCCGTCGCAATACAGACATTTCTTGGGCTCTATTGGCTTCCTCAATCCCTGACCTTGTCATCCGCTAAGGCACTTCACTCCTCGTGCCATTCACTTTGAATTTGGGTCGGGCACCGCTTTGGGTTGGAAGGAATGGGTGGATAGGTGGTTGTCCGACACGGGCTTCATGGGGTTTCTACAATAGGTTGGTGTATTGAAGGCCATTGTTTCATCCCATTTTTTATCTAACTATAGGGACCTCTTTAACCTTCACCATTTGGTCCATCGGTGGTGTACAACCACTAACACTTTCTTTTTCTCCTACGGTGAGATCACCATGACTTTGGAAGATGTAGCAAATCAGTTACTTTTTCCCATCCTTGGTGATGTCAATCCTGGCGCTTTAGAGCTTTCCCCAGAAGAAGAGGCCATGGAGGCCGAGTTGAAGAAGAAGATGAGTGGCAATGCAAAGTTGTCGTTTTGGATCCGTTCCTCTTCTTAAATTTTCGTTGCTGCTCACCGTGCGGCCTTCATCACGTTCTGGCTTTGTAAGTTTATCTTTGGCTCTCATCCCTACTATGTTGTAAAGCCATTATATTTTCAATTAGCTATTAAGATATCTGCCGGGGTAGGTCTGTTATTGGCGCCTATGTTCTTGGGGCATTTGTATGTTCAGTTAGACATTCTGCGGAGCAATGAGGACTAGATAGGCTCTTGCCACATAGTCACTTCTTCTGTTCACAGTACTATTTAGCAGCACTTATTGTATGAGCATTGTGCCAGGCATTTGGCAAAGTGTTGGCCTGTTTGTTTTGCTAAGGAGAAGTATCAGTCATGCCCAAGAGTCATTAACGATTTCTGTGGTAGATTTGAGTTAGACTTTTCTTTGGCTTTTCGTTGGGTTGGTTTAAAACCAATTGATCATCCTGCTGTTGAGTTTTTTGATAAAGGATTTGGGTTTTCTTTGAGAGCATACAGGAAATTAGGTACCGGTTACACATGCGCAAATTCTGTTATGGGTTCGTTTGTTGATACTGCTGGGACCACCACCCCATTGATTGATTTCAAGGAGAGGGGGATTACCTACTTGGCAGCCACCAACACTAGGTGGTTGCCTTATTTGGCTGACGAGGGCATTAGGTTTGTGCACTATCCTACTAACAGGGTGAGAAGATAGTTTGGGTTAGATCAGGATATTCCAGATGATCTTTCTTTCCTCATGGAGTCTCCTACTTCCATTCGACCATTCCTGTGGTTTGCTGCCTTGTAGTTCTGGGGCATTCGTTTCACTGCGGTTACTGTCCCAGGTTTACAGAGAGAAGGCATTTGTACTCCTGCCATGCATGGATACTGGCAGGCTGTGATGACTTCGTTTGAGCGAGAATTACTGGGTAGCCGTGGGTTTTCTCTTATTTCTCCTGACGGGCTTGGTGCGATCATTTTTGCCAATCCTTGACTACTTTTCCCTTCTAAATCTGTGTTGGCATATGCTAGGAAGCAAACCCGGTCTGCCATATTTAAGTGGGTTGAGGAGGAAAGAGGGTGGTAATGGCATACTGGTGACTGTCCTGCAGGCTGAGAGAAGAAAGTAAAGGTGATAAACATTCCTGTGCCGGGTAAGAAAGGTTCTGCCAAGCCTAAGTCCGCCAGAAAAAGTGATGATTCTTTTGAGGCTTGCTTAAACGTTGTACCCTTCGAAAGTTGCCTCCCTCCTATAGGTAGTATAGCTTTAGAAGGCTCTCCTTCTCCATCTGCCCGTACCTGTTCTAGTGTGCGCCCTACTGCCAGCAAGTTTAAGTCCATTGCTCCGCGGCTATCTATCGGTGCTTCTCCTTCCAGTAGGACACGAAGCAGTAAGAGAAAGTCCTTTCTCCCTCCTACATCCACTACCACTGAGTAGAGAGTATGTTATCTTTAACTTCGATTTTCTTTTCTTTCTTATATATATATATATATATATATATATATGAGGCTTTCCTGCAGTTAACTCTCATACACTTGTTAACTCATCTCTTCATCTTTGTCTTCTACTTTCTTTTCTTTTGCAGTCTAAGTATAAGTAGGATGCATCTATCACTTGTCCTATATCGCTGGATGAGCCTGAGTTTGAGGTATATCTCCTCCTCATTCTTTTCCTTCTTTTCCTTCTCTTTTGCCCACATTTCCTTTGCCATATGCCATTGGTTATCTCATCTCTCTTTCAGCACTATCATCAGTTATGGATTCCTTTGCTCCTCATTTTTTTTTCTTTTTGCTTTCCAGGATGAGCCCGAGCCTATCTTTGTATAGCACCCCACGGTTGAGGAGATTTCTACCTCCATGAGCATACCCATGGAAGGTTTCTTTGATGGGGCTAATGTGGTGTTTGGGGTTACAACACCTGCCCCTTCTACTGCTGCACAAGGAGTTCCTGCTGAGGTTCCTATCCCTTCCACTGAGTCGGTACCCATAGGTGAGGGTACTTATACGGAGAGGGTTAATGAGACTGTTCCTGCTCCTGCCGGGACACTTACTCCCCAAGAAGGAGTCATTCCTTCTACTATCGCTCAGACCGAGGTTGCTTCTCCTGCCACACTTCTCGTTATTACTACTAGTGTTCCCTTCACAGCTCTATCTCAGGCCGTGAAGGATGGCTCCTCCTTGGTGGTTCCTCCTTTTTCCACCCTAAGCTCTGCCATACACTGACCTAATGCAGACTTGTCTTCTGAGGGATCTGAGGATGTTCTCGAGGATTCTGATGATGAGCTTGCCATGAAAAAGAGGGTTTTGATTTTGAGGAGAAGGAAGGTGCTGAGCATAAGGCCGAATTCATGGGTATGTGTCTTCTTATCTTGCTAAGTTCCTTCCTCCCTTCCTCCCTTCCTCCCTCCTTTTTTTTTTTTTTTTCCTTGTTATCTCCTCTTTATGCATATATATATATATATATATATTTTTTTTTTTGTGTCATCCCTTTGCTGCGGTCTCCCTTTATTTTGAATGTCCATTCTTCTAATTGTAGAGACCTTTGAGGAGCCAGGAGTTGCAATGGACACAGATATGCCTATAGCCACTTCTCCTATCGCACCTATAGCACCCGTTTCTACCATACCTTCAGTACCAATTTCTACCATACCTACTATATCAGTTTCTGTCATTCCCATAGCACCAGTTCCTGCCATCTCCACAACCCTTACTCTCACGGGTCCTAGCGTGTTTCTTTCTTTCATCTCTTCCTCCTCTCCTTCATTGTGAGTTCGTTCCTCTTGGCTCATAGTTTCTCACACCATACTTCATGCTTTCCTGACAGGTCCACTCCCTACTGCCCTCTCTCAGTTTGAGGTGGGCAGCAGTTCTGCTACAGTCCCGAACCCTGTGAGTGAGGCCGCAGCCTTCGTTGCTCGTTTTGATCAGCCTGAGGTTAATGACCTCAGCCCTGCAGACTTCTGGGGTTTTGGGCCCCCCCAATGTGGACTTCCATGGCTTTAGAGTTCTCAAGGATTGTGTTTCTCATCTAAAGGTAGTCTACAGTAGCTGTGGTGACTTTATGCAAGGATTCCGCCTTGGCCGTTCTACTAGAGAGCACTTTTTAAAGATGCTGGGGAGCGTGATGAATGACATTGAGCATAACTTTGTTGACACTATTTCTTCCGAAAGGATCTTACAGTGGAGGGCTACGGTTCAGGAGCTTGTGAGCATGGGCTTTGCTGTGGAGTTCATTCTAGACCATCTTCGTGAGATTGCCCGAGCCTTCTTTATAAGGAGAGTTCAGTCTGCTGTTGATGCCATCGATACACGCATTAAGGCTCTAAGGAAGGAGGTGGCAGACTTGGAGCGTCGTCGTGAGCGCCTTCTTTCCAGCATTGGGGGTTCTAGCCTTTTTGGAGACCAGCTCCTTTTTTTTGGACTTCGTTGATGATGATGTAGTTCCCCTATTTTATTTTTCTTTTTCTTTTTTTGTTCTCTTATTACCCTGTCTAGTACACTTCATGTTTCTTATAGCACTTATTTGACAAGTTTGCCATGGTTTGGGTTTGTAACTATAAGATGCTACACTTTGCTATTGCTTTTGCTATTGCTATGACATAGAATACTTTTATAATACTTCGTAACTTATCATTGCATACTTCATGGAAGCACATTACAATCTTGCTTTGTGACATAGCCACTTGAAGGGAAAAAAAAAAAGAAAAAGAAAAGAAACATAAAACTTATTAAATAAGAAGGGATAACTTCAAGCATGATAACGCTTCAGCCAGTTCCCATTGATGGGATCCATCAGGTCCCTTCCATCCATCTGGGCCAGATGGTAATACCCACTTGGATACGCCTCCCTTATCACAAGGGGTCCTTCCCATTTCGATGCAAACTTAGATGGTCTTTTCATGCCTTGCCTGACGTAGTCTGCTACCTTTAACATGAGTTGCTCTTTCACAAACACTCTCTCTTTAGTCATTCTGCCATAGGCTTCAATCATCCTTTGTCTATATCTGCAGCTGCGCTCTTGAGCCTCTTCCTTTCTTTCATCAAGCCTTTCTAGGTTTTCATACCTTTCTGCCGCAAAGACCTCCTTTTCTTTTTCCTTCTCCTGCACCTGCATAACTCTCAAGGATGGAGTCATTACTTTTGCTGGGCTCATTACCTCTATTCCATAGACTAAAGAAAAAGGTGAAAACCCTGTGGTCATCTTTGGCGAATTTCTATAGGCCCAGAAAGCGTCTAGCAAATGCATAGCCCATCCTCCTATGTACTCTTGGCTCATTTTGCTGATTATCTTTATGAGGGTCTTATTTGTCACCTCTGCTTGCCCATTTCCTTGAAGGTAATAAGGTGATGAACGATAGTGCTTGACTTGGTAGAACTCTAGCATCTTCCTTACTTTATTGTTGACAAAGGGTGTACCATTGTCACTGATAATCCTATGGGGTATCCCAAACCTTACAATTATGTTTTCTTTGATGAAGTTTGCTGCTGCTCCTCCTCCTGTGGCTTTACGAAGTGGTACTGTCTTTGCCCATTTGGTGAAGTATTCAGTAGCCACTAGGATCCATATGTACCCACGCGATGGAGGGTTAACCGGTCCCGCCAAATCAAGCCCCCAAGTGTGGAAGGGCCATGAGATGATCATGCTGTGTAAGTTCTGCTGATGAGTATGGATCAAGTTGGCCTATACTTGGCAGCTATGACATTTTTTCATAAATTTTGTTGTGTCTTTCTTCATGGTGGGCGAGTAGTAACCCATTTTTTCTTCCCCTAGTGTTCCCCACACTCTCCTGAGTGCACTTCTTTTATCATTTCTTTTGCTTCCTCAAGACCCAGACATCTTAAGGGATGCCCATCATACCCTTTTTTGAAGAGGACTGTATTATGCAAAAAATAACGTGTTGCCAACCTCTTAAGCTTATATCTTTCACTGTGCTTTTGTGGCAGGATGCCTTCTGTTAAGTACTATGTGAATGGACTTCTCCAATCTTCGCTGACGAACACACTGTAACTTTCCTCTCTATTTGCTGCAAGCTGGCAGGTCTCACAATGAGTTTGGACTTGGTTTGCGTCTTTACCCATACTTGGCCAATAGAAGCCTGCCCTTTGAAGTCTGCGGTCAAGGTTGATCTCTCCGCAGGATCCACAAGCCTTGTCGTGCAATTCCTTTAACTTTCTCTGGGCCTTCTCCTGCCCTATGCATCTAGACAAGACCCCACTTGGCATCCTGTGGTACAATTCTCCTCTTACCAGAGTGTAGTCTTTTAGCATTTTTAGTTCTGCAGCGTCTTCTTCCTTTATCAAGGCCTCCCTTATGGGAATCTGCCAATCTCTTTTGCACTGTTCCTCCTGGAACCTTTCCTTCAACATTTTGGTAATAGACTCGTTCCTCTTATCCTAGTACTATCCCCTTAGAAAATTATTTGTGAGCCTAGTGTGGCCAGCACATCCGCAAACTGGTTCTCGTTCCTCGCAGCATGCTCTATTTCAAAGGTCGAAAACTTTTCCTCCATCTTCTGGGCCATTGCTCCATACGGGGCTTGGCTGGGTTCCTTTAAGGAGAAGCTCCTTTTGGTTTGGCAGACCACTAGGTTTGAATCACCTATTACTCATAAATGCTTGATTCTCATATCGAGGGCTGTGGCTAGCTCGGTTAGATAGGCTTCATATTCTGCCGTGTTGTAGGAACAGAGGAATTATAATTTGAATGATAATGCCATGGCCTTGTCTTCTTCATGATACAAAATTACCCCCACTCCTCCTGATTGGGTGGTAAGGGACCCATCAAATTTCATTACCCATTGCTCCTTAATTTCTTCTGACATGGCTACTTCTCTTGGGACTTCATCGTCTAGTGAGAGTTCTTCTTCCCCTGGAAATTGTGCCAACAAATCTGCTATAGCCTGACTCTTTACTGCTTTGGGCGTTCCCGCTTTCAGGTCATACTGTGACAATTGTAATGACCACTGAGGTATTCCACTAGAAAGGATCGGTTGTCGCAACAAGGCTTTGATTACTTGAGACTTAGTCATCAGCCACACTTTGTAAGCCAAGAAGTAATGGCGTAGCCTTTGCGAGGAATACACAATAGCCAGACATGCCTTTTCTGCCCTTGGGTAACGAGTTTCCGTATCTTTTAGAGCACGGCTGATGTAGTAAACTGGTTGCTCAATGCCATCTCCATCCTCTTGGGCGATTAATGCACTTATAGCATGCTAGTTGGTGGCTAAGTAGAGCACGATGGCCTTTTGCGGATTAGGGCTTGCACAGTAGGGAGGTTCATCATAATCTGTTGTAGCCTCTTAAAACCTGTCTGCTGTGCTTCTCCCCACTCAAAGATCTTGTTGGGGTTTATGCCCTAAAATCCAATTTATTGACATGTCATAAATAATTAAATTGTTTAATTATATGAGACTATTTATAAATGAACTAATGGGACATTATCTTAGTTCATGAGATGTATAGTATGTGATTTATATGATTTAGTCACAGAAGATATAAATCACAAGTTTTTTGTAAACTCAGAAGTTTAGTTCGTAGTCGGTGATGAAATTGGGCGTTTCATCTGCGAAGATTATAACATATCAACTAAGATGATTTGTCTTGATCATGGAAATGGAGATTTCTAGTTGGTATGTTGATATGTTTTAAGAGTTAAGACATATTGAACTTGACCGCTGTGAGATTTATTATTCTCCTAACGACTGTCAAATGAATAATAAATCTCACGACTTCTATTTACATCAACTCTAAATACTGAGAGAATAATGGACCTGATCATGAGATGTAGGTTGCTTTGATATATCAGGAGTGAGATCTATAAGTTACGGTCAAAACCTCAGTATGTTGGGCAGCCGCATTTAGTGTTGATGGAGCATATATTCTCAAGATGGAATTCATAATATCTTAATGGAGATATAAAATATTCCCTTGAGATAAGTTTAATGGAATTGGTTATTCAGAGAGTTGGGCCCAACCACTTTAGTTAGGAGTTACTAAAGTATATATTTATGGAATTGGATTTCATAAATATATGATGAATAACATTAAGGATTAAACCGGGTACTCAAGGATTAAGATGTAGTAATCTTCAAAGTGGCAGTATATATTCATAACTTTGTATTACTACGAATATTTTAATGAAGGGGTTGCATGTATATAATAAAGTCTTGGGATATAATTTATTAATAAAGTCTAGAGTGCAATTATATTCATATAGTGGTATTAAATATAATTAATGGTAACTTTGGACTTGTCAAGAGTTGACAAAAAAGCCCAAGGCCTATTGGAGCTAGAGTCTTATTTGTTTCCTTTTGGTCCCACTCCAAGCCACACTCTAGAGCCCAATTGGAATGGCCCAAAAGGCTAGCCCAATTAGATAATCGATTGTATATAAGGAGAGAAACATACAGAATTTCTGATGTTAAAAAAGAAAGTCTTTTGATAAGTGTTTTTCATCAAGATTACACAAGGAATGAATTGCTTTGTATGTGAGTATTGGACACTCCCTTATTCTCTCCTTGGAAACTGATTGAGAGACCACACATCTTGGGCATTAAGTAGAATTGGAGTGAAGATTAAAAGTCTTCCCAAGAACTTCTGATCTTTGGTTTTGAATTTCACCGCACCAAGATACGCTTTCTTGTTCTTAAATTCTGAAACTTTCATAGTGCATGTTATCAATTGCAAATGAAGTAGATCCGTTAATTTTTCCGTTACATATGTTTTGTATGTGATACGAACATGTATTTTCCCAACAGATCTGCCTCTTCTTGAGTAATTTGTCCAAAGCAGAAGTAATTAATGCCAATCTAGGGATGAATTTTCAGATATATGAGACCTTCCCCATGAAGCACTTCAACTCCTTTACTGTGGCTGGAGGTTTCATGATTGCTATGGCCGTAGCTTTGGCTGAGTCCATGTCTATTCCTTTGCTGTGAACTAGGAAACCCAAGAATTTCCCCGAGGACACTCCAAACGCGCACTTGAGGGGGTTCATCTTTAGATTGAAGGTTCTACACCTCTCAAATACCTTCTTCAATACTTGGATGTGTTCTTCTCGCTTCTTTGATTTTACCACTATGTCATCCACATAGTCTTCTAGTTCCTGATGCATCATGTCGTGAAATATAGCCGTTATTGTCCGTTGATAAGTTGCACCTGCATTTTTTAACCCAAACGGCATCACTATGTAGTAGAAGTTGCCTATGAGTGTTCTGAAGGCAGTTTTCTCCACGTCCTTTGGCGCCATTCTGATTTGGTTGTACCCATTGAATTAGTCCATAAATGAAAACATGGTGCTTCCTACCGCAGAATCTATCAGTAAATTCATGTCGGGCAGACCCTGTTGAGATTTCTAAAATCTACACAATACCTTATTTGCCCGTTTTTCTTCTTTACTGGCACTATGTTGGACAACTAGCACAAGTGCTAAATGGGCTTAATGAATCCTGTGGCTAGCAATTTTTGTACCTCTTTGACTATTTGTCCTTCTATCTCAGTGTGGAATATCCTAACAAGCTGGGCCACAAGCTTGACTTCGGGATCCACATTTAGTGTATGCACTACCAACCCTGGATCCAACCCTGGCATTTCACTATAGTCCCATGCAAAGACACCTTTGTATTCCTTTAGCAACAGTATCAATTCGAACTTTTCCTTTTCTGACAACCTTGAATTGATTGAGATGGGCCTTGGTTCTTGCGAGTTGGACCCTAGGTTAATTTCTTCTAACTTTTCTTTTGCCATAACTTGTATGACCTTTTTCGCCATGACTTCCCCATCTTTCTCTTCATCACTTCATTCCTTTGAACTTTCTCGAGCCAGGCAACACACCAGGCTCTTGTGTTGCCACTCTTGTCTGGAGCCCACTTGTACTTCACTCGTAGGCCCTGCGCACCTTCATAATTTATATATAATCCTTCCATCAAGGCCCCAGACTCTGACACATTGTGGCGTGTCATCTGATTCCACAGCAGGTGCTTCCTTCCTTTTCATTTTTCGTGCTAGCAACTCCCTTAGATCAGGTTTCAGGTCACTTTGGATGTCTTCTCATCTAGGTACGAAGGTGTCTTGCAGCTTCATTACTGAGCTCTCCTCGGATGGTGCCCATTGGTCGTAGAACATAGTTTCCACCAAATGGGCTTCTGCCTGCTCAAATGGTGATGGATTTGCTCTTATACGTATCATTTTACCGTTCAACCTTCCCTTCACGCACTAGTGATAGGTGGATGAGACTAATCGGTGTTTGTGCAACCACGGCCTCCCCAAAAGTACGTGATACGAGACCTCCGTCTTTACCACCTGGAACCATGCCAAGGAAGCCATGGGGCCCACCTTTAACCATAGTTGGACGTGGCCTGCGGTGTATTCGCCCCTTCCTCTAAACCTTGTTACTTCCATTGGGCACCCTTGAATCTTTCTCTTTGAAATTCTGGCCGCTTGTAAAGTACTGAATGGAATGAGATTCACAGAAGCACCCGTATCCATCAAGGCTCTTTTGATAGGGATTTGATTTATGGATGCTACTAAGTAAAGGGGCCTCTTATGGTCTAGGTACCCCACCTCCATATCCTCATTACTAAAAGTAATGCCACTTGATTCCTGTAAGAGGGCTCTGTCATTTGTGGCTTCTGCTAATAAACATTCTATTTCTGCCTCGGAAGCAATGCTCACCTAGGCCTCTGTGGCTATCTTTCGCTCTTTCGCCGTAAGCCCTAATTGGTCAAACAAATTTTTGAATTTGGAACTCTTCTGTAGGGTGCTAATTGCTACGGCAGGCAAGGCTGGATTATCCTCTTCATCCTCCCCTGGGTCTGCACAAATTACTACCGCTGCTACACCCTTCCCTTTATGGTTTAGGAGTGGGTTTCTTTGAACTTTCTGTTGAGATAGTTCTAGGGTCCCTTCTTTAATCCTGTGGTGCACCAATCTGTGGAGCGCCCAACATTCTGCGGTAGGATGTTGCACGTAGTTATGCAAACGGCAGAAGCGTGGGTCTCTCCATTCTTCTTTTGTGGGCTCTTTAGAAACTTGATTGGGCTTAAAGACTCCGTTTGCTATCCACTTGTCGAGGAGCACATCTAAGTCCTTTGGGGTACATGGTATTGGTGGGAGAGTATCGTATTCCCTTCCATCAGTTCTTCTTCTTTGTTCACCAATGGATATGCCATAGTCTGCAAGGCGTTTCTTTTGTCGGAGCTTGGCTTTACCGAATGGGCTGTCTTCCTGGCTTTTTGTAACATCTGTGCAATCCAGGAGATTTCTAAGTTTTCCAAGACTGCCCTATAGTCCCTGATCATATTTGTTATGCACATGTCCACCAATGCCCTTTCTTCACAATGATCATAGCAATCAAGTGCTATGTCCTTGAACCTTTTAATATACTCCATTAAATCCTCACCATTTCTTTGCTTGGTTGCTTGCAGGGTTGCAAGCGTTATTGTTTCTTCTCCATGGAAGTATTTAGTGCAAAATACATCCACCATGTTATCCCAAGTTGGGATGGATCCTGGCTTTAGGCTAATGTACCAGGTGTATGTCCGGTCATAGAGCGATTTGGAAAACTTCCAAAGACATAGGTCCTCGTTTGCTGCATAAGGGCCAAGAGTATTAATAAACTTGCTCACGTGTTCAACGACACTTCCCTTCCTACCATCATACTGTGCAAAGGCCCGTGGTTCGTATCTCTCGAGGTACGGTTTGCTGAGTACCTTTAGTGGGTAAGGAGTTCTTTGTGCATAGAATCTCTCCTTAGGTGCTCTGGCCCTCTCTTGCTCTAGGAGGGCCGCTACTTCGGCCATAGTGATGAAACTTTGTTCCGCATGCTTTGGGACACCCCCTGATGATGTCTCCTCTTTGTCTGTCGTATGCTCTGGGTCATGCTTGCTTCTGTCTCCTTCGTTTTGCTTGTTTTCAGTTGAGGGATTTCTTCCATCATTTGTTGCTGTGAGTGTTGCAGGGACTGTAACACCTTAATGAAGACGTTGGCATTGTCAGTGGGGATTCTTGGCTGTGGTTGGGGTTCAGCCCCCATTCTGTTAACGCCTTCTGTTTGGTTAGGCTGCTGTTGGTGAGGCGTCGTTGGCCTAGACTCTGCCTGCAAGGGCACAGTGCTCATGTTTCGCGTTATCCTAGATTTTGCGGCCATTTGTTTGTGAGGGCTTCTGTCCCTATCTGCTTCCCAACTCCCCATTGAAGTCGCCAATTTAAATGTGGTGGGCCTTTTTGTAATGTTGGGCTAGGCTTCCTCCTACCGTACTAGGCCCAAGTGTTCTGGATTAGGGAGTTGGGATCGGTCCAATTGTAACTCACCTTGGTCCGGCTTTTGCACAAACTATGCCTAGCTTGCCAAGACTTCAGTCACAATGACAGGCGGAGCTGCTTTAGGGAAGTTACGACATGCAGATATAATAAAAATAACAAAAGAAATGCGTTTGCCACTAAGATAGAAATGAATAAAGGGCTAGGACAAGAGATGTCCTGTTCATAAAATAGCAAAAATAAATGGGAAAGAAATAGTATTGAGTTTATTGAATAAGAGGGAAATGTCATTTTGCCGTGCCAAGTTATGTCACAGGGCCGAAGTCAAGAAGGGAACCATTTCCTCAATAAGAAACATATTGCTTTAAAGGAGCGGGCCTAAATGACTTGTACCTAGAAGAATCTTTTGCTTTCGACAAAGAGCATAGGCTTTTGAGGGAGAGAGGGGATCAACCTATTGGTGCATGCCTGCCATTCTATGCTCTCTATTTTTCTTTCGTTATTTCTAATTCTTTTTCCTTTTCTCTTTTTTTTCTTGGTGTTTGCTTATTTTGTTGCAATTCTTCTCTAGAGGTTACTATTACCGTGTTTGTCCCCCTTTCCTGTGCATGGCAAAAGTCTTTTATATAATGCCTACCGTGACCAAATTTTACTATTTTAGCCTTCAACCATCTTTGTCTGGTCTGGGTGTCCTTGCCGACCACCTACTGGTTTGTCAGTCGTCCAGCCACCACCACTTACTTATGCTGATTGTGCCACTAGACAAAGAAGACTATTTTGTTTGTTTGGTTTTTTGCCATGACACTCTTTCTTGCTACGGTATGGGTGCTCTCTCTTTTCCTATCCCTCATGGCATGCACCTAGTGGTTCCAACTCATCTTTGCTTCTTTTGGGTGGTATGTCATCACTTCTTATATTGGTTGGGTATAGGCTGGTGATGTCTGAGCCTTGCGCGTGCTTCACCTCTATGTATATCCAAAATTTGCCCATGTTCGTCGTGGTCTGGAGGCTCGTTTGCACATTCTGCCGTCCACCCTTGACTTCTTATGACGTGAGTTATTTTCTGATTTTCCTTTCTTTTATGGCTTGCTCCCCTTAGGGGCTGGGCTATGTTTGATTATGGGCTTTTCCTCCTTTAGCCCATTCTTTTGCTTCCTGATATAGTCTTTGCATTTCTTGCTGTACCGCTCTGCTATTCCTACTGTGATATTATTTGACCCAAGCTTGCTGGGCCTCTTCGGGCTTGCTTCTTATTCTTCTCTCAATGACTCAGTATGGTTTTTTGATTACATTACTTGTGGGCTCTTGTGTCCCATTCGTTTCCTTTTGGGCATCCTTGGCCCATTTACTCTCCTTAGGCATCCTTGACCCTTTCTAATTTCGTGTTCCCATGGGCTTTTACTAACACCTTTGGGCTTTCCTGCCCTAATTACTTTATCCTTCAACCTTGGGGCTCATGGACTTTCCATCAACCCTTTACTCTCTTTACTTGCATTACTTCGGGCCTGCTGCGGCCCATTCTCACTTTTCTACATTACATACTGCCCATGGGTTTGTTACTTCTCTCTTTCCTAGCTTCTCTAGGTTCGTTTGCTTCCTCAAGGCCCATTTGTTTATTTGTGGCCTTATGATCCATTATTCCTGCCGCTTGGGCTTAATGGCTCTTCTATCCAATTACTAACTCATTTTTGCCCATGTTGCTAGGCTTCTTCCTTCTACTGGGCCTCCTAAGATGAGCATCAACACCAGTAATGAGAGAAGAAAAGAAGATGAATAACACAACTCCCTAGAAATCAAAAACATAAACAAAAGGGAAAGAGTTTATTATTACTTTTTTTTTTTTTAGAATCATTATTATTACCTTCTCTAATTCCAAAATTAATGTACCAATATTTCCAACCTCTCTAACCCTAGAAACAATGGCCTACCAGTAATGTACAAAGAAAAAAAATTGAATAACACAACTCCTAAGAATCCAATTACCCGAATAATGATACAGTATCAGTTTATTACCTATTTCTTACCTAGCCACGTTCATCAACTGCGTCAAAACCCACAGAATTATGCTAGTAGCACATAATTGGCACAATTTAATATCACAACTTGCCACATGACAAGTTGTGATTGGTAAAGGTGTGTTCACACATGGCCTACTGACACACCTTTGTTAATCACAACTCACTGTGGCGAGTTGTGACACAAAATTATGCCCATATGTTGTACTAGCATAATTCAAACCCAAAATACCAAGCTCTAGACTTCCAAATAACAATTTTCAAATAATTTCTTTCGGCACTAAAACCAAACTTCCAAATTGGCAAGCGCGAAAGACATAGGTATTCAAATACTTAGGCTACAAAATCATGTATTTAGGATTAATCATAAATATTGAATAATGCTAAAGATACAAACTATTTTATAAAAAAATTTACAAAGAGCTGATGTTGTGAGTTATTATTGATAAATGAAAAAAAGTGATATTAATAGTAAGTGTAAGGACCAGATTTGAGTCCTTAACCCAAAATGTGGATGGACTATGGCCCTAAAAAGCCCAAAACAATGAATTTGTAGAGAGTGGGTTGAAAAATTGGGCTTTAGTGAATTAGACAAATGCTAAAGTAGATTTAGAGGACAAGAAAATGAAGTTAAACAAGTTCACACTGAAGGAAACTGTCCTCGGTACATTCCGAGGAGATCGGTTCTTATATATTTCTCTTAAGTTTGATTACAAGTTCAACTATTGATTGCTACAGTGTTTCTCCCTTCATTTCTCGATCCCCTTTTCTTTGGGTCTCCTCTCTATTTTATACTTTCTTCTCCTCTTATCTTTGCCCTCCACGTGCAAGCTAGATGGTTAATGCCGATACTTGTCTTATTAGCCCCTTCCTAAAGTCTTTGTGTAGTAGTTGTAATGTTGAAAATCACTGTTCAGGTATCGCTTCCACATTAATGCGGTCAGAAAGTAAGCTGCAAAGCATTCAACGCAGCGGTAGCAGCTTTCTCCTTTGATATTTTAGGACTCTCCCCTGCCATTCTGCAATGCTTATCTGTACCAATAGAACTTTCTGGAATGTTCCCTTGAATAGTAGACCACCTACCCAGACCTCGGCTTTGGTTAGCCGAGGTGGCATTCATCCTCGGCACTTCCTCCTGAGCTATTATGACCAAAACTAACTTCTTTAGCTACTAACATGGACTCCCTTGATAGAGTTTACCCATTATCGGACGGCTTCTAGTCCTCGACTTGGGCCTTAGGCCCAATATATATACATGGATAATGAGCTCCTAGGCCCAATGCTCCTACAATAAGTTTAGATGAAAACTAATAAGAAATTAGTTACATCAACATTTTATAAAAATGTTGTAAAATAATTTGTATCGGTGACATTAGTCATAAATATTATTTGCCAATTAGATACATATTCACTTATGGTGCCTAATATTTAATGATACCGTATAACTAATCATGTATAACTTATAAAGTTGGAAGAGTCTTTGGTTTAGAAGTTAGAACTCTAAAAACTTCTTGCAACTGACTATTAAAGAAATATTTTTAGATTCTTCTCTTGAATTTTATATGTGGGGGCAAAAATATCAACAGAGAAGATGGGCCTGGGTGTGGAGCCCAAATAACGAGAATCATAGGCCCTTGTGTTGGATCAAAATCGCACGCCGAGGACCACGGCCCAGCCGAGGACTACCTAGTCTGATCTACCATGACCGAGATAAATGGAGGGGAATCTGAACAAGACTCAGGAGAGATCGACCATCCGTCCGAGAACATTAGCACCTCGGACGGTCGAGGTAGAGATAAACCTTGGAAACCGGCCGGCCAGGAAAGTGCCCTAGGGGTCTCCACTGGCTTTGTCAAACGTGGTAGATCCACGCATCCGGAAAATATCCCAAAATATCAAGCAGAAAGGCTGCCAACCCCGCATTTAATGCCCCACAACTAATCTTCTGGCCGCATTTATGTGGAGAAGACATCTGAACAGTAGCAGAGGATCCCGTTGTTTCTACGAAGCAACTTCTGGAAAGAACTGGGGGACAAGTGTCCAAAGAGGAAGTAAACAATCCACACGTGGATGGCTAAGAAAGGAGAGGAGGAAATATAAAAGGGAAAAAACGAGAAAGAAAAGAGGATCGAAAAGAAAGAGAAAGAGAGAGAGAACAAAAAAAAGAGCCTCGGACGTAGAACGAATAGAAGATTGCAAGTGTAAAACAGATTAGATGGATGGTGAAGGAACTAGTCCGAACCATTTGAAGAGCTGAATCATTCTTAATCCAGTTCTTCTCAACCTACTCTCTACAAATTCATTGCTTAGGGGCCCGTTTTGGGCTAATCTAACAATCGTTGGGCCAGTAACTCAAAATTGTGTCCCTACATTATATATACTTTGTCCCCAGAATTTGTTTGTACCTAGCAAGGATTTTATTTGCTTAATAATATATTTTTCATTGGATATTCGCATAAACTATAGGTGCACTGGAAAAGAGAAAAAGTAAATAAATGGTCTAAGAAGTGTGTTTGTCGTTGAGCTTCTTTTTATTGATTTGTTTTGTATAAAAAATAAGTTATGCCAAAATATATTTATATCTAAAAGAATGAGTCTTTAAGGTAGTATTTTAAGTTACAAAAAAACTTTAAGCCAAAGAAATTAAAGTGACTTAATAGAAAAGTGAAATCATAGTTGTGGTTTAAAATTCAGTTATGAAAAAACCGAAGAATAATATGATGCTAAGAGAAATTTTAAATTGAAAACCATGACCATAAAATTCTTCTTTTTTTATTTTTTAAGTGAGCTTACATTTTTGGTAAAGACATGTAAGGACTGGATAAACAGGCAGCTCAGGCCCACTTAGAACAATGAGCAGTACAATTCAACCTTGGCTCAAAACAATAAATTTGTAAGAGAGGTACAAACAACAAGAGGGGGCTTGCCCAAGACCGAAAATAAGGAAGAAAAAGTTGATATTGTTGAATAGATGAGTTAATATCTCAATACAAGATAGCCTGAGGAGGCCAAAGATATAAAAAAATGGTACTATTCACTCTCTCCTCTCAGTGCGCTTTTTATTTTTATTTTTTATTTCTTGATACTTCGCTTTCCCCCCTTTCTCTAAAAACCCTATCTTTTTTATATACTCCTCCCTCTTTCACATCCTAGCCTTCCATTTTTACCTAACAAATCTTCCCTCATGACACTTGTCTCTTTTTACATCTGAAGGAGGTGGTAGAAGGAATTTGCTTAGCTGTGACTTACATTGTTCAAGTTACTTCCTCATCAATGTAGTTGATAAAACTGTTGCCCACCATATAATGCAGAGGCAACAAGCTACCCCAAACTGGAAACTTCCCTTATTATTACTGATTCTCTCTCTTCAGACCATTCTTCCCACCTAGAACGCCTCAGAGTCCTTTGTCTCATCCAGTCCTCTCCTCGGGCGAATTTCCTCATCGAGCTCGTGATATCCTTACATCTGCACTACAACTCTTCAACTTCATCCTCAATCCTCGGGCACCTACAAGACAATTTTAGGAAATGGGTTGTGTTAGGACATATGTGAATCATGTTAAGAATATATGTCATTTAGAATTGATTAAGCCTTTGACAAAACGCACTTTACTTGTAATTGGGTAGATCTAGGATGTGTTTAATATTTCAAGGTACAAGGATTCAAGTCTAAGTGTTAAACCCATGCAAATCTGTCCAAGAATCAAGTGAAGAAATGATGGATTTTAAAGCTCGATAATTAGCTCGATAGAATCTATCAAGGTTTAAAAAGCAGCTTTAGCCCGATGCTCAATAGCTGCTCGATAGATAAGCTATCTATCGAGATTTATGAAAATCAGATTTTCAGTTCTGATTTCACACCAATCTCTGTGTACATGTTTGGGCTATCTTTTCTTTATAATCCTAAACATATATAAGGATTATTTTAAGGGGTGTCAAAGGTTGTGCAAGTGTGAGGCAAAGTTTTATTCATGCAAATTGTGGCCGGAAAAAGAATTTGCCCTAGTTCATCTTTCTCTTGAAGAAGCTGCTGCGTTTATACACTGTTGGGTTTTGTAACCAAGGAGCTTTGTGATCTTCATCGTGTTGATGAATTGAAGAACTTTGCAACCAACATCTTTCTCTATTTGGTGAGTAAGCCGCATACTGGGATCCGCGCATTGATTGGTTAGTCATGTACTGGGAGTCGTGCATTAAAAAGAAAATATTGTCACTACAGAACAAGTTCGATTGTGTATTGGGATAAAAGTGCAACTATAGGTTAGTATAAGGTACTGAAATTTTTTTACTTGTAACCACTTGTTGTGATAATAGTGAATTTTCAGGAGTGGTGATCTTAATATCACCCAGTGGAGTTTTTGCCTTGGAGGTTTCCCCATTCGTAAATAAAGTACCGTGTCAACTTTATTTTCTGCTGCATATTAACTTCGTTGGTGATTTGTTTGTGCTACCACGCATTTTGCATGTTAATTAAATTAATTAATTAACTTGGCTAAATCAATTGGTTAATTTATCACAAGGAGTCAATACATTCTTGGCCTATTAGATGTTATTGCATTTATCTTTCTCTTTTTTTTTTTTTAGAGAGTTACATTTATCTTCTTAATATATAGTTCTGCATTAATCAAAAAAAAAAAAAAAAAAAAAAGAGAATAAATTGCTCCAAATAGGAAATAAATTATTTGGATTTAAAGAAGACAAAACAACCAAACTTTTTTTTTTTTTTTTTCTTTCTAAAACTAAATTTTAGTGAAGTGAACTTAAAGTTTTTTTTATTAGCCCACAAAGATTTAGAAAAGTTATTAATCAAACAAAACCTTTTTTTAGAGAGTTTTAACTAATAGTGTCCGCTTTTTATGATAACTTTTTATCATCAGACTAAGACACCAATTAATTTTTGGTGTAGGCAGGGAATGAACCCTAGATTTTTTATTCAACTATCACAAACTTTACCAGTTGAGCTAATTAAAACCCACAATAAGACAAACCCTTGAGCGAGTGTGTCTTCATCTTTTTTGATGCAAAGTTTTGGGATGGTGGTGAGAGTCCACCAAAAGTGAAACTCTATTTTTTCAAAAAAAAAAAAAAAAAAAAAAATATATATATATATATATATATATATATATATTGCATAACCTTTCTAATAACGATTTTTCAGAAGCTTTTATAAGACTGTTTCAAAATTTAAATAAATATATAGCATTCACCATAATAAATACTACAATAAATCTATTTCAGAAATGTTCTCTAAAAACATTACAATATATTAAAATGCTGCAAAAATTTTTTTTTGCAAATATCCTTTTTTTTGTGTGTAGTGAGCTAGAATATTATTACTAGCTATAAACTATTCTAAAACTTTCAATTGTTATTAAACCTGACCTGACTCAACCAGTCGAACCAATAACCTGGTTGTTTAATTGGATTACATATACAATTAACCCAGTAAAACTTGAAGGTGTTTTTGCAACTTGTGCAACTTGGATCGGTTGTTATGACCCCATTCGGATCTGTAATTTTTAATAAAATAACATTCCAGTGCTATTTTTTGAAATTGAAGGGTAATGAAAATAAAAGATTTTATAATGAGGTTGATGTTTGACTTTTCTATAAAGATAAAGTTTCAAGTTTTGGCTTAGAACATGATCCATTAGATTAGAGCAATAAGTTATATATGAAATATGTATAAAATGTAACTTTGGAGTTTGAGACTTACTTTTATTCCCAGAATTTTAAGATATAATGAGTATAATGTAATAAGATTTTATATGGCTGGTGAAGACTTGACTACAATTTTCTAATATCCTTTTATTTTATATTAGTTGGCTTGTTTTTTATATTTGATTTTAATTAGTAATTTTGGCATGTCATTTTTTTAATCTTGTGGTTCAATTAGTGATCCATTGGTTGATCTAGAGACTAACGACCCGACTATTATATCGAGTTAACGTCCGTTCCAAATTTAATAACTATTTCTTCAATGTGGCGTTTGGTATGGGGGAATCCACATTACTCCTGACATTCAGATTCCTAAGAATGTGATTCCTAGAAATATAACTATTCCTATATTTGGTTTCATTAGGAATCTCTTAAGATTCTTAGGAATGTGAGATTATAATGTTTGGTTTATTACCAGGAATCTTAAATGAATTATTTATTTTTTCCATTCTATCCTTATATTTGAATGTGAACTATTAAGTCCTTTAAAAAAAATCTTCCTCTAAATAAATAATGAAAAGCCAAATATAAACTATTAATTATGACAAATTCATTAAAATTGTAGTCTAACATTTCAAAATGACAAGTACAATACAAAAATAACTATTTAAATTCGCAAATACTTTATTCTTAAATGATAAGAAAAAAGGGTTAAATTGTCAATTTATAAAAAAAAAAAAAATACAATTTCCTTTAAGTTTAGGAATCTGGATTCCCACCTGATTTAAAGGAAATCTACATTCCTACTGAGAGGGGTTTAAGGGGAGAATTCAGATTCTCCTGACATCTGATTCCCTAACGTGATTTGCAACCAAACATGGAAATTTTTAAACATTTCTGAGAATCCTAAAATATTACCCCTTACCAAACGCCACACAAATGTAATGGATGACCAATAGGGCATGCATGAAAGGCCATAAAATCAAGGTTGAGTTGGTCACATGCCAAGAAGAACACTTTGGAGGGATTAGTGGCTCTCCTAACCTAATTATCTTTGTAAGGATTCTTAAGCTGCATAGGATTGGTGTGTTCCCACCTAGTACTTGCGAGTTGCGAATCTTGTGATGCTTTCTCCATCTATGTTTTTTTTACCATTAATCATAAAAGAGATAGCTAGCACTACAGGCAGCAACAAGTTTTATGGACTAACGGGACATGTTGCATCACTAGTCAGTACTCAGCTCATTAGAGATATTGCCAATGGCATCGTGGCCCATGTGTGGTTGGATTAGGGGTTGAAGGTAGGACTGGACCTTTATTCAGCGGAACATATTGATAATCACCATGAACCCTCGGACCAGCACTACTCATCTCTTGGTTTCCAATGTGGGGAGGGGAATACAGAACTGGCGGACCTCCTGGACCTAGAATCTCTCCTTTATTGGGTACCCTGAAAATGATGATTGATTCTTCCTCTACTCCACCTCTATGTTTGGTATCAGAGGCCGAGCTAGTTTGAAGGGGTATGGTTCAAAATAAAATATCCAAGGAAGGTTTTCATTCAAGTAGAATAATACAAGACAGTTTCTATTCCAATAGAATAAGACATGACGTAGATTTCTAAAAACAAAAGCTGCTTAAGTTAAATCCAATGGAGGGTATTGTACAACTAAAAATGAAAATGAAACAACTAAATTCTTCATAATTGTATTCTAGCAAGTCATTTTATTGGAAACAAATCAGATGTGAAGACAACCAAAGAGATATTGAATATTATTTAGGGAAAATTACCTTTTTTTTTCCTTATATTTTGGCAATGTATGTTTTCAATCTGGTTATTAAGTTTTTATACTTTATCTCTGGTACTTATATTTTTAAATTAACAGTTATAATAATAATAATAATAATAATAATAATAATAATAATAATAATAATAATAATAATAATAATTGGTTTTGGCCATGTACTCACACCAATGAGGTGTATTCGTGTTGGTTGCCTCTTAAGAGATAAAGGAGATGATTCTATTGTTATTCTTTCTTTTAGGTCAAGAGTTTTATAATGGAGTTGCCACTTATTCAACTGAAAAAAATAAGAAAGTCAAATTGAAAAGTACATTGTTGGATTAATGAATTGAAATTGAAATTGTACATCTCTTTATTAATAGCTAAAAATTACATTGCTTTGGCTCAAGATACAATCTATAACAAAAGTACAATGCTGTTTTTTGCAGATCGGGTGTAATTTTGTTGGTTGCCTCTTAAGAGATTATGAGAGGATTCTACTGTTGTTATTCTCTCTTTTAGGTCAAGGGTTTTACAACGGAGTTATCACTTATTTAATTGAAGAAACCAAGAAAATCAAATTGAAAAATACATCGTTTTATTAATGAATTAAAATTGAAATTGTATTCTCTTTAATAATAACTAAAAATTACAATGCTTTGGTTCTATATACAATTTACAACAAAAGTACAATGCGTGTTTTTGCTTTTGTTAAGGCCCCCCCTCCAAATGTTATTTCTTAGCCAAAATAATAATAATATAATAATAATAATAAAAAAGTTGGATTTCTTCCATTGCAACACAAGCTTGTTTATGAGCTGCCACCTGGGTTGGACTCATAATAAATTTTGTTGATCAAACTAAGTACTTTCTTCAAAGAATAAAATGTGACAATATTTTTTATGATACTCGTTTTCAATTCTGGTTAGTCCATATAATATTTTATTAAGGATGGCGTTTGTTACACAAATTCTATTACACACATTGTTACTCACACAAAATTTAAATTGAAATTGTGACTTTATAATACTATTTCAGATTCCAGTTTAAAAAATGTGTAATATGTTGTGTGTAACAATTTTTACCTTTTTATAAATTTATTGTGACATTTTTCTCAAATTCTCGAAAGCAACAATTTAATATTGGTTTGGTTAATTTTTTTTTGTCAAAAAATATATTTTCACATTATATAATCTCAATCAGGGCCAGCTCAAAAATTTTCGAGGCCTTAGGTGAAAATTAAAAAAATTTTTTTTTAAAAAACTTTAAAGTCTAAATCTAAACCTGCACAAATAAAAATTAATTTATTACATAGTTCAATAAATTAGCATCACTATAATACAAATGAGTTGATATTATATACATCAAATAATTAATTGGTGTGATAATTTATAATAATTGATAGAGTAAAAGTTTGTATTAAAAAAAAATGTGACAACTTATTCATTAGTATGGGGCTGGTGGGGGCCAGCTTAACTTAGGCCAATAGCCCTTGTAATGTGTTGGGCCTTGTGGACAAGACTGCACAATACTGTGTAGTCTTGTCTTATCAAGTTGTATGCAGTATTTTGCATTGTGCACGGTTATTTTGCAATATTCTGCATTTTATGGTACAATGTAGCATTTTTAATGCATTTTATTTACCAATAAAAGTACTTAAAATTTTGTTTTTAAATTAAAATATATAGATAAATATATTATATATATAATTTTTTTTTTTTACAAATGGGGGCATTTTTTTATTTGAGGGCTTTAGGCGATTACATCAATTGCTTTTATTGTTTAGTCGGCCCTAATCTCAATTTTGATGATGATTAAACACGATTACATGAAGCTTAGTAAAACGCTATCCAAATTTGTATTCAATGGTTATAGTCTTGGTGTAAAATAGACATTGTGCTCAAATTTAGTAAGCAACCATATATCACTGGTTTGGTTATATAGATATATTATTATTATTATTATTATTATTATTATTATTATTATTATTATTGTTGTTGTTGTTGTTGTTGTTGTTGTTGTTGCTGTTGTTGTCTCTAACTTCTTGGGTGGGATTGAAGTTAGGCTATAGTTAAACTTACAATCTTAAATAGGGAAGCATATATGGATCCCCACTTGGGTTCCTAAAAGATAATATAGGTTACTAACTTACTATGTCACACACATAGACTTGTCACAATTGGTTTTCCCTCTTACCCATTTTGTTCTTGGGGGTAGCTTTATAAGCATAACAAAAACAAAAAAAACAAAAAGTTGTCAAATGGAATCATTTACACTACAATGGCCAGCTTGCTGACTTCGTTACTTGCAATATGATTAACAATTATACATCTACTAAAGCCCAAATTAATGGAAATGACCCTCCACTTTTTCTTTTTTGTCCTCTCAATTTAGTAAATGCAAAATGCAGTTCTTCAAAATTTAGAATTGGGCTTCGTAAAGTTCGGCTGTCCACATTAGTTTAAGCTGGGCCTTATCAATGTGGATCTAGTGTCTGTCTAAAGATGACTTATCAAACCATCAAACCTAAACTGGGCTTAATGCCAATAATCCAAACCTAGGAGTTTGTGAGATTAGTTTTCAGTATTCACCGTGTATACTTTAAAAAACACACACACCAACGAGGGGGTGGGGGGTGGGGTTAGTGCTCAAATTGGTGGTGAACATCTCATAATTGAGTGTGTCCATTGCAACACTCTTATCATTTGGGCTGTACATTGCAAATGCTCTAATGGTTTAAGATGAATAGGAAAGTGTTAATTTTGACACTAAATTAGACAGTACAAGGTTTTTCTTTAAAATTCTTCAAAATCTCCCTAAATCTTTTGACTGGAAGTAAATTTTGAAAATGTAACCGTTGATTTGCATATTCTTATTATATCCTTCATATATGCAAAATTTCAAGAAGAAAAAAAATCAATAACTATTTATCAATCAAATGTTTATATTTCAAAAGTTTTTGTGGTTTAAAATTTGAAATAAAAAATAAGTTTATTGATCGAATAGTAAATAACATCTAATTTAAATGAAATTTTACGTATGTGTTAAAAACATAAAAAACATGTAATTCAATCTTTAAACTTTCAAAATTGACATTGAATAAAAAGAGATAGACTGAGTTTGCAGGGTTTTTCTCAAAATTAGTTTGAAGAAAAACTTTTTCCAATTAGACATTGGGGAGATTGACATTATAAATTTAACATTAAATTACAGTATTAATTGTAAAATTTTGCAAACATATCCCTATAATACTAAATAAGAAATAGGTTTGAACAACAATACATAGTGGAGGCAAATTACGGCCTTCAAGTTGGGTGAGCTTAATTTTCATCCTAAAACAAAATTTAAAACTTTTAAGCATTTTTAAATAATTTATTTATTTTAAAGTTACAATTTTACTTTTGTACAATTAACAAAAATAAATAGATGTAAATAAGTTCATCTAAACCAAACATATTAGAAGTGCAATTTCCAAATGTAAATAAGTTGGTTTTTTTTTTTTTTTGGGTATACTTTTACTATCAAGTGGTTTTTCTTTTTCCACCACTGGAATAACTGGCCATTAGTCGTAGATATCAATTAAGCACTAGTTGATGATTTTATCAAACCTAACGAATAGTCCGCGCGTCAATTCTTGGGCTTAATTTCTATAACCAGAAGTTGGGCTACCATTCATTTGTGACTCGTCGGATTAGATCCATGTTCCAGATGACAGAGATGGATATGGGTCCATTCTTCCCTTTTTTTGTGTGTGTATCCAACTATCCTAATTTCTTGTTGGCCTTGCTCTGCTTAAAATGTATTCATCTTTCTTCTTTGTAGTTTAATGAAAAAGGTATTATCCAGTCAAAAAAAAAAAAAACTATTTTTTTATTATTAATGTGAAAATAGTATTCACTTGCCATTGAACCAAAAAAAAAAAAAAAATAGTACTCCTTGTGGGATTTAGATTCGGTGTAATAGTTTATAATTTAATGTGAGAGAAAAATGTTAAAAAAATAAAGAGGTAAAAAATTAGAAATTAAAACGTTTTTAATTTTATTTTTATTTTTTATCCAAGGACTAAGATCAAAAGGGCTTTTAATCTTAGCCCTTCAATGTGTTGTTACATAGTGCAATAACCTTAGCTATAGCACAAGATCTCAATTCTTCACTGAGTTTACTTAAAAACAAGACACATAAATTAATGTCCCCCACTCCAAGCAAAAATAGGTAAATTGTAACAATTCTTTATTTTTGAGAAAAAATTTGTAACTATCTATTATAAATTATATGGTTTTTTATTTATTTAAAGAATGAAATTATCAGCTTATTGTAACATGTTCTGTATACTTCAAACTTTTAAAATCAACATCCTATTTGGAGAATATTTTACGATACTAGTCCCCATCTAAATTAGTTAGAGTTCAAATTAGTTGTGCACCTTATAATACTCTCATAATTTTGTGTGGAATAACCTCCTGTTTTTTTTTTTTTTTTATTAGAGGGAAGTTTTCAAGATTAACATCCATTTTAAAGTTAAAATGTGTAAACCACCCTAAGTACCCAACCCAAGTACATGAATTCCATTGTCTTAAAGATGAAACACTCAAATACTCTTAAAAACTTTACCAAGGCCAATAACCTAGGTTTTTTTTTTTTTTTGATAATGTACATGAAGAGCCTCACTCTAGCTCATTGTTTAACCAAAAATAAAACAAAAAAGTAAAACCCAAACCTCCAAAGCACATATAGAAATGAAACATAGTAAACAATAACGTGGATTTAGCATTTAAGAGGGAGGTTGGACTTGAACTTGCCTGAACTTGGAGCGACATATTAAGGTATGCCATTTAAGCTTTATGACATATTTTAATATGACAATATTTTTGTGGGTTTCAGTTAACTCAAATGGTATAGTCTTTGATAGTTGAATAAGAGATTTATTGTTCAATCTCTGCCTAATTCCAAAACCTATTGGTGTTTTGGTCTGATGAGAGAGAGCTATTATCAAGGTTGAAATTCTCTAAAAAAAATGACAATTTTTTTTTTTATAATAATACTCTCATTTTCCGTTGTGGTCGGTCCATATAAGATTTTCATTAATTTACTGTGACACTTATTTGTTTTGTGAGTAGAAGAACACCATAGATCTCAAAAAAAGAAAAGAAAAAGAAAAAGAAAAAAGTAGAACTCCATTAAAGGGTTAAAAGTTAGAACATGCATCACTATGTAGTTGAACTTCCACGCCCTTGTTTGAATTAGTCATTAAAGTCTTTTTTTTTTGGAAAAGTCATTAAAGTCTTTATCGGTGAAATATATGACAAAAACGGAAAATTATTAGGTACTATCGGAGTACTAGAAATGCGTACTCTCTCCTCTCACATGAATGGTGAGTCCCACCATAAATTTACTTAGTGAGACCTACTATTCATGTGAGAGAATAGAGTACGCATTTATGGTATTTCAGGAGTACACAATAATTTCTTAACAAAGACTTGGTGCTTTTTAATGTGGACGGAAGAACGAAGCGATGCGAATTTAAAGTGCAAGTCCAACCATCAAGAAGGTTTATTTGGTTGATGCTCAATTATCTGCAAGTTGTTCACATCTTAGTATTTATTTTGAAAAGCGTAATATTTTTCCAACACTTTCACAATAAATTTTAAGTTGTAAGTTATTAGTGAGTAAAAAATTAATTAAAATCAATAACAACTTATCTTACTATTTATAATTTATTATGAAAATGTTATAAACGAAACACTTCTCATTTGTTTTTGCTTCTTATTTTTCATTTATTAATGCGCCAAGGCAACCATTATGTTGCTTAATTGTGAAAGCTACAGATGAACTTGCTGACTCTATATCTTACTTTTCCCTTTAAATATTGAGTAAATATAGGAATGCATGATTAAAAAATATTGAATATTGATGCATGCCCCAGCAACGACGACCAGCCATTCCAGAAGTGGAAAAAGAAAAACCCCAAGTGGAACAACAAAATTAAAATTACCAAAAATATAAAAATAAATAAAAAATAAAGATGCGTACCGCGTACGTGATGCGGATAAGAGTGGGTACGTTGTACGTACATGCATGCCCTTCTAAGGGAATCTTTCTATTAGTGCTGGAAGTTTTCTAAATTAATCATCTGCTGGAAGTTTCACAACTAAATTGAAATTTGAAAAAAAAAGTTATGTACTAGATTAAGAATTTGTTTGAGAATAACTTATTTAGTTGAACCTGAATTTTTTTTTGTTGAAAGTATTATAAATAAAGCTAAGATAAAGCTAAAGGTATCTGAAATAATATAGCAGGACCCATAAATAGTATTAAAAGTACAATAAGATCTATAAATAATAATAAAAATAAACTAAATAGTAAAAAAATTTACTTTTTAAGCCAATATCGAATGCACATTAAGTGAAATTTTGATGCTCTTTACGTTAAAATCTATTTTTCTCTCCTTATTTATTTACCGTGTGTTTGTTTCTAAAAAAAAAAAAAATTGGATACTATAATAAGCTCATGGGCCAACCCCATCTATGGTGTACACAAAAATAAATAAATAAAATTCGAAAATTTTCATATTTAATTGATGTAATAAATTGTTAATGGTATAAATAAAAAAAGTGAGGTTAGTGAGTTGAAATAAAAACCAATAAGAAACGTATCAACTCAACTATTATAAAAATCATTGTGAATTTTTTTTTGTGTGGGTAGCCTTACTTGTTGGGAGATCCGACAAAGCACACGTGGTAGGCAAGGACTAAACAAACACACCGGACAGAGCCCCAACACCAAACCAAAACCAATAATAGATAAAGCTATATGTAGGCCTTACAAAGGTGTTCTTCCAACTTCCAATTCAAGTAGAAACAAAAGTGATGGGCGCGCAAAGTCAAAGTCTAGTTTGATTTAAGTCAAGCCACACGTCCAGAAACGAGCCCATCCCAGCCTTTCAAAAAAAAATGGAATATACATTAACACAAAACACAAAAAAAAAAAGTACAAGAAAAATTATTAAAAAAATGTACATATTTGGACAATAAGAAAAATTTTTGGACAAATCATAAATTCAGTAATAACCTTGAGGAAATTTTTTTTCCTCTCATTTAAGAGCTCTATGTCTCTCTCAAATGATTTTACCTCATAGAAGGTTTTATTTTTGGTTGATGTGTCAATTATCTGCAAGTTGGTTACAACTTTGAATTTGTTTTGAAAAATATGATGTTTGATTACAACATTTTTATAATAAATCTTAAGTGGTAGGTTGTTATAAATGGATAAAAAAATAATTTTTCTTAATTTTTTCCATTTAATGCACCAAGACAACCATTATTTTCTTAATGCGAAAGGGCAACCATCTGCAAGTTGGTTTATCCATCAAAAATTAAAAAAAGAAGTTCACGACGTCACATTAGTCAGCTTTTTTATTTTTCATTTATTTTATTATTATTATTATTATTATTATTTAATTTTTTAAATTTGGGGTTTATGTTTGTATTTTGAACTGTACATTAATGCTGTCCTATTACTTTTATCGAGCCAAAAAAAAAAAAAAAGAAAGACAAAAGGAGTACACTATTCTATTTCCCAAAATTATGTTTACTTAGTTTTGAGTAATGCTAAACGTATGAAGTTTCACTACTTTTTCTCGAAATTTTATTAAGATGAAAATTTTTTATTAGTACAAAATTATTTTTTCCATATGAACTTATAACCAATCAAAAAAAATGCGGGTTCAAAACTTTGTGTAATTGACTCTTATTTTATTTTTTCCCGGACGGAACGCTGTAGCACATTCTCTTGCTATAAGGGTAATTGTTTCTCCCAATTTACTTGTTTGGATAGAAAATATACCAACAGGTGTTCTTTATGTTGTTCAGGCAGATTTGGCCTCTTTGATTGAGTGATATTGATGTCTTTCTTCTCAAAACTCAAAAAAAAAAAAAGAAAAAAAAAAAAGAAAAAGAAAAAGCAATTGGCTTATATATTTATTTTTATGGATGAAAATTTAATTAATTAATTTTTAAGATTGGCCAAAGTATAATTTTATTTATAATAGGGGAGATTTTAAATCCTCATAGAAAATCAAATTAATAAACTAAAATTGACACTTAACAAAATCAAATTAATTAATTAATTTGATTCTGTTTTTATTTTGGTCATGTCCATTTCTACTAGTACTCTAGTGAGACCTGGTGTTGCATGAGTGATGTGTTCTAATGGTTGTTTTGTATTTGACACTTGACATTTAAAATAAATAATTAAAAAAAATCAAGCCCAAATTTCCAAAATGTAATAAAAATGAAACATATTAACAATGGACTTTTACCATGGATTTGGGAGGGAAGTTGGGCTTGAACTTGGCACAAACAATATACCCACTGTTACAATGAGGCCTAGTCACCTTACCATGGATATATAGCCGGTAACTTAATTATTTAGCAATTCTAAAGGTATGTTTGGTTAGTGTTTTTTTTTTCCCTTATTTTCTGTTTTTAAAAATAATTTTCTATTTTTGAAACTAAAAAATTTGTTTGGCACTCTAAATAGACAGAAAACAAAAACTTTTTTTAAAACTCAATTTAGGAAGGAAACTAAAAACATGTAAAAGGCTGTTTTCAGCCTCTAATTTTCAAAAGTCAAAGAAAACACGTATTTGATTTAATGAATTTGTCTCATTTAATGAATTAGCATTAGAGTTCAAATTCTAATAACAACATATTTTAGTATTTTTTATTTTTTTTTCTTCATGTATTTTTTTTAAAATTTCAACTAACCAAACATGTTTTTGATTTAAAAAATACAAAAAAAATTGTTTTTTCTTTATATTGCTAAAATTGTTTTTTTTTTTTTAAATAGAAAACAAAAATTGTTACCAAACATAACCTAAGCTTTGTGTAATGCCTTAATATGTTTAATACTTTTTATTTTTAGGATAAAATTTAGGTATAGTACCTTACGTGCTGTTCCTAAGGTTCCCTTCTTAAAATTCAACCATGTGGCTATTTAATTAAAAAATACACTTTCATCCCATGAGAAAAAATTCACATGTCAAAATTTTAAAAGAGAAACTTAAAGAACAGCACTTAAATGCTATACTTAAGTCTTGCCCTTATTTTAATTAATGTGAGAATAGGATTCACTTGCCATTGAACAAAAAAAAAAAAAAAAAAAAAAATCAGTACTCATTTGTGGGATTTAAATCCAGTGTAATAGCTTATAATTTGATATGAGAGAGAAATGTTAAAAAAAAAAAAGTGATAAGAAGATTTTTTTTTTTTTAGAAACCAAAGTGAAAGTGATAAGAAGGTAGAAGTTAATAGGTTTATTTTTTTATTTTTTTATGCAAGAACTAAGATCAAAACCGTTTTTAATCTTAGCCTTTCAATGTGGTGTTGCATAGTGCAATAACTTGTTCAACGGATTGAAAATTTTTGCTTTATGGCGTAAAGCTGAGGCACCAACGTTGTTGGAAAAAAAGTAGAGGCTCCCATACCATGTGAATTATTGTGAAAATGGCACAATATTATTACTAGGGTTAGCAACACTATTATACAATGTACAACTTCAATCTAGAAACAACTAGACCTAAAATCTAATTAAGCCCACATATAAATAACTATATTATTATTATTATTATTATTATTATTATTATGATTATTATTATTATTAACTATAGAGTTTAATGGTTGGCCAATAGGATATGCATTGGAAGGCCATGAAAATCGAGGCTGAGTAGGTAAGAAGAACAACACTTTGGACCTTTGGTTAGTAAGGTGGTTAATATATGTGTATATATATATATATATATATAGGATGTAAAGTGTTATTGAGATAGTTCTAACCTAAACTCCTAATAATCTTTTCAAGGATTCTTAGGCTGCATCGGATTGGTGTGTTCCCACCTAGTGTTTGCGATGATCGATGTGTCAATATGAGGTATTTGTGACTTGCTTGGTGCACGTGCGAGATGTCATGATAGGTATTTTGTGAGATGAAAAGTGTTTTTCTTTGTGTGCTTCATCGGGCAGCTATAATCTGGCAATAAGGCCATGGTCAAGCAGCCAATGCTTACTGCGTACGTGGCAGCCACGGACGGCCTGGTTAGTTACACTTACATGCGAATGGACAGTCAGGTACTGTTGAAAGAGACCAGAGAATAACACATAATCCACATGAATAGATTCAAGATAAAATAACATCCTCTCAGACCATCTCTTATAATGATTTTCCATCAAATGATTCCAGTTTAGACATGTCAGGTGCAGTGCTCATATTTGATTATTAAGTAGAGCAAATCACTTCTTAAATTGTGGGAAATATATGAGACTAATTAACAAAACCAATATAGTAAATTCAAGAGATTAGAGAAAACTTATCGATGATAGAGAGAGTTGAGGCATGGAACTCAATTTATTGTCCTAAGAAGTGATTTCGCTCCATTGAATGCAATTTATCCTTGGTGCAGAAATGGCTCTGGCGATTACCCCCAAGATTCAACGGCAAACTATGATTGTGTGCACTTACAAACCAAAGTTTTGAACTGTATTAATGCCCATAGAAATTGAAGGAAGAGTAAGACAAAGAATTATGAATTTTGTTGCTATTTCATATGTATTAAGAGACATCCTTACCTCTGTTTTTATAAGTGTATAACAAGTTGACTAACACATCTTTGTAAATTTGCCGTGATAATTGTCCCCCTAAAATTTCTTCTTTTAAACTTTCCTTTTAAAACTATAGAATTAAAGGTTGATTGTTGTGTCTGTGTATTTGTGATTGTGTTGAGGCAAAGGAAAGAGCATGTTTTAAGGTGAAAATAAAGAATAGATGAGAGAAATTGGTGGATCAAATGATCTGATGAAAGAGGGGAAGACTTTAATACTCATCTACTCTCACGTGAAGTTAGCTTGGGTCTTAAATGACCCAGCTGTTATTCCTAAATTTATTTTTTCTAATTTAATTTAAAACTTTTCCAACATTAGTGACTAATTCCCGTATTATTATACTAGGTTAAAGTCTACTTGGAGTTAATAAATAACTACTCTTTTGAATTTCAAGCGTAAGGGTTGGGAAATAGGACATACATTGGAAAGACTAGGAAGTCGAGGCTGAGTGGGCCACATGCCAAGAAAGGATCTCCTAATTATGGATTCATAATTAGCCATGAGTTGCGGCGTGTTTAGGGGGTATATGCACCCATGACGCGACGTGTTGCCATGCACATACGGTATTCGTGAGATGAAAAGTGTTTTTATTTGATCATAGCTCTCAATCTTTACAAGAGGGGGAACAATGTTTTTGGACAAATAGTTGAATGTGGATATGCACTAAAACTTGCTGCCATGGTTTATGCTTAATTTATATGGTTGGGAAATTTGCTGCCAAAGTGCCAATAAGCGTTTTGTGGGTGGAAAGTCATGGGCTGTAGCCTACGCAGCTATAATTTGGAGCGCGCATGGTGCCTGGAAGCCAATAAGGCCTGCCATGGTTCCGCAGCCAAGGTTTACTGCGCGTGGCTGCCATAGATGGGCGGTTAGTCATGTTCTTACTGATCAGCCACGATTGAAAGAGACTGAAGAAATAACATATAACATTTTTTTCCCAGATCATAAAACGAAACGTTACAGGGAATAATGAAATATATATAGGTGTTGTTTTTTTTAATCAAAAGCATTGGGCAGATAATTGTTCTAGAGAAGCAGCATTATGGACAGCAACAAGCTTGATGGACTAACGGGAGATATATTGCACCACGTACTCTACGTACTCATCTCATCAGGGGTTGTCAATGGCATCAAGGCCCATGTGTGATTGGGTCAGGGGCTGAAGGTGGGACTGGACCTTTATTAAGTGAAACGTATTCACCACCATGAACCCTCGGAGCAGCACTCATCACATGTTTTCCTATGTGGGAAGGAGGGGAATACAGAACCGGGGGACCTCCGGCTGGAATCTCCCCTTTATTGGCTACGTGTTGCTCTTTGACCAGTACTGCTTCAAAAGTTGAACTGGATAAGGATTGCTTCTTCCTCCCCTCCACCTCCATGTTTGGATTTAGAGGCCGAGCTTCAGATCTATAAGCCAAAAATAAAACAATATTAGTATTAAGTACACGAAAAAAATTAAATAGAGAAAGGTAGTTTGCTCAAAAAAGAAGACTTTTAGAAAAATTTTTTTTTTTTAAAAGCTAAAACTGTGATAAGTTCATTATGAATGCTTTAACATGATGTGGACTAATTGGGTCTAGTGAATAAACAAATTATAATCAACAGATGAAAAATTTGATAGTAGTAATAATCTCATATTCCTTGTCTCCACTTGCCACTAGCCATATTTAAAAACATTATACAATATTAGCCTCTAAGCATGCATGTTGTGCATACTCAAAGACTCTTTTATTTTTTCTCGGTAAATGTTAATAATTTATATATATTATAACTAGGAAATATATATATATATATATATATTTGTTTTTCAAACAAATAAAAGAGATAAACTTTTGAGATCAACAATAATTGTAATTTCTTTTTTGAATGTGTATTTGAAAGTGGTGTAGTGATATAAAGAAAAGTTTGGGTATGAAAAGTAAGATTAACGTGAGGGAAAAAAAGTTAAATTTTAGAATTCCTCTTAGTTTTTTATTTTTTAATTAGGAATGTTTTACATTTACTTTTATTTGGATGAAAAAGGAATAAAAAATGCTAAATTTTAGGATTTCTCTTAGTTTTTTATTTTTTAAATTGGGAATGTTTTACATTTACTTTTATTAGGATGAAAAATGAATAAAAAATGCTAAATTTTAGGGAATAAAAAGATGAATGTAAGGGAAAAAATCCTAAATTTTCGGAGTTTTTTAAAATTCAAATTAAATTTGTTATTTGACATTTATATATGAACATATTTTTAAGAAAAGTTACTCTTCATTAATGAGTGTATTTTTGAATTACATAAAAGTCTAATTCTAAGAGGAGAATCCTCTTATATGTAGTATATAAATATATAATATAAATAGGTTGCATTACTATTTTGACCATCAAATTATTAACTAAAAATTAATTTAGTCCCTTAACTATTAATTATCTCAATTTAGTCACTTTTTTTTTTTTTTTGAGAAAATCTCAATTTAGTCACTTAACTTTTGAAATCAAGTCAATTTTATTTTTAAATCTCTTTATTTTTTTAATTTAATTAATAATTGATATTGATCTAATTAATTTCAAATTTTACTCTTCCTATAACAAAATTTTAATGTATATTTTATTTGTCACATCAATTAATTAATCCCATTAAAATTTAAAAAGTAACGAGATCCATTTATAAATTTGGCCATATCTCATACTTCATTGATATTGTTGAATAGGTCATCTATTATAGATTTAAAAAAAAAAAAAAAATTATGAACTACTATTTCATCTTATTCCATCTTATCACGACTTGTCACTAATCATATGGTAAAAGATTTTTTTTTTAGAAAAAAAAAAAAAGCTGATGTTTCCCACGCACCCCACATGACATATATGCAAAAAAGAAAAGAAAAGAAAATCTAATTATGAGAATTGAAGGACAACAAAGTGAATCCATGCAGCTGTGAAATCAGTTCATTATGAGTGAGAGTTCATTGCTTGAATTTATGATATAACTATTGAACAAGAAGAAGAAGAAGTAAAAACAAAAAACAAAAAATCTAAGAACGAGAAGCAGATAGTAACACCATTTGTTTTAAATTAAAAAAAAAAAAAAACATTAGACCAATTAAAAGTTCATTCATCCTGAACTCCAGCTCAGGTTTAGAGGGAGGTGGAATTAAAATAAATTTTAGATTCATATCTTATTAAAGAAAGGAGGGGGGGGAAAAAAAAAAAAAGACAGAGAAATAATTCAGATGAGCTTACAGGGTATGGCATATCTATAGGTTATAATGACACCAAATTTGAAAATTGAACATATCTTTTGTCAATACTTCTTTAACAGAAGAATTTGAAGGAAGGATGTGAAGTTATGCTAGGTTAGAAAAACTTATGGTTACAGAAATATAAGGTGCTTTCAATGGGGGATAGCCTGTTGAAGATGCAAAATTTTAAATCTATCATATCGCAGACTAGCCTAGGCAACATATATCAAATCTGGCTTCAAAGGAATACCCAGAACTTTGTTTGTAGCTGATGTAACTTGTAGTTACTTAGAACTGATGAGTTTGTTTCTTTTGTTTTAGGTCGTTGTAGTTGTTGAGTTTGGAGTTCTTGTATTCTGGTCCAAGTTTTACTAAAAATCTTTCATTCATATTAAAATTTAAAGAGAGAGAGAGAGAGAAGAAAACAGAGAAGAGTATTGACGAAACTTACTGTTGATGAACAGTGAAACCAAGAAGATGCGGGACAAGAAAAACCAAGAGGATGAGGGACAACCATTGAAGAAGTGGCTCAGACCTATACATTTTTCTCTGTAATGAAGAATAACTTGGACATCAATAGGTTTCTTTGTGCCATAAAGATATAAGATGAAGACTTGGGGAGCATTTGATGTTTCCCAGATAATATCCATGAAAATATTGTGTAATGTTGCGTATAAGCAAAAAAAAGAAAGAAAATGAAATAATAATAAATTGATGCATAAAATTATCTAAATAACAGATATTTCTGAGCTCACCTTGAAACTTTGCCAGACAAAGAGAGAGAGAGGAACTGAGAGAGAAAGGGTGGAGAAAGTGTGGAGACTGGAGAGGAATAAATAGGGCGGGAGCACACAATCTTACCTAGTCATGCATGGTCCACCGACCATTTTATGATAGTCTTTTTTTTTTTTTTTGGGTTGATTATATATGTTTGTATTCCTTGGACTCTCAAACTGTGTGGCTTTTAATGATTCTATTAGTCTTTGATGGTGAGATGTACATACTTCATGAAACATAAGAAAATAAAAAATTATCACATCCATCATGTAACAGATTCCTATTTTTTTTATATGTAACAGGCAAACGCAGTGTGTGATTTATATTAGAATTATAGTTAATATGCTCTTTACTCCTTCTACAAATGCTAGCAATTCTTTACATTTTGAAGATTTTGTATGTCTCCAGTTGATTAATTAGCCAAGTTGTTTAACATTGAAAAATATCTTAATTTTTCTAAGATGCTTACTACTTCTTGTTCTATGTTACCTCTGGTATTGTAGTTTATTTGATATTTTGTTCAAAATAAAATAAAATATTCTGGGTCTGGGTATGGATCTCATGCATGCGGTTTAAGGTGTGCAAACTAGTGTTCCGTGTGGTCCGGCCGTCCGGGTCTCTTGTGAATAACCTTCTAATCATGGTTCATACTTCATTAACAATATTTTTAAAAACTTTTTATATACAGTATATCCTTATGGAAATGAAACACCCCCCTTGACCTTGAGCATGCAAAGCAGAGGTTAGGAACCAAAAGAAAGGTAACGATTGTAATTGAAAAACGTTAAAATCAAAAGAAACCGGTGCCTTTTTTTTTAGGCTTTAGATAGATAGTAGGTCACTGAAAAATATTTTTTAGTATTTTTATTTATATTGATTATATGGTGTTTTTAAGAGAAAGAAACTGCAACTATCTATCATAAATTATATGGTTTTTTCTAAAGAATGAAATTATAAGCTTGTGTGTAACATGTGCCATATGCTTCAAACTTTTAAAATCAACATCCTATTTGGAGTTACAATACTACCCGCCATCTAAATTATATGCTTAGAGTTCAAATTAGTTGTGCACATTATGATACTCTCACAATTTTATGTGGACTAACTTGTCTTTTGCTTGGGGGAAGTTTTCAAGATTAGCATCCCTTTTAGAATTAAAATGTCTAAACAACCCTAACTATCCAACCCAACTAAGTACACGAATTCCATTATTTTAAACATGAAATACCCAGATGCCCTTAAAAGCTTTACCAAACCAATAACCCAGTTATTCCTTAATTATGTTGTTGGGGTACATGAAGAGCCTCACTCTAGCTAAAATAAAATGAAAAATCAAACCCAAACCTTCAAAGTACAAATGGAAGTGAAACAATTCTTCATGTTGCTCAATCATTTAGCAATCAATGGCGGAGCCAAGGGGGGCGAGAGGGGATAACTGCCCCCCCTTGACTCCACCAGAAATTTCACATACATACTACCATACGTTAAAAAAATTTTCGCTGACATAAAAAAACAAATACTCCATAATCCCTACTTGGAACAATGACAAAAAAAAAAAAAAAAAAAAAAAAAAAAAAAAAAAAAACTCACTCCAAACTTGGGAACAGTGAAACCTAGCATCAAAAATAAGGAAAAAAAAAAGTTACTACGTACATTGGCTTTACACTCCAAAGTCTATGTCATACCAATTTTGTCCCTGCTTTTTTTGCCTTATTCGAAATTTACCTTTATCATCACTCACAGACTCATTACACTTTTTCTAACTAATCGCATAACTTTCTTAGTAATTATCAACCACAAGGCATAAATTATTTGAACGAACTAAATTAGATGTTTAAAATTTATGAATTTAGATTACTATCTTACATTGATTGTTATTAAAAAATAAATTGATTATTTTCATTCATTGATGATGTGAAATTAAGAAATGATTAATTTCATTGTTATTTATTTTTAGAAAAAATAAGTACAGTATTTTTTCTTAATATTGATTAATATTTTTAAAGTTAATTTCATCTTACAATCTTGCCCTCCCTAGACTTAAATCCGGGCTCCGCCACTATTAACAATTCTAAACTTTGTGACATGCCTTAATATGTTTACTAGTTCAAGAACATAAAAGGAACCTGGCATGCTTTAATCATTGACCAATTACTTGCAGAAAGGATTATAGAACATATTTTGTTCAAAATATGAAACAATAAAGAAAATATATCTTTCTTTTTTACAATATATACATGAGCGTTTTATGATAAGAAACAATATTTAACTAAACAATTTTACCCTTGCTTTTATAACATCCCAGTATTATTTCTTTGCAAGGATTCTTAAGCTGTATCAATATGTTTATCTATTAGACAGCCAGAGCATAGGTATTTTTGTGACTTCCTTGGGCTTGGTGCACGTACGAGATGTAGATGTAGTCACATAGGTATTTCGTGTGGTAAATATTCAAAAGAAGTGCACGTACTGGTGGTAAATATTCAAAAGAAGTGACATTATGAATTGGGTCAAAGCTCAACTAAAAACCCGAGCCTAACTTTTATCCCCGAGAATACTATGCATGCATTGGCATTTGGATGCATAGATTTGGGTCACACTTTCTCAACTTTTGGAGTCTTTTAGTGGTTTTTCTTTATCCACCACTGGGATGGCTGGTATTGGCAATTTTTTGTTAATCTTGCATTGCTAAATTTAGTGTGAAAATACTTTCACACTCACACACACTGATTCCGTGGTCAAAGGTGTTTATTCAAAAGTTTTGCTCTCTCTCTCCATCGACTTTAGAACGTAAAGTAAAACATAATGATGAGCACTTTAAGATTTTCTTTGGGCCTCCAATTAGTTTTTTTAGGGCGCTGTGTTGGAAAATATGCAACCATCGTATTGTTTGTTGAGAAATACTAATAGATGCTCTTAAAATAATTGTTAATAATTTATTTTAAAAAATTATGAAAAAATAAAAAAATTAATTAATGCTTTGACAGTTTTTTTCATTTCTCATAAAAATTGTGTCAAAAGTTTCCTAAAATGAATTGTTAACTATTACCTTAAGAACACCCGTTAGTATGACCCTTGTTTATTTATGGATATAAAAAATAGAATCAGGTTAGGCAAGACTTAAGTACAGTACTTAGGTACTATTCTTTAAGTTCTCCTTTTAAAATTCTGTCATGTGGATTTTTTGTTATGAAATGAAAATGTTAAGAGGGAAACTTAAGAAACAACTCCTAAGGTACTATACCTAAATTTTGTCCAATCAGGTTAATGTATGCTTTTAAAACATACGTTAATTATCCATTTTTGAAAAGTTTCTATGAAAAAAAAAAAAAACTATCAAAACAGTTAATCATTATATTTTTCCATAATTTAAAAAAAATAATTTATTAATATATATTCTAAGGGCACACGTTAGTAAAACCCTAAAAAATAAGTCTATAGAAGCACCCAATATCAATCCAATAACCCATCTTTTAATTGTTAAGTGGATTGGATCATAGTATTTGAAACTTGAAACCATGACTCTAACTTGTTCAATTAGGTCAAATGCAAAAGGATTGAAAAAAGAAAATATTCTATTGATCCAAATCCAAGTATATATTCCGGCAAGAGATTTTAAAATCTGAATTTCAAATCCTTGAACATATAAAATGAACCCCAAGCAAGAAATTTTAAAATAAAAATCAAGCCATTTTAAATAAATAAATTTGAAAATCTAATTCCAAATCAAAATGATTATACATCTACTAGACACAACCTAGATGTTCCCCTTTTAGTATCCACGACCCTTCCCTAACAAACAAGCCGCTAAAAGAGTATTTAATGGAGAGAATCTTATTGCAGCTTTGGACTTTTCTTTGGAGTTGGTCCAAACATCAAGCTCCATTTTGCCGAGTGGTCATTTTTTGTTTTAGAATGCTATCTTGTCGTTTAGAGATGAAATCTGAAGATAAAGGTTTTTGGTAAAAGAGATCTAATTCTAAAGATAAGGTTGGGTAAACGTGAATGAGTGAGATTAGATCGGTGAAGAGGAGAGAGAGAGAGAGAGAGAGAGAGAGAGAGAGAGAGAGAGAGAGAGAGAAGGAAAGAAAGAAAGGTTGTGATAATTAAAGGAATCTTCCAAGAAACTTCATGCAAAGGATCTATTTTTTCGGATTTGGATCCGGTGCAATACCTAGGGTATTGCACCGGGTGCAATTACACTACACCCACTCACATTAATTTTTACCACTTTTATTTTTAACTTTAACTTTTTAACTTTTTCAACTTCTTTTTTTAACTTTTTTTTTATTCAATGGTTGAGATTAAAAGTTTCTTTTTTAAACTTTCAATCTCAACCGTGTATTGCTATTGTATCAAGTGCAATACCCTAGGTATTGCACCTGATCTGAATCTTCAATAGTAGCTAGTATCGTGCGTGCACACACATCACGAAAAAAGTGATTGTGTAAAATGTCTAAAAAAATAGGATTCAGATCAGGTGCAATACCTAGGGTATTGCACCTGATGCAATAGTAATTCACGGTTGAGATTGAAAGTTTTAAAAGGAAACTTTCAATCTCAACCATTGAATAAAAAAAAAAGTTAAAAAGAAGTTAAAAAAGTTAAAAAGTTAAAGTTAAAAAATGAAAGTGGTAAAAATTAATGTGAGTAGGTGTAGTGTAATTGCACCAGGTGCAAGGTATTGCTCTGGATCCAAATCCACTATTTTCACTTTAACATAATTATTCAAAGCGTAATTATTCAAAGAACCAGAAGTTCAAGCACCCACAGTGAATACAAACCTCCACTTCTTTTCAGCTCTATTAGCTCTTTACCTTCCCAGGGTAAAAGCTCTCTACCTTCCCAAAGCAAAATTAATTTTCTTTTTACACTAAACTAACATTAGGTTGCACCCTGAAAACAAAAATGTCTGTTATCACATAGGACGCTTTTTTCTTTTTCTTTAAAAAAAAAAAAATTGGTAAGTTATCACTTGTGTGTCCTAAATAGATTTTGAACCCATGAGCTCTTTCTAGACATAAAACTTATAACAGTAGGAGGTCCTAGTTGAGCAAGAGCTCATGTCACATAGGAAGCTAATAACCATTACAAAAGGAAATCTCAAAATTTCAAGAAAAAAAGAAGCGACAAGTCAAATAATGATGTTTCTCTCTTTTGTACAAATGAATGGCAAAACTAGTCTAGCTTCAAGCTGGAACAACACATTAGATCTACTGAATTGGAATGAGATGGGTTTCAGTATTGTCTTATGAGGGTTCAAGATTGACCAATGCAATAAAAAAAAATAAAGAATTAATAATAGCTCATAACCTTCTTTTTTGGAATGAAATAAGTGCTAGGAACATTGGGCAAAAGATTATGACTTGAATATAAGTACGTAAACATTAAGAGATATAACAAACAAGAAAGGGTAAAAGAATGCTATATGTGCACACATAAAAAAAAGTAGCACTCATTTTTTGACTGCAGATCATGAGTCTTCCTCCATTCTTGTGTCATACATTTACTTTAAATTGAATATCTCATGTTAGGCACAAGCATGTAATTAACTAAATGACTATGAAAAAAATCAAATTCAAATAACAATCCAAATGCTTTATAATTACTTCAAACTAACACAAGTACTCAGTATAGAGTCAATCACTGTCTAGTACAACCTAGTTTAGAAAACCAACATGCATGCACATACATACAAAAACACACACACACACACACACACACACACACACACACACACACACACACACACAGGTTTAGAAAAAAGATAAGCACCTGAAGCATCCCTATCCTTCTTGAAATATTAAAATCTACATTTTTAATCTTAATTTAAGGTAAAGAAAGGTAAGGAATTACAAAAAGTTTGGAAAAAATTACCACGTCTTCAATGACAGTTGAGTTTTCTGGTAATCAAAAGAAGAAATCTTTAACTTTGATTGATAACAAGTTTATCTAAAGAATAAATGTGCACCTCACAGACTGCTTATACATTATTTATATATATATATATACATTACAAAAGAAGCTACAACTTCCTCCCCCTCCTCCCCCACCCAGAAAAAGAAAAAGAAAAAGAAAACCTTTTAAAAGGATGTTAATGAATTCTCTATGTTTACTAGGAATTGGGGGAGACAACTTTTAATCGTTGCTATACAGTTTGGCATAGGTAAAAACACTAATAAAATGATAGAAAAAGTAAAGGAAAATGGAACAACGCAATAAAGAAAAAGGAAAAGATTGGGCCAATAAAAGGTTGTACAAGAAAAGGCTAGTAAACTCACAAAGGATCTATCAATTAATGGAACCAAACTTGAGACATCCTACTAAGATGGTTAGAAGTGATCAAAGAGTTGATGCTCAAGCTAACAGACCTGCAACTTTATAGCAGTGTCAATCAAACTGTTACCAGAGAAATATTATTCGATCTTAATGGTTAGTAACATACATATTCTTTCAGACAAATTAATAAAGCACTCACAACCGAATTAGTTTTTACTCATTAATATACTCTTTCAAATTTCAAAACAACATCATGAAGAACTAATAGTATACCTCCTCCCATGTGCTTGAGGTAAGAGGGTTTGTTCAAGCTTGGATGCTCGTATATAGAAACCAATGGATTGACTCAAATGAATTAATCAATAAATAGGACTTCAATTCAGCGCAGATCACTAGTGCAAAATGATAAGAGTGAAAAACCTGACTTGCACGTTATATAATATAAAAGAACAGTAAGGACTACATCAAATGTTGACTCTCAGCATTACATAAGGAATTATGCAATTCAAATCTATCCAAACACAAGATTACTCGCGTGAAAAAGTAGTAAGATTTTCCAAAACACAACCAAGACATACAACATAAAAAAAACTTCAATAAATAGAACAGAATAATTGTTGTAAAGTTGTGATTTCCAACTATGTTATGTTGGCTAATTCCGTACCAAATTTAATTGTAATTTCTTCAATCATTTTCTCTGTATGTATGTGGGATTAATTGTAAGGGTTGAGTGTGAGAGATCGATGAAGACTCAAGCTTCAAATGATGAATAAGTGGTTTTCGCAACTGGCTTGTGACTGTCTCACAAGAAGCTTACTCACGGAAAGAGCCATGTGTAGAGCACATGATTGGAAGATGAAGAGTCATGTAAGGTTGTATGTTTTCGCGAGTATCTCGTGAGTAAGACCATCTCACGAAGGACTCACAAAACTTTCTGTTTAGCAAAAAGTTATGTTTTGCTTTACCATATCTTTATTCACACTATATATACCCTCAATACCCATAAATTGTAAAGAGTGATTTTCAGAGAGAAAATCATAGAAAATACACTTGAGAGTTAGAGATTGTTATACCCACAATCATCTACACATTTCTTTGCGGTTTTCCTCAACTCCTACCTCTCTATCTCTATATCATTGAGAGGTTGCTAGCTCAAACACTTACCACACCCACTTGGGTGTAAAGTAAGATTTTAATGCTACTAGGAAGCATTAGAAGGAGCCATTCATTGGCGGATGCAATCAGGCTGAATTGTGGGATCTGGAAAGTTAGAGAAGACAAGGTTTCAAGAAGTCAGTTGGTAGCAGGAGTTTGGAGGGCTTAAGTACATGGGGTTAGACTAGGCTTGGAGTGTCTTTTGTTATTCGTGTACTCTAATTTTATTCTCTAATGGATCAATTTCGACTTGGAGGGTCGCGGAGAGGTTTTTTACCTAGTTCTTCGGTTTCCTCTTCGATAACACGTCTCGGTGTTATCTTGTATTTGTATCTCTCTTCCCTACTCTTTAAGCTTTCCTTTTATTGTTAATAATGGATGAATATGGCTTAGGGTAGTGATAATGGTTCTTTACGCTCATTTACTCTTGTTCCGAATTTTGTATAAGTTAGAGTAAAAGCTATTTAGCCATAATTTTAATTGGGAGTTTGAACAAGCTCTTGTGTTTTTGCACAAGTACGATCTTTCAATTGGCATCAGAGTGTGTACACTTATCAAATTCATTATCCTAGTGTGATCCCAGACCTCAAGTGAGATGAATAGATCTCAGTCCCTTAATGCTCTTCCATACTTTGATGGGAGTAACTATGCTTTTTGGAAAGTACGTATGCGTGCTTTTCTTTGTGCTATTGATGAGACAATGTGGAATTTTATTGAGAATGGGTATGTAAGACTTACTACTGCCAAATCCAAATGGGATAAGGCTACTTTTACTTTGGCAAACGCCAATAGCAAAGCGATTAGCACTATTCTCTATGGTGTTTCTACTGATGAGTTTTACAGGATTTCGCATGTGAAGATCGCCAAAGAGGCATGGACCATTCTTGAGACAACCTATAAAGGTTCCAAGAAGGTTAAGGACACCAAGCTTCAAATACTCACTACTCGGTTTGAAGAAGTAAAGATGAGCGACAATGAGTCATTTGATTCCTTTTATGGGAGACTCAACGAGATAGTGATTGTTAAGTTCAATCTTAGGGAGAAGATTGAAGATGCTAAAGTGGTGAGGAAGATCTTGAGATCCTTACTCGAAAGCTTCCTGGCTAAGGTCATAGCCATAGAGGAGAGTAAAGATTTGGATGAGATAAAGATTCAAGAACTCATTGGATCACTCTAAACCTATGAGCTTGGACTGCCCTTTCACAAGTCCAACAAATCACTTGCTCTTAAAACTATAAATGAGAGAATGGGTGATTCCTTCGATGAAGAAGATGTAGAAAAAGAGGTGGCGTTTCTTGCGAAGAACTTCCGGGAAATTTCTCAAGATAAAGAATAATGGGAAGTTATTTGGCAAAGGAAAATTATCATCCTCAAAAAATGACAATAAGGAGTTCAAGAAGGAGGATGGGAAAGACTCTTCATCAATTAAAGGAATCGTGTGCTATGAATGTAATGGGCATGAACATCTCAAGAAAGAATGTCCAAACTATTTGAGAGGAAAGCGTAAAGTGTTTGCAACCACCCTTGGTGATTCAGAAAGCTTAAACTCCGATGCAGAAGGAGAATGTGATAGTGAGGGAAACTATTCATCTTTCATGGCAATTACCACAGTTGACTCTAGAGATGAGTTGAGCGACTTGGTTGATGCGCTAGGTGTACATTTTGAAGGTGAAGAAGTTATAATTTGGAAGATGAGGATGTGTGTCTCAATGAAGGTGAGAAGAACCTTCAAGAAGTGTATGATGCGTTGCTTGAAGATTGTGGCAAATATACCAAGGTTGCAAAGAACGCAGTTAAGAAGATGAAGAAAATTGAAGAAGAGCATAAATACACACTTGTGCGACTTAAGGAGGCAAAGTGTGAGTTGAAGGGCTGAAGGAAGAATCGTTGAATGCCTACTCGAAAATCAAGTTTCTTGAACTTAAAATCATTCAAGCAAATGTCAAAGTGGAGCGCATTTCCACCAACAAACATGACAGCAAATTATCTTCTCAAAAACCGTCAAATGACAAGACCTGTAACACCACAACCTTTACCACACACACACATCCACAAAAAAAAAAGGGTTTAATTTCGGGGATGAAATTCTTTTAAGGGGGGAAGAATGTAACACCCCAACCTTTACCACACAAAAAAAAGGGTCAAATTTTTAGATCCACACGTGACACCCCCCACCTACCCACTTATTCTCAACCACACATCCTCACAAATATCTCTCTCCCTCTTAACCGGCTACTCCTCTTCTTTCACACTCAAAACACAAACACAAACAAACGAATCCCTCACCTTTCTCTCTCCCAAATCTCTCCTCCCTCTTGGTCTCTCGGTTAGCTTCTAAAATTTTGGTTATTAAACTCTTCTCCATGGTTTGTCTTCTCCAACATGAATGTAAGGTAAAATCTCCATGACCCACCTTCTAATGTCTTTGGGTTTTTATCTGATATTGTTAAGATTGCTCTTTGTTGTGTGGGTTTTGTTTTAGGGGTTGTTTTGCCGTGTTTTTAATTTAAGGGGTGATATGGAGTTATTGTTTGGCAACCATGTGAGTTAGGTTTCTTAAGAAATCATCTGGGTTTTTATTTATATGGGAGATTTGGGTTAATTTTTGAAAGAGGGTTTCCTTGCATTTTGAAATGTCTTTGGCATATATGGTTGTGATTGTGGTGTTAACTATATATTTGTGCAAGTAATGTGAGCATGTGTCTTTTGCTTATCAAGTGTTTGATGAATTGCCTATATGAGTTATAAAATTGAATTTCTTGACTTGTCTTGTGATGGTTGTTATATTAGGTTATGGGTTGTAATCCTAGTTGTTTATGCGTGTCAACACATGTGGCTTTAAGGTTGATCAAGTCTCAAAGCTTTTGGAATAGTATTACAATTATTGTAATTTTTTTTTGGGACTGTAAATCTGTCCTTGACAGATTTGAGTAAGTTGCACTACGTAATTCTTAATAAATTATAGAAAAATCATTTTGAGCTAAATTTTTGGTGGTTCATACTAGACATATAATGGCTTCTCCCTATTTAATTTCAAGCCTTTTGGATAACACTAAGTGGACCAAACGAATTTTATAATAAAGGCTGATTGGAAGTTATCTGAAAGTGTGATTAGGATGCTAAGACTATAAGGAATTTACTCAAAGCTTTTGTGGTGTGGTTTAGCTTGTAAGTTCATATGTTCTTTCCTTGACAAGTGTTTTACTTTGGCTAATTTTATCATGGTTTGGTAGTGACATACGTTGTGTCAAGTTGGTAAATGCACATTGTTTGTAGAAGGGAAATTAAAGGCTTTGGTTGTGTTGTAATCCTATAAGTTTCTTGTATGCTTGTTTGGTTCCCTGTTGGGTAGGGTACTTGTCTTGGGCTAGTCAAGCTAGGCTTTAGGAGCTTAGGTTTGATTTTTGAGGCTATCCTTTCCGATATATGGAGACAAATTTGATACATAATTTTGTAGTAGGCCTTGTTATTAATTGGCTTGATACTTGTGTTTCTAGGTTCCAAGGTACTTGGTGATGGAATTAGTAACTTGATTGGTCGAATGCGGTGCTTGGTTGAGGTAAATTTGGAAACAACCTGTGAAAACTATATTTTCCTAAAAACTATTGTGTAGTAACCTTAATATATATATATATATATATATATATGAAAATGCGTCATATTTGATATTGCATTTGAGGAAATGCATGAATTGTTGGCATGGAAAATATGAGCATCTTTGATTTAATCTTTGATAATGAATTCATGGATTTTATGGTTTACTAGAAAATTTAAAGATGTTATCTTGTCATATTATTGGGGAAATTTTTAGAAAATCTTTTTGGCAAGAATGAAGTTGAAAATCTTACAAACTTTGTGGAAGTTGGATTATTTGAGATTTTTTTTGAAACTACCTAGATATAAACTAGGTATTTGAAAGTAATGTAGCTTATGAGCTTTATATGGTTTTAACACCATGCCGTGTGTGATTTCCCGGTGATCCCTTGATTTGGTTTCCGTAGTCTTTGTGACAACGGAATCATATCCAAGTCAGTGCCCTTTCACATTGGATGACGTGTTCTTCCCTGCTGTCCATGGGGGGAAAAGGCTCCTTAATTGTGTGTGGGTGAAACTGCTACCTATGGGGCCAAAAGAGCACATGCAAAAGAGGTCCTATTTGATGCACTCTCCCTACTACCCATTGGGGGAGAGAAAAACCTTGAGGGTATAGGTGAGGCCACTGTCCATAGGGCCAAGAGACTGCATACCAAAGAAGACAATATCATGCTAGTTGTGAATAGGTGGATCCCCTGATCGATCTATGTGGTAGTGTGGTATATTAATTTATGATAAATTACCATATGTTAGATTTTATGGCTTTCGAATTATATTATTAATGCTCATAGATTATAATATATATAGTTTCATGGTATCATTTTGAGAAACTTTGTGTTTCATCATTTAATCATTTTTGTTACATTACTATTGAAAATGATCTTGCAGTATTCAGTTGGCAATTTCCTAAACTGAAACATGTTTTGCAAACTGTTTATCACTGTGAAACGTGCATTTCCTCCACCCACATTAATTACGCTACTTACTAGGCCTTAGCTCATCTTACCCTCTAACAGTTTTTCAAATCAATTAGCTATACCTCGGATGTGGAGCTTACTTTGGTGATGATTAGAGTGCTATGTTATATTTGGAGACTTGTATTGGAAATGGTTGGTGACTCAAACTTGCTATGTTCAATGAGGCCATGATTAATTCTATCGAAGGTTGGGCTATTGAGATTTGTTAGCCTTGGGCATAGTAGGCCTAGATTCTATTGTTGAGGTTGCCTATACTGGGAAGAATTGTCATTAGATGTAGATCCATTTGGAGTTTTGGAATTTCATGTATATTTGGAGGCATTATTTGTTATTTGTGTTGTTTGTAAATGTCTCATAGAACTTTGACTTATATTATGGAGAGTTCACAATGTTTATTTATCTCTATCAAAACAAAAAAAAAAAAAACAAAAAAATCCTTTACAATATCTCTTTAAGGCACGGTGTTTCATGCTTTGGACCCTTTTAGGTTTAGGGCGTGACAGTTATGATAGGCCAAGACTGTATTGACTCCTTGTGATGAATTAATTAATTAATTATCCAAGTTGATTAATTAATTAGATTAACATACAATATGCATGACTGCACAAACAAATCACCAAATAACTAAATATGCAGCAGAAATTAAATGACACAGGTGATTTGTTTACGAATGGGGAAAATCACCAAGGCAAAACCCCACCAGGTGATTTTAAGGTCACCACTCTCGAGAATTCACTATTATCACAACAAGCGGTTACAAGTAAAAGAATCCTAGCACCTTATACCAACCTACAGTTGAACCCTTACCTCAATACCTAATTGGACTTGTTCTGTAGTGACAATCTCTCCTTTTAATGCACCACTCCCAGAATGTGACTAACCAATAAATGCGTGGATTCTAGTACGTGACTTAATCACCAACTTGAGAAGGATGTTGGCTGCAAAGTTCTTCAGTTAATCAAACGATGATGATCACAAAGCTCCTTGGTCACAAAACCCAACGGCGTACAAATGCAGTAGCTTCTTGAATAGAAAGATGAACTAGAGCATATGTCTCTGGTTCACAATATGCTTGTGAAAAATTTTTTCATTCAGTTGCATTAGCTGTGAAGGCTCTTAAAACAATCCTTATATATATTTAGGGTTATGAGAAAAGAAGGCTCAAACATGTACTCACGGATTGGAGTTAAATCAACTCTGAATAACTAATTTTCATAAACCTCGATAGATACCTTATCTATCAAGCAGCTTTCGAGTTACGGACTGAAACAACTTTTTAAACCTCGATAGATACTAGTTGTCAAGCTAGCTATTGAGATTTAAAATCCAGCACTTCTTCACTTGATTCTTGAACAGACTTGCATGACTTTAACACTTGAACTTGAAACCTTGTTCCTTGAAGTATTAAACGCATCCTAGATCTACCCAATTACAAATAAAGTGCGTTTTGTCAAAGGATTAGTCAATTACATAAAATATTGACATATATTCCTAACATGATTCACATATGTCCTAACAATCTTCCTCTTTGGCAATCCGTGACAAAACCACAACAAACAAATGAACATATGAGAGAAGTCGTAAATTACTCAACTCATATTCACTTGTTGAATACAATAAAATCTATCCTAACACAAACTCTTAAAAAAACCTTGCAAGAAGAGAGTTCATAGCAAGAAGATTTTAACAACCTGTATTTCTGAAACACTTTAAACAAAACTTATCACGACATCTTAGTGTAAAACAGAAATAAAAGATTACATACAAGATATAAAAAGCATTTGCATAAAGAGAGAAAAGATACAACAAATATAAAGATAGGTGAAAGAACTGTAATAACAACCTAATCATATATATATATATATATATATATAACAAAATAAATACAAAGTTTGCTATCACAATGTAAGAATAATATATCTCTAAAAGAAGAAAAGAAAGAAATACATAAGTCCTCACTAAATCCCTCAAAAAGACTCTCCCCCTAACAAAAATCTCCTAATGCTAACTCTCTACCTATGCATATGACTACTCTCATATCCAAAACTACTCCCCTTTTTTTTGTCACGAGTGACAAAGGGTACGTAAATCAAGTAGACATCTCATCATCACTAGGCGAACTAGCACCATCATCCTCATCAACATCATCACTGCCGGAGCCATCATCACTCTCATCCTCTGAAGCTAGCGAAGATGGAGAAGAAGCAGTGAAACCACTCATGACAGCCTATCGTCATGCAATACGACTAACACGGGTGTTCACTTGACACAACTCATCACAGAGAGTGTCAAGGCGAGCATCCATGTGCACAAGCTGTTCCATGATGGCCTTGAGAGTCACCACCTGCAAAAGAAGAAAGAGCGGAGGTGGATGGAGCTGAAGAAGCCGGAGGAGCTGCCATCTCGGTCTGCGTCCGCCTCGAGCGAAGTTGAGCATCACTTCGTCTAACAGTAGCAACGTCAATGGCACACATAACAGAGAAGTGTGTAAACTCTAGATAGGAGACGGAAAGATGGTGAAGGATCATAAAGGGGTAAAACTCTGGGGTATAGGAGTATCGAATCCATGCATGTTGGAGTAAAACTCTTGTATGATCATAAAAGGACAAGTGACCGGGATGCTATACAGTGACTCCCAACCCCGACTGTAGATGACAGTGGGAAGGTCAGTATCGAAAAAATTCGATAAGATGACTTGGCGTTTTGAATGAATGCCTCATCTAGAAAAGTTCTCCGAAAAGTCCTTTCAGGCTTTATCATCTCGAAACCGTACGTGAGAAGGAGAAGTATGAGAGGAAGAAGATGCCCCGAAACGAAGAGGGTTTCGGGATGGAGTAGATTTCCGTTTAGGTGCCATGAAGCAACTAACCAAAAGAAAGAGAGAGGGAGAAAAAGAGACACACAGAAAAGCACCAACAACATCAATATATAAGAATATAAAGAATTGAAGGTACGTATGTATGAAAATGCATGAGCATGTAACATGCAAACTTAAAAAAATCATGGGCACAACCCAATCCAAACCTAACAGCACACAGCAAGACAACATATATATCACACGTCTAAAATGCATTACAAAATAATTAAAATGCTCATGAGATGCAATGCATGATGATTTGAAATCATTTTAACACAGGACCATCCCAAAAATTTTCATAAAATCTTCAAAAATTTGAAAAACCCCAAAGTTTATCTAAAATCCTAAAATTTAGGTCAAAACTCATGAAATGCATGATAAAATGATTGAAAGAGAGTCATACTAGAAAGAGGAAGAGATCTCTAGACCGAAGAATGGGTGGGAAAGAGATTTGGAGGGAAAGAGAGTTGTTTAGGAAGGTGAGGAGACTTTTCTGTATAGAGAGAGAGAGATCAGGGAGAAATGAGACAAAAATTGCGCAAATCCTATTTATAGGAATCTCAGTTTCTCGATAGATCGAGAGGTGTCGAGAGTTATCGAGAATTAAAAAGCGAGAAACAGCTGCCGAAGAATTATCGAGGATCTGTCGAGAGATGTCCATAGCAGGACGGTCTCGATGGATCGAGTAGTTGTCGAGCATCTATCGATCATCCAGAAGGTTTCTCAATGGATTGAGTAGCTATTGAGAATATGATAAAGAGAAGCTAAAGAGCTCAATAGATAGCCTAGCTGTTGAGAGGTATCGAGAAGCTGTCGAGATTACTTTAAAAACAGTTTTTCAAAGAAGAGAAAAACATAAACATGAATGAAATCAAACATGCTACTCAACCAAAGATCCAAACAATATTTTAAGCTCTCAAAATCATCTCTCAACAAGAAAAAAATGTTTAGTATTTTGATCCAAAACACACACACACACACACACACACACACACACACACACATTAAACAAGTCTAACCAATTTTATATTTCAAAAATAAGTTAAAACAGTTTGGTGAGCATACATTAACACAAGCATTCCCTGTGATGGCCAAATTACATTGTACCTGCATATATACTAAGAGTAGCAAAGAATATTGCGTGCTGTGTGTGTGAAAACATCGCAAGATTGCACTAGTGTCTACATGTTCTGACAATTTGAGATATGAGAAAATTACTTTAACTCCTACACAATCATAACTACTTAATGGGGACTATCACATTCGAAGTACATCCTATAACTCCCACATCTCCTAGAAGACACGCTTGCAATCATATAAAAGTCATTTTTATTCTTTTTGCTTTGGGGTAATTACACTAAACCCACTTATGGTTTGGCCCAAAATCACTTTGCCTACACGTGATTTAAAAAGTGTCACTTTACCCACCTTAGGTATGTTCCGTTTGTTTTCCGTAACCCACCTCTGTTAAAATCAGGGGTAAATAGGTTTTTTTGCTCAAATTTTATGTCTCTCTCCTCTCAAAGCAAAAAATAACACAAAAATGCAAGAGAAACAAGATCAAAAAATGATATTGGTCTCTCTCTTAATTCACATAAATCTTGAACATGAAGAACATACCAAAAAAAAAAAAAAAGGAACCTAGATCAACCTACCCAAATAATCGAACAATGGGGGCTTTAGTGTGGATCTAATCCACCATGACTCTCCAAACTCTCCCTTCTATGACCCTTCAGAAACTCCATAACGCATCAAGCAATTTCACAAGCAAATTTTTTTTATCAAGTTCAAGAGATGCAATTTTCTTTAAGCCAAGATCAACACTCATAGAATCCTTTGCAGCAACTTTGCAAAGTTTTTTGTAGGCTTGTTGTAAATCTACATCTTCAGAGAGTTCCTCATCAGAAGGTTCTCTTCAACAGCAACACTTTTATCAACTACTGCAGTAGCAGCGAAAGCAATGAAGTTTCCATCTTCATCACGTTCAGACTCATTGTTAGAAACTTCATCATCACTAAGAGTTATAGCCATAGCCATCCTTAGACCTCAAGAATGTGGAACATTTTGATTTCACATAACCGTACCTGACAACCAAAGCATTGTTGACCCATAGAGTTATTAGAAGGTTGACCTACTTTCTCTTTAGGTTTTTCAGTGTTATTCACTTTAGTTGGACCATTCCTCCTAAAATTTATAGGTTCAGCATTGTTCTTACCTCTTGCCCTTCTGTTGTTGTTCCTAAGAAAGTTTCTGAAGTTCTTGGCAAGATAGGCAATCTCTGTAGCAGAGAGCTCATCATCAAATCCACTCATATCAACATCATCAACAAACTTAAGAGCCATTGATTTGGATTTGCTAGTCTTAGGTAGGTCCAACTCATAAGACTGAAGAGATCCTACAAATTCATCAACAGGAATGGAGTCCACATCCTTGTTTTCAGTGATGGCAGTCACTTTGGATCTAAAATCCTCAATCAAAGATTTAAGAATCTTCCTAACAATTTTAGGTTGATCATAGATTTCACCCAAATTATATGCAGAATTAACAATATCATTAATTTTAGTATAAAATTCATCAAAAGATTCATCATCAGACATCCTAATGCTTTTAAATCTAGTAGTTAATTGCTGCAACTTATTGATTTTAACTACCTTTGTGTCTTCATGCACAATCTGAAGGATATTCCAAGCAGTATGAGCAACCTCCACATTAGAGATTCTCTTAAATTCCTCCATAGAAACAATATTAAAGATAGCATTCATACCTTTGCTATTAAAAGCGGCTGCTTCTTTCTGAGAAGTTTGCCACTCACTCACAGGAGTAGTGGACTTCTCCCATCCGTATTCAATAAAGTTCCAAACTCTTTCATCAATAGATTTCAGGAATACTTTCATCCTTACTTTCCAATAAGCATAATTATTCCCATCAAAGTGAGGTGGAATAACAAGAAAGTGTCCGTGTACCATGACAACTGAGGTCAAAGATCAGCTTTTAGATCAAAGGATCTACACGAGAGAGCAACCCACTCTGATACCACTTGTACATTTTTAGACCCCTTAAAACACAACAAAATTAACTTAGTTATTTAGCCATGTGATTAACATAGGTAAATTATGCACATCTAGGTTAACACAAATAAATCATATCATTGTAAAGTGCGGAAAATAAAGAACACAATGATATTATAACCCAAGAAAACCAAACCAATAAAAAAACTTGGGGAGGATTTAACTTAGCTATTCTCAAGGTAAAACGAATTCACTATGAAAGAATTGAAGTTTACACAATAGCGACTTAGACCACTATCATCCTATTGTTACCTCGAGTAGGAAACTTATTACCACGACCACGTGACAGCTCCGAGTCCACGGACTACTTCTTTCTTGAATTCTTAGCAAGCACAAGCTCTCCCGCTTATATATCTTTAAGCTCTAGAAACTGCAACTGAATTGATCACCAAGCTTTTGACATCAATCTTGAGATTGGAAACCCTAAGTGTATGTGAAGGCAAATACTTTTAGATCTCACAAAAGATTCATACACACAGCATAAAGAGTAACCCTAAAACGTGGCTAGGGTTTTTCTTTTTATACTTAGGGCAAAACATAAAACCCTACATGTCAAACGAGCTTGGGCTGAGTTGGAGAATTCTACAAAAAAAAAAAAAATCTGCACGATTTTCGATCGATTGAGTCTAATTCTCAATCGATCGAGCCAGGTAAATTTACACAGTAAATCCTACAGTAACTCAATTCCAACTTTACATAAAAACATATACTTTGAGCAAGTCTAAACACGACTAAAACGTTTTGATCATGGATTGCCAACATTACATCTTAAAGTTCTAATACATTAGTTCCTAATTCCTTAGAACCTAACATTTTCTTTTATTAAGGATATCATGCATGGGCATATAAGAGAGAAAAAATAAATACCCAATGATGTTAAGCTTATGACATTGCACTTTTGCTATGCCGAACCATACAAATGTCATTTCATGATTGGTGGGCAATAGTGGTGAGATGGTTATTTATGCATTTTTCTTAGGATTTTTTAGTCATTCCCATCAAAAAGAGTGATACGAGTGTTTAATATAAGAGAGAACTTAATCTTACTCATCACAAACATGATCCACAAAGTTCACTTGCTTAATTGTGCATAGAGATGCTCATCTCAACTACAAAAGATACAAAGTTTAGAAAACTTTGTTTCAATGACCATTGAAGGTACGCAAGTACCAATGTACACAAACACACACTGTTTTTGTATTTTTCTGATCTTTCATTTTTTTTTTTTAATTTTTATGAAAAAAAAAATAAAGCAAAACTGAAAATAAACACACAAAAACATGTTAAACAAAGCAAAGCATAAAACTAGACTGACTCAAAATACAAAAGCAAAACATGTAAGTAATGCAAAATAAAAAACAAGAGGGTGAGAAAGAGAGAGAGAGAGAGAGAGAGAGAGTGACTAAATCACTTGGAGCCTTTTTCCTTTCACACTTTAGAGGAACCTCTCTTTTGTTCGAACCCTTAAACCGGCGGTGAGGGAGAAGAATTGAAACCGTTCAAGTTCGAAAGGAAAATGAGAGCTTTGAGTAGATCTCTAAAAGGAGCAAAAGAGGATAGAAACTGATTCTGGTTTCCTGACGAGATCATATTGTTGCTCTGTTGAGTGGCTAAACACTTGTAGCCATTAGGTCGAGTATGTCCAGCTGCTCCACAGTTTTGATAGAGATGCTTCTTCTTCTATTTAGACTTTTGAGCATTACCCTTCTTAGCCTTAGGGTCCTTATTCTCTTTCTTAACAAGTTTAAGGGGTGCACCTAGGATAGATTTACCCTTGTCTGTGTTCTCACTAACTAAAACAACTTTAACATCATTGTTCTCAAAAACAACATTATTAGTAGGAGAAACAAAAACAAGAGTACAAGTAGAAGCAATACTAGGAGAAGAGAAATCATACCCTAAACCGGTTCTATCAAAAGCAAATTTCTGTAAACTGAGCATCTCATCAAGCTTTGCACTTGAAGTCCTCTCCAGTTGAGCTCTAACTTGGAACAGCTTTGCCTCAAGCTTCTTAGTCTTTCAGCCAATAAGTTGTTCTCAAATCGTAGTACTCCAATGGTCTAATTTGCTTCATCAAACTTTGTAGAAAGCTCTTCTCGATCAAGTTCCAAATCACTCAGCTTCTTAGTGGCTAGCCTATATAGTTTCTCATGCTTCTTAGAAAATTTGTACAACTTTTCATAGGATGTATAGATATCATCTTGATCTTCCATTTTCTCAAACTTAGAGTCCACTAAGTCCTTTTCATCATCCACATCTTCAACAACCCCCTCAGTAGGATTTACAGTGGCAGTGACGGTATTTAGGATCCCATCATCCTCATTCTCAGAATCATCCTCAGGCTCGGTGTCACTCAAGGTAGCAGTAAGTGCCTTGTTTTTCCCGATGGTCTTGAGATACGTAGGCCACTCTTGTTTCATGTGACCAAAACCTTGACACCCAAAGCACTTTGGTCCTAAAGGAACAATGTACTGATCGCTATCCCTAGCTTTCTTCTTCCTTTTGTCTTGGCTCTTAAACTGAGAAGAACTAGATTGCCTACGGTCCTTGTCAAAGCCCTTCCCATTGGAATTCTTCATGAACTTCTTGAATTACCATGTGATGTAGGACTTCATTTTAGAATCTTCTTCATCTGAAAACTCATCTGTGTCACTACTCTTGGCCTTCAGTGCCATGCTCTTGCTCTTGCTAGATTTCCTAATTCTGGATAAACCCAACTCATAAGTTTGCAAATTGCCAACCAGCTCTATCAAAGGAATTTTTTCAATATCCTTTGATTCCTCGATTGCGGTGATCTTGGCATGAAGTCTCTCGGGTAGAGATCTAAGCACTTTTCTAACAATCTTGGGCTCAGGAAAGGTTTTCTCAAGATTAAAGGCTGAGTTCACTATGTCCTTGAACTTGGCATAGAACTCATCTAACGACTCATCATCCTCCATCTTGATCTCTTCGAAGCTTGTAGTGAGTGTTTGAAGCTTCGAGTCCTTGACAATCTTGGTTCCCTCATAGGTTGTTTGAAGAATGGTCCATGCTTCCTTCGCAGTTTCAGTGGAGGATATCTTCTTGAACTCCTCATTAGTGACTGCACTGAATAAAGCATTCAATGCCTTACTGTTGAAGTTTACCGCCTTGATCTTAGTATCATCCCAATCGGCCGGTGCTTCCTTTGGCTTAGTCCAGCCAATCTTTACTGCTTGCCAGACTTTCTCATTTAAAGACTGCAAGAAAACTCTCATGCGTACTTTCCAATATGCATAGTTAGTATCATCAAACAAATGTAGTATAATAAGAGACTATCCTCTATCCATGACAAACAGGGGTCAATGAATCACACAACAAAGATTAAAACCTAATTAGAGTGTGTCTGCTCAGATACCACTTGATAGACCTAGACTATATTGACCCCTTGTGATGAATTAACCAATTAATTAGCCAAGTTGATTAATTAATCAAATTAACATACATTATGCGTGGCAGCATAAAAAAATCACCAAATAATTAAATATGCAGTGGAAATTAAATGACACAAATGATTTGTTTATGAATGGAAAAAACCACCGAGGCAAAACCCCACCGGGTGATTTTAAGGTGACCATTGCCGAGAACCCACTATTATCACAACAAGCGATTACAAGTAAAGGAATCCCAGTATCTTATACCAACCTACAATTGAACATTTACCCTAATACCCAATTGGACTTATTCTGTAGTGACAATCTCTCTTTTTAATGCACAGCTCCCATTATGTGACAAACCAATAGATGCGCGGATCCCAGTATGCGACTTAATCACCAACTTAAGAAGAATGTTGGCTGCAAAATTCTTCAGTTCATCACACAATAAAAATCACGAATCTCCTTGGTCATAAAAACTAACGGTGTACAAATGCAGCAGCTTTTTGAATAGAAAGATGAACTTAGGCATATGTCTCCGGTTCACAATATGCTTGTGAAAATCTTTTTCATTCAATTACATCAGCTGTGATGGCCCTTAAAACAATCCTTATACATGTTTAGGGTTGTGAGAAAAGAAAGCCCAAACATGTACTCACGGATTGGAGTGAAATCAACTCTGAAAAACTGATTTTCATAAACCTTGATAGATACCCTATTTATCGAGCAGTAGTCGAGCTTCGAGCTGAAACAGTTTTTTAAACCTTGATAGATACTAGCTGTTGAGATTTAAAATCTAGCACTTCTTCACTTGATTCTTGGACAGACTTGCATGGCTTTAACGCTTAAACTTGAAATCTTATTCCTTGAAGTATGAAACACATCCTAGATCTACCCAATTACAAGTAAAGTTCGTTTTGTCATAGGATTAGCCAATTACATAAAATATTGACATATGTTCCTAACATGATTCATATATGTCCTAACAAGTTATAGTATCAAAGCTTAGGTCATGATTCTGTAGACTTTTGAATTAGGAGATGATAACGATCTAAGTTAGAGCATTAGGTTTTGTGGTAGTAATCCATTCAAGGTGGTTACCTTAGGGGATTTTGGGTGAGAAAGTATCTTGTGTGTTATTTTGGTTGATTGTAATGACTTGGAGTTTGTTTAGTCCTTGTTAGTTCGTGATGCTATTAGTAAGTTCTTAAATCTTCATGTGTGAGGTAAATTGTTGTGTGCTTCATATGCATTGTTCGTGTAAACTGTCGTGCTTGTTATGTATTGTTCTCAAAATTCTTGAAAGTTTTGAGTTAAATTCCAAACATTGTTTTGAGCAAATAAAAATAAATCATTTTTTCAAATTTCATGTTTATAAATTTTGAGAACTTGTTTAAATACAATTTGTCGTTAGCAAATATTGTTGGTTATGCTGACTTTAGGTGGTGTAATCTAGTCAAACCTCGCTGGCCACGAGTGGCACGACAAGTTGTTGACCAACTGTCTTTATCATAATTCGACAAGTTTTATTTATGATAGATGGTTAGGGGATTTGTTTGATCCCGTTGATCTCATGTGGTGTCTAACAAACCACTAACCATCAAGTATGGTGCTATCATGTTAATTATCTTGCTCTAAATGTAGTTTTAAAGAAAATGCATTTTAAATAGCCTCTTTGAGATTCCTATTTGTTGAGTTTCAAGATTTTGAGTGTCCTCTTGGAATGTTTTTTGCTCTTATATTGATAAAAGTACATGAATTGATCTTTCTATGATAAAGCTAGTCAGGGTTTTTTCCCAAACCTATTTCAAATGCATGTTCTCTCTAATATGTTAAACCTCACATGAACAGTTTTATGGATATTTTTTTTTTGTGCTTTTTATAATAATAGAAAAAAAAAAAGGGGTTCTTAGGACTTTTGTCCTTATTTATTAAACAGACATATCATTGTTTGGTTGGTCTAAGGTTCCATGCTCATTCTGATTATTGGTTAGTTTGAACATATATTCATAGTCTTTGTGTGTGATTACCTTATAATATTATAAAGTGAATTTTCCAACTTAGATTCAGAAACCTGTCTGCACATGACTTGTGTATATGATATTTCCTTAGAAAATTTTGTTTTTGTTGTAAGATAGAAAAACTTTATTAGATGTTTTGCAAACCTCGGGTAAAGGAAAGACTTTTGAATGTGAAATTGTATAATTTTATGGATTCTGAAAGTCATTTTAAAGTCTTCCTTGCAAATAGTTTGTTCAAAATGGACATTGTAAGGACACGGGCTCTGGAAACCAGCCCAAATTGGATGAGTCGGCCCAAGTGGTCCTAAAACAATGAATTTGTAAAGAGTGAGATGTGAAAGCTGGGCTAGAATGATTCGAACATCCAATATAGTAGATTAAGGCTTTCATAAAGAGAAGACAAGTGGCCCAAACCCTAACCAGCTACTTTCCTCAAAGATCCGAGGAGACAAATTCTACTATCCACACTTCTTTTCTTTTTCCTCCTTACCAAAAGTTTTTCTCCTCCTCCTACAGGGGGATTCTTTCACATTATATAGCTCTCTCTAAACCATCTCCACCTTACACTTATCACCCATCTGATTCCTCACCTGAGTGCATGTCCCATTGTGTACCTTTTTTACATGCTGGAAGTCACGATGGCCAAAGTTGCACTGTTCATGGGTCTTCTCCACATAAATGCAGCCAGGAGAGTTGGTGCAGCACAATTAATGCAGTGGTGGCAGCCTTACCTTAGGTATTTTTGGGGATTCCCACCTCCCTGAAGCTGGAGTCGCTCCTTGGACTGCCTCTCCTACTTCAAATATACCAAACCGCAGTCTGGGGCCTTGCATGTTCACTCCCTCCTCCTCGGACCATACCATTCTCTCGGACATGATCGGGGGTGCAACACACCGTTCTGGGCGTTCAATCCTACAAGGCCCGCCACATAACCTTGGGTTTCTCAGTCTCTTCATGGCCCGAAGTGTGATCTTGGGCCTGTCCCTACAGACATAATTTTGTCTTCATGACAAATGTTAAATTTACAAATCCAAGACTTCTTCTGTTTTAACTAATAGTATTTTCTTACCACTTTGAAAAGCCTATAAGTTTAGTGGAGCATATGTGACTTATATTTATAAAAGACAATTTTAATCCTACTTTCAAATTTTGGACCTTGTAAAATGGAAGATTTCATGTGATTATTTTGGTTTCAAAATCATTAGCTAGCTTTTTGGCCTAATGGCTATTATTCAACACTTGTGTTTGAAACTAGTCGAAGAAAAAATTATATTTTCAAAGATTAAGTGGAATACTCCTATACTCTTGGTTTCAAGAATGGTTACCCTTAAACCCCTTTATGGATTTGATCTTTAAGATTTGAACTACATATTTTGGTTTGAAACTTAAGCCATTGGTTGAAGTAATCCTTGACCCTTTCAGTTATAAAGTTTTTGTCGAAAATGTTAATGCCAATGATTGCTCAGTTTTATTTTTTTATTTTTTTTTTTGAGACACATAATTATGGGTTTAATTTCGGGGACGAAATTCTTTAAGGGGGGAAGAATGTAATGTAGGAAATCTAGTTTTGTATCTCATACAAAACACACAGTGGAAGCAACAAACACGAATCTATTTCATTCATGATTGATAACATGCACTATGTAAATTTCAGAATTTAAGAACGAAATAGCGTACCTTGGTGCGGTGAAATTCAAAACAAAAGATTAGAAGTACTTGAGAACACTTTTAATCTTCACTCCAATTCCACTTTATGCCCAAGAAGTGTGGTCTCTCATTCAGTTTCCAAGGGAGAATAATTGAGTGGCTTCACTCACACATACACACCACTTCACAATGATGTTTCTTTCTCTCTTATGAAAAATTTTGTATGTTTCTCCCTTTATAACTAACTAATTATCTAATTGGGCTGGCCTATTGGGCCTTTCCAATTGAGCTTTAGTGTGTGGCTTGGAGTGGGACCAAAAGGGACCAATAAGACACTAGCTCCAATGGACATTAGGCTTTTCTATCAACTCTTGACAAGCCCAAAGTTACCATTAATTGTATTTAATACCACTATATGAATATAATTGCACTCTAGGCCTTATTAATAAATTATATCCCAAAACTTTATTATGTATGCAACTCCTTCATTAAATATTTGTAGTAATACAAAGTCATGAATATAGACTGCCACTTTGAAATTTCTACATCTTAATCTTTGAGCATCCAGTTTAATCCTATAAGTTATTCATCATATATATATGAAATCCAATTCCATAAATATATACTTTAGTATATTCTTACTAAAGTGGTTAGGCCTAACACTTTGAATAACCAAGCTTATTAAACTTATCTCAAGGTAATATTTTATATCTCCATTAAGAAATCATGAATTTCATCTTGAGAATATATGTTCCATCAACACTAAATGTGGCTGCCCAACATATTAAGGTTTTGATCATGACTTTAGATCTCACTCATGATATATCAAAGCAACCTACACCTCATGATCAGGTCCATTATTCTCTCAAGATTAAGAGTTCATACAAATAGAAATTGTGAGATTTATTATTCATTTGACGGTTGTTAGAAGAATAATAAATCTCACAGCGGTCCAGTTCAATATGTCTTAACTCTTAAAACATATCAACATATTAACTAAAAGTCTTCACTTCCATGATCAAGACAAATCATCTTAGTTAATATGTTATAGTCTTCGCAGATGAAATGCCCAATTTCATCACCGACTATGAACTATAATTCTGAGTTTACAAAGAACTTATGATTTACATCTTCCGTGACTAAATCACATAAATCACATACTATGTATCTCATGGACTATATGATAATGTCCAAATATTTATGTTACCATTATTTTTGATAAAAATAAAACAACTTTATTAATCATAACATTAAGTCATACATAATGTCATATATAGCATCATACAATAGGATTTAAGGGCACATATCCTAACATGTAACACCCAACCTTTACCACACACACACACACACACAAAAGAAGGGTAAGATTTTTAGACCCATACATGACACCTCCCACCTACCCACTTATTCTCAACCACACATCCTCACAAATATCTCTCTCCCTTCTAATCTGCCCTCTTCTTTCACACTCAAAACTCAAAGACAAACACACAAATCCCTCCACCTCTCTCTCTCCCGAATCTCTCCTCCCTCTTGGTCTCTCGGTTAGCTTCTAAAATTTTGGTTATCAAACTCATCTCCATGGTTTGTCTTCTCCCAACATGAATGTAATGTAAAATCTCCATGACCCACCTTCTAATATTTTTGGGCTTTTATCCTATATTGTTAAGATTGCTCTTTGTTGTGTGAGTTTTGTTTTAGGGGTTGTTTTGCCACATTTGTTGGGACATTTAAGACCTGATTAGAGGTTTTTAATTTAATGGGTGATATGGGTTTATTGTTTGGCAACCATGTGAGTTGGGTTTCTTGAGAAATCATTTGGGTTTTTATTTATATGGGAGATTTGGGTTAAATTTTGAAAGAGGGTTTCCATCCATTTTGAAATGTCTTCGGCATATGTGATTGTGATTGTGGTGTTAACTATATATTTTTGCAAGTAATGTGAGCATGTGTCTTTTGTTTATCAAGTGTTTGATGAATTGCCTATATGAGTTATATGATTGAATTTCTTGACTTGTGTTGTGATGGTTGTTATATTAGGTTATCAGTTGTAATCCTAGTTGTTTATGTGTGTTAACACATGTGTCTTTAAGGTTAATCAAGTCTCAAAGCTTTTGGAATAGTATTACAATTATAGTAATTTTCTTTTGGGACTGTAAATCTGTCCCTGACAAATTTGAGAAAGCTACATTACATGATTCTTAATAAATTATAGAAAAATCATTTTGAGATGAATTTTTGGTGGTGCATACTAGTCATAAAATGGCTTCTCCCTATTTAATTTCAAGCCTCTTGGATAATACTAAGTGGACCAAATGAATTTTATAATAAGGGTTGACCTGTTGGAAGTTATCTGAAAGTGTGATTAGGATGTTAAGACTTAAAGGAATTTACTCCAAGCTTTTGTGGTGTGGTTTAGCTTGTAAGTTCATATGTGCTTTCTTTGACAAGTGTTTTACTTTGGCTAATTTTATCATGGTTTGGTAGTGACATACGTTGTACCAAATTGGTAAATGCACAGTGTTTGCAGAAGGGAAATTAAAGGCTTTGGTTATGTTGTAGTCCTATGAGCTTCTTGTATGCTTATTTGGATCCCTGTCGGGTAGGGTACTTGTCTTGGGCTGGTCAAGCTAGGCTTTAGGGGCTTAGGTTTGATTTTTGAGGCTATCCTTTCCGATTTATGGAGACAAATTTGATACATAATTTTGTAGTAGGCCTTGTTATTAATAGGCTTGACACTTGTTTTTCTAGGTTCCAAGGTACATGGTGATGGAACTAGTAACTTGATTGGTTGAATGCGGTGCTTGGTTGAGGTAAATTTGGAAACATCCTGTGAAATTAAAGGCTAATTTTATCATGGTTTGGTAGTGACATATATTGTATCATGTTCGTAAATGCACATTGTTTGCGAAAGGGAAATTAAAGCTTTGGTTGTGTTGTAGTCCTATGAGTTTCTTGTATGCTTGTTTGGCTCCTTGTTGGGTAAGGTACTTATCTTGGGCTGGTCAAGCTAGGCTTTAGGGGCTTAGGTTTGATTTTTGAGGGAATCTTTTCCGATTTATGGAGACAAAGTTGATACTGTAATTTTGTAGTAGGCCTTGTTATTAATAGGCTTGATACTTGTGTTTCTAGGTTCTAAGGTACTTGGTGATGGAACTAGTAACTTGATTGGTTGAATGCAGTGCCCAGTTGTGGTAAATTTGGATTGGACTGTTAAGGTAAGTAGCTTTTGAATGAGATTTTTGAAAAATAACCATGCTGCGTAAATGTTGTTTTTAGGTTAGACACACTTTTGGAAACAACCTATGAAAACTATATTTTTCTAAAAACTATTATGTCGTAACCTTAATATAAACTAGATATTTGAAAGTAATGTAACTTGTAAGCTTTATGTGGTTTTAACACCATGTCATGTATGATTTCCAAGTGATCACCCGATTTGGTTTCCATAATCTTTGTGACAACGAAATCAAATCCAGGTCAGTGCCCTTTCACTTTGAATGACGTGTTCTCCCCTACTGCCCATGGGGGTGTTAACACCTCATTTTGCAACCCGCATTTAACCTCACCTGGAGGGTAAAAGGGTAATTTTGCCTTGAAAATATCCATCTTGATTCTGGTCATTAGATCCTTATCCTTATTTTACCAAAATGATCTTGATGTTGTAACGATCAAATCGACCGGTCATAAGCTCTAATCGGACCACCAGATTGAAAGTTATCATCAAATCAAGTTTTAATGGCTGAGATGCACTATCACAAATTGAGCCCAACTATATGTGATTATGAACAATTGATTTCGATTGGTTATAAGTATAACCAATTTGAGATCAATGATGTGTCATAATTTAATTGGTTAGGACTACATTTTATGGTAGGGTTACGCACACCTGATTAACTAGATAGTTAAATATTAATTATTCAATGAGTAATTTGTGCAATTATCTTTTAATTAGAGTAAATTTGGAACCAAATAAGTCTGAAATGGGAGTTATTGGAGCCATTTAATGTTAATTAGGAGCTAATTTGAGACCTATTAATGTTAATTATGCTGAAACTATTTTCAAACAAATGACCTCTGCTCACCATTTCATTGATACCTCTCATAATATTTTGAATCTGTGAATGAAGTTAATTTTCTCAGAAACTAGACATCTGGGGCTTCAATTTGAGCACAAGAACGAGACAATTCCAATCAGAATTGAGTCAGATATCAATTTTCGAAGTTGGCTCTATAGGCTGTTACAGCAGTTACAGGAAAACCGAATTTTGGCTTGCTCCTCACTCCTACCAATCTTTCCATTTAATGCACTGGAATTTTCCAAAGGCTAAAATGAGGTCTAGGTTCATAATCCTTTGTCAACCCTCATTAAATGGCCTTCCATTCATATTTCCTCCACCACTACTATATAAACCCCGATCTCCTTCATTCCAAAACACACAAAAACCCCCTCTCTTGAGTTCTAGGAAGTTGAGTAGTCTTGTCATATCTTAGTCTTCTTGAGACTCAAGGTATTGAGTGAGACTTACTCTTTATCTCCTAACTTTTCTTTTCCTTCACCCTTAAGACCTCTACCAAGAGTCTCCTCCTCTACCATATGGATCTTGCATGACGGTATAATCCTTTTTCCTAACTTGTTTTTTGTGTTGCCATGATAAGAATTTAAGATTAAAGCATGATAGTAACTATTTAAATTCTCTTGAATATGTTTGAATGCTCTTAAATGTTCTTATGTGTTCTTCACATGTTCTTGGTTTTTCTTCACATGTTCATGCATAAACACTAGTTTTGATCTTAAATTCACATCAAAAATATGAAAAACATGTTTGTTTCATAATTCCTTCAAATCCTTGAATCTTGGATATCACCATACACACACATTCACTAGAATCTATTTTTCAATCCAAATGCAATGCTTAATAAATTGAATTAGGGTTTATCACATGCACACACTTTAAATTCAAATTGATTGATTGACATATTGGATGATATGATATGAATGTTGGCTACCATAGCCTAGAAGACCGATTTCACCAGGCAAGGTGGGTGCCTAATACCTTCCCACCTTGTAACATAGCCTTCGAACTTAGATCAAGGATTAGTAGAACAAATACTTATCCATGTAATTTTCAATTTCTAGATTGTAACTAGGAAACAAAGCCATGTATTTTATCTTAGATTGTATCTAGGACCAAAGCCATGCAATTTTCCTATGATCAATTTAAATTCATTTTCAAATTAATAAAATGAGGAATCTTTCAATTATGGTTTTCTTATTTTTCTAATAATTAAATAAGTAGGGACTCCATTGTAAAACCCTTAATCTAAATGGGAGAATATAACTAATCAAACCTCCATTTTGAGAGGTAAAAACATGACTCCACCCATTCACGTGGGTTTGGCCCAACACACCTAAAAAATGGGGGCCAAGGGCGCGGTCTCTCACAGTGGCGACTCCACTGGGGAATATTGAGGGCTAAGCTTCAATTAGATTATGGTGGCCAACTATGTTACTGTTTGTTTATTGCTTTTTTGTATATAATATGTCTAATATGTCATTATTTTGCATGTCATGCATCATTTGCTTGAATGAAATTTATTTTATTTGTGTGCTAACCCGAAAGCTCGGTAGTATTAACCATGGATTATGGCCTTCCTGAGACTCACATACCCAGCGGTGAACCTACCACCCACTGCGACAAGGATCATTATGATTATGCCATGGTGGTTCATAGGGACAAACTGTACCGTTCAGACCAACGCAGCGCTCCTAGCGTCACAAGTTGAGAGGTACAACATCCTAGTTTGTAGAGACCTTTAAACCACCTTCTACATATGTTGTAATGACCCATCAAACCTACTTGTAGTTCGATCCATGTAAATTGCATTTCATTACGCATTTGTTTGACCGTTGTTTGAACCATGATGACTCAAGTCCAACGCTTGAGCCCATCATAATTGTTTAAACCTTGTAAGTTGTGAATGAACTCAAACCCAAAAGCCTATGATTGAACTTTACTTGAAATGGAAGCCCAATTTGTTTCTTGAATGAGCCTAAGCCCAACACTTAAGCCCATTGAAGGTGTATATGCATGATCAACATCAAAGGCCAAAAACTCACAAGATGCATGCCTTCCAAGTGTAAGCCCAAGCCATTTCAAGCAAATACTAAAAGATCATAATCAAGGTTCAAGTCTTCCAAGTGTAAGCCCAAGCCATTTCAAGCAAATGCCAAAGATCATAATCAAGGTCAGCCTTCCAAGTGCAAGCCCAAGCCATTTCATCATAATCAAGGTTCAAGAAGAAGCAAGTGGCCCAACTTTGCCTCACTCCACATTTGGTTTGCAACATCATGGTAAAACTTAAAGTTTGTTTATTTATTCCATATTTCTATGTTTCTTTGAATTCTAAAAATCCATGTAGCATTTGATGTACTTTGTTCATGTATATATTTTTAAAAAATTCAAAAAAAAAAAAATTTCAAATGAGAAAGTGTTTGGACTAGGGGCATTGGGCCTTTGAGTCATTTTAAAAAAAAAATATCTTTGAACTAGGGCCATTGAACTTCCTAGTGGCTTTTTCAAAAAGACCCAATTTTTTTTCTTTCAAGATTAAAAAAAAAAAAAAAAAAAAAAAAAAAAAAAAAAAAAACAAAAGAAGAAGTCTCCTTTTCAAAATGGTACATGAGGATCCCTTAGACAAAACATTTTCTAAATCTTAATGTTTAAAGGCTTGAGCAATCAACTTTTACTAAGGAATGATTAATTTCATTTGATCCATGTAGACTTTTGCTACTTGACTTAGAATATAAGAAGAAATGGTCTTAAAAGGCAATAAAAAAGAATCCATTCATCAAAAAATCCCAAGAATTCATGCACTCGATCCAATTTTCAAAGATCTTTTGTTTCACTACATTAGAGCATTCATACTTTCTCTTTTAAGATGAATTTATCAAAAGAGCTTAAGTCACTGTGCCTACAAGCAAGCATTACTAGGGATAGGAAGCCATCTTTGGTTAAACAAGATTATTCCCTAATACCTAGAATGATCCTTATCCATTGCTAGCCCATTTGAGCCTTTAAATACTTAGCCTCTTTTTCGCATGAACTCACTAAAATCTAAACTTAGGGAGGGAAAAATCAAAGTATGCATGCTTTAATCTCATGCTGAGGAGAAGTCAACCTTGTAGCTTTGAAGCTAATTGATAAATCTCTCCTAGAAGACATGAAAGACAAATGGGGAATTCATTAGGCCAAAGACAAGAGATCATCAAAGAAAAATGAGATTTCACACAATCGAGGAAAGAGAAATGAAATTCCATCAATGTAAAAAAAAAGTGTCCGTAAAGTTGAAGAGCCTAAAATTCATCACGCAAATAGAAATACAAGATTCATCTAAAAGAAAGTTCATCAAAAAAGGAAAAGATTCATCAAGCATAGAAATGTGCAAGCGCATCAAGGCAAGAAAGATCTATAGAGAGTGCATCAAAATGACTTAAACTGAGAAAAACAAGGGAGGCAAAAGATCCCCAAAAAGTTCATTCAATCAAGAGATGAAAAAAAAAAAAAAAAAAAAAAAAAAAAAAAAAAAAAAAAACCTGCTAGGCTAAAAACCCAAAAAGGCAGTCTAGGCAAAAGCTAGGGCCAAAAAAAGAAAAGAAGCCCGCTAAGCTAAAAACCCAAAAAGGTGGTCTAGGCAAAAGTTAGGGCCAAAGAAAAGAAGAAGAAGAAAAGAAAAATTGGAAAATCATACCAAGTTAGAAACTTGAGGATGCAATTTAAAAAGAGAAGAATTTTAGAAGATGAAAGTCTAGAGGTATGATTCAAGATGAATGAGCATAAAAACAAATGTTGATACAAGTGACCAATGAAGATTAGTGAGAAGATGACAACGAAGAAATGAGAAACTCCTCCAATACTTGATTTTTGAGTAATGCATACTAGGGGGAACATCATAGGGAATTTTGAGCTTTTTTATATCATTCATTTCATAACCTAAACCCGGCCCACATTACAACCCATGAATAAGACCTCTTTGAAGTCTTGCTAATTGTAGGCATATCTTAAATTTTAATAATATTTTTCTCTTGAATTAAAAAGGAAAAATGCTTAAAATTGTCAAACCCCACATGATGATATGTCCAAGGACAAAATTTCTCAAATTCTCAAATCCTCAAAATGACTCAAAAGAACTTCCAAACCTAGAGCATTCTTCTTATTTGCACCCAACAATGTGATTCATAAATATTATCATATTTCATTTTCTGATTGCCTTTGGAGACTTAATCTGACGATGTTCAAAAGGATGAAGCAAATTTGATTACATGAATTTGATAATCTTGATCCTTCCTAATCAAAGAGATTTGTTTGATTCTTAAACACTTTGATTTGATTACATGAATTTGATAATCTTGATCCTTCCTAATCAAAGAGATTTGTTTGATTCTTAAACACTTTGATTAGCCAAAATGGTTGTTCAAAGGATCACTTCTAGTTCATAAAAAATAAAAATAAAAAAAAATGAAGAAGAAAGAAAGAGAAATCTCATTTCCACCAAAAAAAAAAAAAAATTCATTCTTTTTCAAAATCCAGTTCTCTTGAACTACGTCTTGACCTAATCCTCAATGAGAGAGGTGTTGAGGTTTATACCCTAAAATCCAATTTATTGGCATGTCATAAATAATTAAATTGTTTAATTATATGAGACTATTTATAAATGAACTAATGGAACATTATCTTAGTCCATGAGATGCATAATATGCGATTTATGTGAAAAGTCACAGAAGATATAAATTGCAAGTTTTTTGTAAACTCAGAATGTAGTTCATAGCCGGTGATGAAATTGGGCGTTTCATTTGCGAAGACTATAATATATCAACTAAGATGATTTATCTTGATCATGGAAATGGAGATTTTTAGTTGGTATGTTGATATGTATTAAGAGGTAACACATATTGAACTGAACCGCCGTGAGATTTATTATTCTCCTAGCGACTATCAAATGAATAATAAATCTCACGACTTCTATTTACATCAACTCTAAATCCTGAAAGAATAATGGACATGATCATGAGATGTAGGTTGCTTTGATATATTAGGAGTGAGATCTATAAGTTACGGTCAAAACCTCAATATGTTGGGCTGCCGTATTTAGTGTTGATGGAACCTATATTCTCAAGATGGAATTAATAATCTCTTAATGGAGATATAAAATATTCCCTTGAGATAAGTTTAATGGGTTTGGTTATTCAGAGAGTTGGGCCCAACCACTTTAGTAATGAGTTACTAAAGTATATATTTATGGAATTGGATTTCATAAATATATTATGAATAACATTAAGGATTAAACCGAGTACTTAAGGATTAAGATATAGTAATCTTCAAAGTGGCAGTCTATATTCATAACTTTGTATTACTATGAATATTTTAATGAAGGGGTTGCATGTACAATAAAGTCTTGGGATATAATTTATTAATAAGGCCTAGAGTGCAATTATATTTATAAAGTGGTATTGAATATAATTAATGGTAACTTTGGACTTGTCAAGAGTTGACAGAAAAGCCCAAGACCCAAGCTCAAGGCCCAATGGTAACTTTAGACTTGTCAAGAGTTAATGGTAACTTTGAATATATTTGTTCCCTTTTGGTCCCACTCCAAGCCACACACTAGAGCCCAATTGGAATAGCCCAATTAGGTAATCAGTTGTATATAAGGAGAGAAACATACAAAAATTCATAAGGTTCTTTTGATAAGTGCTTTTTCATATGAGTCTTTTCATGAGTGTTTTTTTTTCATCAAGATTACACAAGGAATGAAATGGTTTGTATGTGAGTGTTGGACACTCCCTTGTTCTCTCCTTGGAAACTGATTGAGAGACCACACATCTTGGGCATTAAGTGGAATTAGAGTGAAGATTAAAAGTCTTCCCAAGAACTTCTGATTTTTGGTTTTGAATTTCACCACACCAAGGTACGCTTTCTTGTTTTTAAATTCTGAAACTTTCATAGTGCATGTTATCAATTGCGAATGAAGTAGATCCATTAATTTCGTATATTTTGTATGTGATACGAACATGTTATTTTTCCCAACAAGAGGTACGTAGGTAGCCTTTCAGAAGCTTGGTCCCAATCACCCAAACAACCTTGAAGAACAAAGTCAAAACAATGTGACAAAATTGTTTGGGTGCATGTTAGGTTTAGCCCATTTGTTTGCATTAAGCATGTTTAAACTTGGAGTATTGGCCTATTTATATTGTGTGCAAATATGTTCTTCTTGCATGGAAGTATGTTTTCATTTGAGGCATTAATCCATTTGTTTGCAAGCATGTCCACACTAAGGACATTGGCAAAAAATGTTTGCACGATAATTGGTTTCTAACAAGCTAGAGAAAGAAACCTTTTTTGCAGGAATCAAGGATGGCAAACCGTGATCTTCTTTCATGTTCCCTAATGGTTGCAACATCAAATGAACTTAGCTTCAATCTAAGCACGGAATATGCCCCAAACTAGGGGCATTGGGTAAGTACTTCCAATTCATTTCAATGAATAAATCCATTGCTAATTGAAATTATATTTTTGCAGGAATTAAGCAAGGACTTGTCTAGCAATCCAGATCAACTTCTAGCTAAAGAAAAAAAAATCATCATGAATAAATCTTCATCGCTTTCACTCCATCTTCATATTCATCTTCATCTTCGTCACTTTTTGATAATGAACAAATCTTCAAATCTCCAAAAAAAAAATTCAATTTTTTTAAAAATAATAAATAAAAAGAAAAAGATTTTCATATCTTTCAAAAAAAAAAAAAAAAAAAAAAAAAAAAAAAAAAAAAGAGAAGCAAAGAAAAGGGAGTATTTTCAAAAAGCCTTGGGACTAAGGGCGTTGGGCTCATGCTTCTTAGTTTGCTTTCAAAAAAAATTCAATCAAAATTTTCAATTCCTTCAAAAAAAAAAAAAAAATCAAGATTTCCAAATTTTTCAAAAAAAAAAAAAAATCTTCATTATGTTCTTTTTCAGGAACAGTTTTCAGGAACAGAAAGCTATTATCCTTTCCATATTCTCCAATGGTGCAACATCAAGTCAATTGTCCACCCTCAGCATTCATTAAAGCATGGAAGATGTCCCAAACTAGAGGCATTCACCAGGTATGCCAAAGTCTTTTCAATGAATAACTCTGTTACTAATTGAAAATATTTATTTTGTAGGTACTAGGGTAAAAGGCCCACAAACATCAACATGAATAATGTCTTCCAAATCCACATACCTCTGGGAAGCACGTCCAAATTCAAATCCGTCGAACCTCTGGGTAGCACGTTCAAAATTCAAATCCATTGGACCTTTGGGAAGTACGTCCGAATTTCAATCCATCAGACCTCTGGGAAGCACGTCCAAATTCAGATCAATTGGACCTCTAGAAAGCACATCCAAACTTCAAATCCATCAGACCTCTGTGAAGCACGTCCAAATTCAAATCCTTGAACCTCTGGGAAGCACATCAAACTTCAAATCTATCAGACCTCTGGGAAACACGTCCAAAATCCAAATCCTTGGACTTCTGGGAAGCACGTCCAAACTTCAATCCGTTGGACCTAGAAGCATGTCCAAACTTCAAATCCATCGGACCTCTAGGAAGCACGTCCAAACTTTCAAGGAAGCACGTCCAAACTTTCAAATCCATCGGACCTCTAGGAAACACGTCCAAACTCCAATCCTTGGACCTCTGGGAAGCACGTCCAAACTTCAATACATCGGACCTCTGAAACGCACATCCAAACTTCAATCCATCGGACCTTTGGGAAGCTTGTCCAAAATTCCAATCCTTAGACCTCTGGGAAGCACGTCCAAAATTCATATCCTTGGACCTCTGGGAAGCACGTCCAAACTTCAATCCATCAGACCTCTGGGAAGCACGTCCAAATTCAAATCCACCAAACCTCTGGGAAGTATATCCAAATTCAAATCCATGGACTTTTGGAAAGCACGTCCAAAATTCAAATCCATCAGACCTCTAAGAAGCACGTCCAAACTTCAATCCATCGAACCATTGGGAAGCACATCCAAAATTCAAGATCATGTCTGAAATTCTCATTTTGTCCTGACCACTGGTAAGCATGTCTTGTACTCATTTTTTTTCCAAAAAAATATATATATGAAAAGAGAGCTGCGTGTATGAACTACGTTTGGACCTGATCCTCTCACCAAGAGGTATGTAGACAATCTCCTATGAGATTCGGTCCACATTTTGATCCACTACATGACTGTCTGCATTCTTATCTACATGCATCATACACCAATGTTAAATACTGATTGCAAAGTAAGGTGTCTCTTTCATACATTGACATTCGCTTTCCAAGCTCTACCGATGAGGGGCATTCTGTTGACACCTCATTTTGCAACCCGCATTTAACCTCACCTAGAGGGTAAAAGGGTAATTTTTCCTTGGAAATATCCATCTTGATTCTGGTCATTAGATCCTTAACCTCATTTCACCAAAATGATCTTGATGTTGTAACGATCAAATTGACCAGTCATAAGCCCTAATCGGACCACCAGATTGAAAGTTATCATCAAATCAAGTTTTAATGGCCGAGATGCACTATCACAAATTGAGTCCAACTATATGTGATTATGAAAAATTGATTTCGATTGGTTATAAGTATAACCAATTTGAGATCAATGATATGTCATAATTTAATTGGTTAAGACTACATTTTATGGTATGGTTGCACACATCTAATTAACTAGATAGTTAAACATTAATAATTCAATGAGTAATTTGTGCAATTATTTTTTAATTAGAGTAAATTTGGAACCAATTAAGTCTGAAATGGGAGTGATTGGAGCCATTTAATATTAATTGGGAGCTAATTTAAGACCTATTAATGTTAATTGTGCTGAAACCATTTTCAAACAAATGACCTCTGCTCACCATTTCATCGATATCTCACAGAATATTTTGAATCTGTGAATGAGGTTAATTTTCCCAGAAATTAGACATCCGAGACTTCAATTTGAGCACAAGAATGAGACAATTCCAATCAGAATTGAGTCAGATATCAATTTTCAAAGTTGGCTCTATAGATTGTTACAGCAGCTAAGGGAAAACTGAATTTTGGCTTGCTCCTCACTCCTACCAATCTTTCCATTTAATGCACCAGAATTCCCCAAAGGCTAAAATGAGGTCTAGGTTCATAATTCTTTGTCAACCCTCATTACATGGCCTTCCATTCATATTTCCTCTACCACTACTATATAAACCCTCCTCCCCTTCATTCTAAAACACACAAAAACCCCCTCTCTTGAGTTCTAGGAAGTTGAGTAGTCTTGTCATATCTTGGTCTTCTTGAGACTCAAGGTATTGAGTGAGACTTACTCTTTCTCTCCTAACTCTTCTTTTCCTCCACCCTTAAGACCTCTACCAAGAGTCTCCTCCTCCACCATATAGATCTTGCATGAAGGTATAATCCCTTTCTCTAACTTGTTTTTTGTATTGCCATGATGAGAATTTAGGATTAAAGCATGATATAACTATTTAAATTCTCTTGAATATGTTTGAATGTTCTTAAATATTCTTATGTGTTCTTCACATGTTCTTGTTTGTTCTTCACATGTTCATGCATAAACACTAGTTTTGATCTTAAATTCACATAAAAAATATGAAAAACATGTTTGTTTCATAATTCCTTCAAATCCTTGAATCTTGGATATCACCATACACACACATTCACTAGAATCTATTTTTCAATCCAAATGCAATGCTTAATAAATTGAATTAGGATTTATCACATGCACACACTTTAAATTCAAATTGATTGATTGACATATTGGATGATATGATATGAATATTGGCTACCATAGTCTAGAAGACCGGTTTCACCAGGCAAAGTGGGTGCCTAACACCTTCCCACCTTGTAACATAGCCTTCGAACTTAGATTAAGGATTAGTAGATCAAATGCTTATTCATGTAATTTTCAATTTCTAGATTGTAACTAGGAAACAAAGCTATGTACTTTATCTTAGATTGTATCTAGGACCAAAGCCATGCAATTTTCCGATGATCAATGTAAATTCAATTTCACATTAATAAAATGAGGAATCTTTCAATTATGGTTTTTTTATTTTTCCAATAATTAAATAAGTGGTGACTCCATTATAAAACCCTTAATCTAAATGGGAAAATATAATTAGTCGAATCTCCATTTTTAGAGGTAAAAACACGACTCCACCCATTCACGTGGGTTTGACCTAACGCACCTAAAAAAGGGGGGCTGGGGGTGCGGTCTCTCATAAGGGGGAAGAGGTTCCTTGATTGTGTGTGGGTGAGGCTGTTGCCCATAGGGCCAAAAGACCACATGCAAAAGTGGTCCTATTTGACGCGCTCTCCCTGCTACCCATGGGGGGAGAGAAAATCTTGAGGGTATAGGTGAGGCCGTTGTCCATAGGGCCAAGAGACTATATACTAGAGATGATAATATCATGCCAGTTGTGAATGGGTGGATCCCCTGACTGCTCTATGTGGTAGTGTGATATATTTGTGATAAATTATCGTATATTAGATTTTGTGGCTTTGGAATTATATTATTAGGGCTCACAGATTATAATATATAGTTTCATAATGTTATTTTGAGAAATTTTGTTTTTCATCATTTAATCATTCTTGGTGACTCAATCTTACTATGTTCAACGAGGCCATGATTAATTCTATTAGAGGTTGGGCTTTTGAGATTTGTGAGCCTTGAGCATAGTAGGCCTAGATTCCATCGTTAAGGTTGCCTATCCTAGGAAGAATTGTGATTATATGTTGATCCATTTGGAGTTTTGGAATTTGATGTCTATTTGGAGGTATCATTTGTTATTTGTATTGTTTGTAAATGTCTCATAGAGCTCTTTAAGGCTTGGTTTTTTATGATTTGGACCCTTTTGGGTTTGGGGCATGACAAGACCAGTCTAGGTTATACTGGTGAAGGAAGCTCAAGCAGCGAATCTAAGAAGGAAGTGAGGTTCATATTGGCCAAAAATAGAAAAGTCTCAATTAGAGAAACCCGAGATTGAGACCCCTACTGTTGCGAAGAGAACCATTGGTCCAAAACCAAAGGAAATAGGGAAGACATTACCCAAAAGTCAAAGGGGACCTCAAGTGAAGCATTTTTGCTATCATTGTGGCATGCAAGGGCACATAAGATCAAATTTCTTCAAGCTTTAGGCACTCAAGAGGGCTGACTCTTTGCGTGGCCAAGACAAATCAAGAAGAATGCCAAAGGAAATTCAAGCTAAATGTGAAAATGAGGGAAAACTCATTGCTAGCTCCACCTCGAGGTTTGAGAGTTATGTCGGTCATACCCCTCAATCTAAGGATCTCACCTAAAACACTTATACAGTGTGGGTGAAGAAGGGTACACATGCATGATTGTTAGGATATATGTGATTCATATTAGGAACATATGTCAATATTTTATGTAGTTGGTTAATTCTTTGACAAAACGCACGTTACTTGTAATTGGATAAATCTAGGATGTGTTTAATGCTTTAAGAAATATGGTTTCAAGTTCAAGTGTTAAAGCCATGCAAGTCTGTCTAAGAATTAAGGAATGAAGTGCTAGATTTTAAAACTCGATAACTAGTATCTATCGAGGTTTAAAAGCTGCTAAAGCCTGTGGCTCGACAGCTAGCTCGATAGATAGGGTATCTGCCGAGATTTATAAAATTCAGTTTTTCAAAACTAATTTCAATCTAATCCGTGGGTATATATTTGGGATTTTTTTTTTCTCATAACCTTAGACATATATAAGTATTGTTTTAAGGGCCGTCATAAGTTACACACTTGCCCAAGTTCATGCAAATTGTGACCGTAAACATAATTTTCCCTAGTTTATCTCTCTTCTGAAAAAATTGCTATGTTTGTACACCGTAGAGTTTTATGACCAAGTAACTTCATGATCTTCATCGTGTGATAAACTGAAGAACTTTGCAACCAACTTCCTTCTCAAGTTAGTAATTAAGTCGCGTACTGAGATCCACACAATTGGTTAGTCACGTACTGGGAGCCGTGCATTGAAAAGGAGAGATTGTCACTACAAAACAAGCCCAATTGGGTATTGGGGTAAGGGTTCAACTATAGGTTGGTATAAGGTACTGGGATTCCTTTACTTGTAACCGCTTGTTTTGATAATTGTGGACTCTCGAGAGTGGTGACCTTAAAATCACCCAGTGGGATTTTTGCCGTGTAGGTTTTCCCCATTCGTAAACAAATCGCCATGTCAACTTATTTTTTGCTGCATACTTTAGTTAGTTGGTGATTTCTTTGTGCTGCCACATACAAATGCATGTTAATTTGATTAATTAATAAACTTGGCTAATTAATCAATTAATTTATCATAAGGGGTCAATACGTTTTTGGTCTATCAAGTGGTATCAGAGCAGGCACACTCTGATTAGGTTTTAATCTTTGTGTGTGATACATTGACCCCTATTTGTCATGAATAGAGGACAATCTCTTATCATACCTCCTTTATTTGATGACACTAACTATGTATACTGGAAAGTATGCATGAGAGCTTTCTTGCAGTCTTTAGAAGAGAAAGTGTGGAAAGTTGTGTAGATAGGTTGGACCAAGCCTACAGAAGCACCAGCCGACTGGGATGATGCTAAGATCAAGGCGGCAAACTTCAATAGCAGGGCATTGAATGCTCTATTTAGTGCAGTCACGAATGAGGAGTTCAAAAAGATATCCTCCACTGAAACTACTAAGGAAGCATGGACCATTCTCCAGACAAGCTATGAGGGAAACAAGACTGTCAAGGACTCAAAGCTTTAGAGGCTCACTACCAGCTTTGAGGAGATCAGATGGAGGAGGATGAGTCATTCCACTGAAAGTACTAAGGAAACATGGACCATTCTCCAGACAAGCTATGTGGGAAACAAGACTGTCAAGGACTCAAAGCTTCAGAGGCTCACTACCAGCTTTGAGGAGATCAAGATGGAGGAGGATGAGTCATTTGATGAATTCTATGTCAAGCTCAAGGACATAGTGAACTCAACTTTTAATCTTGGAGAAACCATTCCTGAACCTAAGATTGTAAGAAAGGTGCTCAGATCTTTACCCGAGAGATTCCATGCCAAGAAATTGAGGAATCAAAGGATATTGACAAAATTCCTTTGACAAAGTTGGTTGGAAATCTACAAACCTATGAATTGGGATTGACAAGAATCGAGAAATTGAGCAAGAGCAAGAGCAAGAGCATAGCACTGAAGGCCAAAAGCAGTGACACTGATGAGTCTTCTGATGATGGAGATTGTAAGATGAAATCCTACATCACTAGACAATTCAAGAAGTTTATGAAGAATGCCAATGAAAAGGGTTTAGACAAGGACCGTAGGCAATCGAGTTCTTCTCAGTCTAAGAGCCACGAGAAAAGGAAGAAGGATGCTAGGGATGGAGGTCTGTACACTGTTCCCTCAGAACCAAAGTGCTTTGGGTGTCAAGGTTTCAATCATATGAAACAAGAATGCCCTACGTATCTCAAAACTATTGGGAAAAGCAAGGCACTTACTGCTACACTGAGCGACACCGAACCTGAGGATGATTCCGAAAGTGAAGATGACGAAATCTTAAATGCCTTTACCGCCACTGTCAATCCTATTAAGGGGATTGTAGAAGAAGTGGATGAAGAAGAAGAATTGGAGTCCAAGTTTAAAAAGATGGATGAACAAGATGACATTCATACTACCTATGCAAAGTTATACAAGGTCTCTTAAAAGCATGAGAAGTTGTATAGGCTAGCCACCAAGAAGCTTAGTGATGTGGAGCTTGAGTGAAAAGAGCTCTCCACAAAGTTTGATGAACCCAATCAGACTATTAAAGCACTGAGGTTTGAGAATAATTTCTTGGCTGAGTAGACCAAGAAGCTTGAGGTAGAACTGTTCCAAGTTAGAGCTCAGTTGGAAAGGACTTCAAGCACTAAGCTTGATGAGATGCTCAGTCTTTAGAAATCTGCTTCCGATCGAACCGGTTTAGGGTATGATTTCTCTTCTTCTAGTATTTCTTCTGCTAATACTATTATTTTTGTTCTCACTGCTAATAATGTTGAAATTGAGAAGTGAAGTTAAAAATGAATTAGCTAGGGAGAACATAGATAAGGGAAAGTCTATCTTAAAAGCACCCCCTAAACTTGCTAAGAATGAGACAAAAAACCCTAGGGCTAAGAACGAAAATAATAAAAAAAGCAACAGCTATACATACTCAACCTAATTGCTGTAAGTGGTTAGCCACTCAAAAGAGCAACAACATGATAGCGTCGAGAGATCAAAATCAGCTTCCATCCTCTTTTGCTCCTTTTGGAGATCTTCTCAAAGCCCTCATGTTCCTTTCGAACTTGAATAGTTTCAATTCTTCCCCCTCACCACCGGTTCAAGGGTTTGCGCAAAGGAAAGGCCCTTCCAAGGTGTGGAAGGAAAAAGGCTTGAAGTGATTTAGTCACTTTTCTCTCTCCTTCTTCATTTTTGATTGCATTACTTGTGTGTTTTGTTTTTGTGTTTTTGAGTCAGTCTAGTTTTATGCATTGCTTTATTTTGTTTAGCATGTTTTTGGCTGTTTTTTTTTTTTTCCTAGTTTTGTTTTATTTTGTTTTTCATATAAAAAATAAATTAAAAAAAATGAAAATTTGAAAAATACAAAAACAGTGTGTGTTTGTATACGTTGGTACTTGTATACCTTGGATGGCCACTGAAACAAAGTTTTCTAAACTTTGTATCTTCTGTAGCTTAAATGAGCATCTTTATGCACAACTATGTAAGTGAGCTTTGTGGCTCGTATTTGTGATGAGTAAGATTAAGTAATCTCTTGTACTTAACACTCGTATCACTCTTTTTTATGGGAAGAATTAGAAAATCCTAAGTGAAAGGCATAAATAACCATCTCACCACTATTGCCCGCCAATCATGAAATGACAACCGTATGCTTTGGCATAGCAAAAGTGCAATGTCAAATGCTTAACATCATTCGGTATTTTTTTTTCTCTCTCTTATATGCCCATGCATGGTTTGCTCAAAAGAAAAATATGCAAAGAAAAATAAAAGTAAAAAGATCAAAATGCTTTATATATGATTGCAAGCGTGTATTCTAGGAGATGTGGGAGTTATAAGATGTACTTCGAAAGTGATAGTTCCCATCAAACAGTTATGATTGTGTGTGAGTTAAAGTGATTTTCTCATATCTCAAATCATCATAACGTGCAGACACTTGTGCAATCTTGCGATGTTTTTTCACACACCACGCAATATTCTTTGCTACTTTTGAAAATGTGCAGGTACAATGTGATTTGGCCATCACAAGGAATACATGTATTAATGTATGCTCACTAAACTGTCTTAACTTGTTTTTGAAATATAAAATTGGTTAAACTTGTTGTGTGTGTGTGTGTGTGTGTGTGTGTGTGTGTTTTTGAATCTATGTGCTTACATTGTTCTTGATTGAGAGATGTTTTTGAGAGATTAAAACGTTGTTTGGATCCTTGGTTGAGTTGCATGTTTGATTGCATTCATATTTGTGTTTTTCTCTTCTTGAAAATCTATTTTTGAGCAATCTCGACAGCTCCTCAACACCTCTTGACACCTGGCTTATCTATCAAGCTTTTCAGCTTCTTTTTATTGTAATCTTGACAGCTTCTTGATAGCTCCTCGATCAATCGAGAAAGTTTCTGTCTCCTCAATATCTCCTCAATCCATCGAGCTTGTTTTTGCTGTGGACACCTCTGGACAGTTGCTCGATAGCTGTATGTCCTCATTCCTTTAAAGCTCGACACCTCTCAACACCTTTTGATCTGTCAAGAATTAAGAGTTTCTTGTAAATACATGCTTCACGATTCATATCTCATTTTTCTCGAACTCTCTCAATACTTCTATGTCCTCTCACCTCCCCAAACACATTTTTCTCACTTCAAACTCCTTTCCCATGAGATTTTCGGCCTCACGATCATCTTCTTTCCTCTGGTATAATCTTTTCACTCATTCCATCATGCATTTCATGTTTTCTAACCTAACTTTTGGGATTTTTTGATAAAATTTGGGGTTTTTCAAAATTAATGGAGTATTTGTGAAATTTTTGGGATGGGTTTTGTATATTTGATCTGAAAATATCATGCATTTCATCACATATGCATTATAACATTGCTTCATGCATTTTAGATGTGTGTTTGCATTGTTGAAATAATTGTGTGCTGGTAGGATTGGATTGAGCTGAGCCCATGATGTCTTTACTATTGCATATCACATGCTCATGCATGTTCATGCATACATACCTTACATTCTCTATATTGATTGTGTTTGGTGCTTTTCTGCGTCTCTCTCTCTATCTCTCTCTCTCTCTCTCTCTCTCTCTCTCTCTCTCTCTCTCTTGCTTACGTTAGTTGTATCATAGCACCTAAATGTAAGTCTACTCCGTCCCAGAACCCTCTTCGTTCCGGGGCATCCACTTTTTCTGATCCTACTCCCTCACATGTTCGGTTCCATGATGAGAAGGCCGGTAAGGACTTCTTGGAGAACTTTTCCAGATGAGGCATTCATTCAGAACGCCAAGTCATTTTGTCAGACTTCTCCAACACTAACTTACCCACTATCATTCACAGTAGGGGTTGGGAGTCACTGTGTGACGTCCCAGTCACTTGTCTATCCGTTCTTATCTAGGAGTTCTACTCCAACATACATGGATTTGATTTTTCAGTATCTCTCTTTGTTACTTGCGTTCAAGGTACGCACATTGTGGTCACTCCAGATATTGTATCCGACGTGCTCTATGTCCCGAGGGTAGAGCATCCTGACTACCCCGATTATGAGGGTCTGAGGACTGTGTCCTAAGATGAGCTTATGTCAGCTTTTTGTGAGCATCCCTCTGATTGGGGTGATTATCAGTTCACTCCTTGTTCGGCCTTTGCTTAAGGTCCTCATTTTCTTAACATGGTTATGACTTTTGTTTTGCATCCTTTATCTCATTATAACTCTATTACCGACCCCCGTGCTCGATTTTTGCTTTCTCTTCTAAAGCATCTTACTATAGATCTTCCCTCTCATTTTATTCTTTCCATCTTAGATGTATATAGGGATACGGCAACCCATGATAGGCTCCTCTTCCCTTCGGCTATCACGAAGATTTTACGCCATTTTTCTGTTTCCTTTCCTGTTTTCGACCACTTTCATGTTATGTGTGCCATAGACGCCGCTACCGTTAAACAGAGTGAGGTGCAGCTACGTTCGAGGTGGTCCGGTACGGCAGCTCCTCCCACTTCTTCAGCTCCATCCACCTCTACTCCTTCTTCTTCTACGGGTGGTGTGACCTTGATGTGATCATGGCGCAGCTTCAGTGCATGGATGCTTGCCTTGACACTCTCATTGATGAGTTGTGTTAGGTGAACACCCGTGTCAGCCGTATTGCTAGACGGCAAGCTCGCCTTAGTGGCTTGGTAGAGTCTCCCTTTCCTCCTCCTAAGGCATCCGACGACGACGACTTTAACGATTATGATGATGAGGATGAGGATGCTAGCTTACCCTGCGATGACGAGATGTCTACTTGATACTTATCCTTTGTCACTTGTTACAAAAAAAAGGGAGTAGGTTTGGATATGAGAGTAGTCTTATAGTAGGAGTTAGCATAGGAGATTTTTGTTAGGAGAAGTGCTCATATTTTTGAGGGATATAATGCGGATTCTATGTATCTTTTTCTTTTCTCTCCATTTCAGATACATTATTGGTCTTATGACCATTTTGACATACATTATACTTATATTTGGTTTATATATATTGATGTATGTTCCTTCACCTATCTCTCCATGTGTTGTTTCTTTTCTTTCTTTATACACATGTTTCTTGTTAATTGTATGCAATCTGTTATTTCTGTTTCACACTAAGATGCCTTGATGAGTTTTGTTTAAAGTATTTTAGAAATACAGGTTGTCAAAGTCTACTTGCCATAAACTCTCTTCTTGCAAAGTTTTTCAAGAATTTGTGTTAGGATAGATTTTATTGTATTCAACAAGTGAATATGAGTTAAGTGATTTATAACTTCTCTTATATCTCATTTGTTTGTTGTGGTTTTTTCACGAATTGCCAAAGGGGAAGATTTTTATGACATATGTGATTCTTGTTATGAACATATATCAATATTTTATGTAGTTAGCTAATCCTTTGACAAAACGCACTTTACTTGTAATTAAGTAGATCTAGGATATGTTTAATACTTCAAGAAACAAGGTTTCAAGTTCAAGTGTTAAAACCATGCAAGCCTGTCTAAGAATCAAGGAACGAAGTGTTGGATCTTAAAGCTCGACAACTAGTATCTATCGAGGTTTAAAAGCTACTGAAGCCCGTGGCTCGACAGCTAGCTCGATAGATAAGGTATCTGTCGAGATTTATGAAATTTAGTTTTTCAGAACTGATTTCAATCTAATCCATAGGTATATGTTTGGGCTTTTTTTTTTCCTCACAACCCTAGACATATATAAGGATTGTTTTAAGGGCTGTCATAGGTTACACACTTGCTCAAGTTCATGCAAATTACGACCGTATACAGAATTTGCCCTAGTTCATCTCTCTTCTGAAGAAGCTGCTGTGTTTGTACACCGTAGGGTTTTGTGACCAAGCAACTTCATGATCTTCATCGTGTGACAAATTAAAGAACTTTGTAGCCAACATCCTTCCCAAGTTGGTGATCAAGTCGCGTACTGGGATCCGTGCAATTGGTTAGTCACGTACTGGGAGCTGTGCATTGAAAATGAGAGATTGTCACTACAGCACAAGTCCAATTGGGTATTAGGGTAAAGGTTCAAATGTAGGTTGATATAAGGTACTGAGATTCCTTTACTTGTAACCGTTTGTTTTGATAATAGTGGATTCTCAGGAGTAGTGACTTTAAAATCACTTGGTGGGGTTTTTGCCGTGTAGGTTTTCCCTATTCGTAAACAAATCACCGTGTCAACTTATTTTCCGTTGCATACTTTAGTTAGTTGGTGATTTGTTTGTGCTACCATGTACAATTGCATGTTAATTTGATTAATTAATAAACTTGACTAATTAATCAATTAATTCATCACAATAGATCAATACATTTTTTGCGTATCAAAGATCACTCACTATGCCCATGCATTGATTCTTCCAACGCATTAGGGTTATAGGTCATGCATCATGGCATATGCAATCTTTTTATGTCATTGCTTCTGTATTAAGCATGTTTCTTTTTCAAGCCTTTGTTTTTTTTTTTTTTCCATGTTTTTTTTAATCTTACTTTATTTGTTCTGTTTTTGAGTGTGTTGAAAATTTTAAAAACCCATAACAAGTGAAAAATCTTAAAAAGTTTGATCATTTGTGTTGTGTATATCACACATGAGTTTGGCCTAGTACCTCCGTACTAATAGCATAGTGCATTTACGATTTTAGCTTGTTATGTATGCACATTCTTTAAGTGTGAGCGACATATAAAAATCTACATTTGATTGTTGTAAATAGATTTTCAAGCTTGTCATGAATGATTGGTCAATAGTCTTGCTTGATCTGAATACATACGTAGACTTGTGCCTATATATCTCCTCACTTTTTTTTTTTTCTTTTTCAAAAGAGTTCTATAAATTTCAATCTCTAAAAAGAGAAAGAGCTGAAAAAGTCTTGCTTCAAAAACTAGTTTGACTAGGATAAGGTGGAGCAAATACGTATTAAAATGTATTGTGCCAAGGTCAAAGGCTTATTTGTCAAAAATATATCAAAAAGTTCACAGCATCGTGTCTCAAGAATTTAAGTTATATTTGATCAAAAGTATGAAAAAATGGAAGTCAAATGAAAAGCTTTCAATCAAAATATTAACACATTAGTGAGAGGTCATATATGTTCATTTCTACAAGTAAGATAGGTTACTTAACTTTGTACTAGTTGTGTTTGACTTGATTGAATTGATCATTGAAGTTTCATGCTAGACTATAGACTAATGCATTCTTGATCCACACACACAACAGACAAGTCTAATGTTAAATGAATGCCTATTCCATTTGTATGATTGTACGTGTTCAAATGTGATGTGCATACTCAATTGCTTGATGATCAAACACAAGAAGATTTTTGAATATTTTATATGTTTTTGAAAGTGTTTTTATATTTTTTTGTGTTCAGAGTTTTTCCAAACTGTCAATTTCTTTTTTTTTTTTTCTTTTTTTTTTTTGGAAAAACTCTTTTAAAGGCATTTTCGCGAGTAAGAACCTACCCGTGAAAATAAGGAAGCAAATTTCAGTATTTTCTGAAATTTACACAGAGAATTTTACAACTGCTTCAAGCGTAGAAGCTACCCACAAAATTTGTCAAGATGCTTCAGAAGCCACTTTGCAAGAAACTTACCCGAAAAATGAGCAGTTTTGCAGTTTTTAAAGTCAAATAGTGACAGTTTTTAAAATATCTCTATTTTGCCTCCTCCGTGCCTCTCTCAACCCAAAACACCTTTTCCCTCAAAATCTCACCCGAAACTCAACATTAATCCTTCCTAAGACTCATCTAAGGTATGTTTTAGCACTTTTTCACTGTTGTTTGTTTAGATTAAGTCTTAGATTCTAGGATTTCTAAAATTGGGTTATTTTTGAAAAGGGTTTGGAAAACTTACTTTTCTTGCAATTTTTTTTTTTAATTTCTTGATTGGGCTATGTCCCATTGTGTTTGTTTGTGTTTGTGTTGGCCCCAAGTGACATTTTTAACATGTATTTAGGCAAGATTTCATCATGTTCATGCATTATTTTACATGTTAGTGGTTTGTATGCACTCTAAGTATTTGATGAAATGCCCAAATGACATTTTCTCATATTTTTGGACTTCAATGAGTACCAATTTTTGGGGATTGCTATGTTTTTACATTCTTAAAATGTTTTAAATAGTGGTTGTGTGTTTCACACACTTTTCCCCATGAGTGCCTTGTCATGCATCTTACATGCACACTTGATGAACATAATTGATCACTTGATATGTTTTGCACTTTAATCATGCTAGGCAAGTCTTGTTAGACTTTTAGCACTTGAAACATGTCTTTGTGACTTTATTTGCTTGCTTTTATGTTCTTTCTAGGATTTTTGTTCATTTTATAGACTAACTTGTATCTAATCAAGTTTGTTTCTTGTTTGTGTCTGTCCTTGTTTCTTTGTATTTGTGCTTGTTTTGCAGATGTCTCCTATTAAGAAAAAGGCCACAAAGAAGCCTTCAAAATGTCCCCGCACCTCCTCGGATTCGTTCCAGAATGATAGTTCTGATATGACCTTCAATGATCACTACAAAAGGGCCCCAATCATTTTAGAGAGGACTGTGGACTTAGAGTCCCTAGAGGGCACTTTCATTCTAGAAGTGTTCAAAGATAGAATATGGACGAAGTTGCTAAATCCGATGGGGAATGTATATGAAGATGTCATTTGAGAATTCTTCGTCAATGCCATTGTGGAAGGAATCACATCAATTGTTGGCTAAGAGGGAGAGAGTTCTCAATCTCATGGGAATTGATTCAAGAGATTTTGGAGATTCGTCCAACGACTTCTCACACATCTCTACAATATGATGTGAGAAGGGAAAAACTAGAACCTCTCAGATAGAATTACTTGGTGAACAACTCAACAAGAAGGCCTTGCACACCATTACGTTCACCCCGGAAATGAAAACTTTGGCCCACATCATGATCTTCAACCTTTACCTAGTGAGGAACTTGACGACATCTGCAGTCACATTTATCACATCTTCACCAAAAACATCACAAAAACAAATTCAAGGCTAACTCTTCCATTCCTAAGCCTTGTTGTGTCTCTTATTTTAAGGGCAAAGGTAAAGATTCCAAGTGGACTTCAAGTAATGCAAAGAAAAGATCCTACTAGTGTGTAGACCATGATCCGAAGCAAAGCCTATATTCCCAGACCGTCTATTGGTGTCTCTCAAATTCCAAGAGATGATGTTGCTGAATAAGGAGGAGACAATGAAGAGGAAATTGAGCACTTCACTTCAGTTTCGGAGGACACTGCGCAACCTTCTTCCCATGCGCGTGCAAGAGCACTCGAACGCCTTGATCATCTATTCGGACGGGTTGAAGAGTTGCATGTAATGCTAACTTCCCATATCAGCCACTCCACATCTCAAATTCACCTACCTTGAAGGCCAGATCACTGCCTTCTCATCTCAGATTGATGACATAATGAGGAAGTCGGAGCTGGAGTTAGATTTGGAGTCCAATACATTCTAGTCTCTTTGGCCATTCCAATCAAAAAGGGGGAGTAGTTTGAGGGGGAGTACAACTTGAGGAGGAGCATATTTTAGTATACATTGGCTTATTTTGGTGATTTCTAGTTTACTTTAAGTTTTTATAGCTTTTGGATATTTACTATGCTTTCATTTAAAGTTTTCAAGTACTTTAGTTTAAAACTTATTTTTTTTAATACTATTTTGTACCTTGGTTGTTATAGCCGTTTCTTGATGCTTATTTCTTTCTATTACTCATAGCCGTAGTCTCTTTAATGCATCATGTGTTTATTGGACATGTATTTGATTTTAGCATTGCTCTTAATTGCATTGCATGTCCAGATGATTATTTACTTGATAAATGTTCATTGTGGTCATTTCTTGATTGTTCATGTTTGATCAAGTTATGCTTTATACCCTACATTTCATTTGGTATCTTGATCGCTTTTTACTTGTTCCTTATACGTACCTTGTGTTCTACTTGTTGTGAGCTTAATGAAAGTTTGTTGTATGTGCAAGTGTTTCAAGATACAGGTGTATACGGTGCAAGTGCTTCACAGCTTCTAGAATTAGGTGTGAGTGAGTTTTGCCTATGTTCTTAAACTCATGTTTAAGTTTAGAGTCTGTTTAGGGGTTTTGTCACGGAATAGCCAAAGGGAGAGATTGTAAAGTTGTGATTTCCAACTATGTTGTGTTGGCTTTAATTTCATGCCAAATTTGATTGTAATTTCTTCTATCAATTTCCATGTATGTATGTGGGATTAATTGTAAGGGATGAGTGTGAGAGATCGGTGAAGACTCAAACTTGAAAGGATGAACAAGTGGTTTTTGTGACTAGCTCGCGACTGTCTCGCAAGAATCTTACTCAGGAAAAGAGCCACGTGTAGAGCACACGACTGGAAGTAGGGTTGTCCACGGGTCGGTCCGGGTCGGGTTTGTGCCCAACCCGGAACCGACCCGACCAGATCGGGTGGCCAGAAAATGAACCCGCAGCCAACCGGAGTGGCTCACCGGATCGGGCTGATCCGACCTTCAACAAATGGCGGTCGGTTCGGTCGGAGTTGAGGAGCTCAAAATCGGCCAAAAACCGGCGAGTGAACGGCGAAATCTGCAAAATTTTCGTGATATTTTCGCCGGATTGTCGCCGGATTATCGCCGGTTTTGATGCAATCTCACCAGATTCGGCGAGATCTCGCCAGATCTAGTGAGATCTCACCAAATCCGGTGGAGATTTCATGGATCTAGCTGAGATCTCGCTGGAAATGGCTGAGATCTCTTTTGATCGGTCGGTCGGGTTTCTTCGGGTTTTGGGGAGAACACCCGCCGGCCGACCCGCGGTTTTCGGATTCTGGAGGTGGAGACCTGCCGGCCGACCGACACCGGCGTCGGGTCGGCCGGTTCTCGGTCCAGGTCAGGCGGGTTGGTCGGGTGGGTCGGGTTTCGGTTGTTGTTGGACAGGCCTAACTGGAAGATGAAGAGTTGTGCTAGGCTGTATATTTTTGCAAGTGTCTTGTGGGCAAGGTCTACCCGCAAAGGACCCGTGACATTTTCTGTTTGGAAAAAATTTATGTTTTGCTTTACCATGTCTTTACCCACACCATATATACCCTCATTACCCACAAATTGTAAGGAGTGCTTTTCAAAGAGAAAACCCTAGAAAACACTCTTGAGAGTTAAAGATTGTTATATCCACAATTATATACACATTTTCTTGTGGTTTTTCACAACTCCTACCTCTTCATCTCTATATCTTTGAGAGATTGCTAGCGTAAAAACTTATTACACCCATCCTGAGTGTAAAGTGAGATTTTGGTGCTATTAGGAAGCATTGAAATGAGCCATTCATTGGCAAATGCAATCGGCCTGAATTGCGGGATTTGGAATGCTAGAGAAGATAAGGCTTTGAGAAGTCAATTGGTAGCAGAAACTTGGAGAGCTCAAGTACATGAAGTAAACTAGGCTTGAAAGGTCTTTTGTTATCTGTGTACTCCAACTTTATTCTCTAGTGGATCAATTTCAACTTGGAGCATTGCGAAAAGGTTTTTCGCCGAGTTCTTTGATTTCCTCTTCGACAACACGTCTCGGTGTTATATTGTGTTTGCATTTCTCTTCCTTACTCTTTAAGCTTTCCTTTTATTGTTAATAATAGATGAATATGGCTTAGGGTAGTGATAACGGTTTTTTATGCTCATTTACTCTTGTTCCGCATTTTGTATAAGTTAGAGTAAAAGTTATCTAACCGTAATTTTAATTAGGGGTCTGAACAAGCTCTTGTGTTTTTGCACAAATCCGAACTTTAATGTCATACCAAATCTCCTAAGTTGTATCCATGTAAATAATACTAGCTAGCTTGAATCTCAGGTGAAACTGAGTTGATGATCCAGGTACCAACCATGTTATTTGAACAAATCCAAGCTTGGATTGTTGATGGTATTTTCACCAATGGAGAATTTAAGATCAAGGTGCCATCAATGAAACCCAATTTGTTATTGGCAAGCAAAACTTTTCGGATTGACCAAGCCCAATTTGGGTAATTTTCACCAAATAGTGGTTGAGACGCAAGCACTACACCAGGACTTTCTCCATGATGCAAAAGCAGAAGATTGGGATCTGCCATAGATGAATCTTGTGAGAAAGGAATAGTCTCAAAAGTAGAAGTATTGGCCGTAGTAGCCATTGATGTACTTCAAGCTTCTATGAGAGAAAGAAAAAGAAAAAATTTGGGATTTAGTGAACCCTAGAATTTTTGCTCTGATACCATATCAAGATTTAGACTTTGGAAAATCTGATTGCATTAAGTGTGTTGAATAGATACAAGCTCTGGCTAATATATACATAGCAGAGAAGAGTAACAGAAAATAACAGGAAAACTAACAAACCATCTACCTAACTGAACCAGCACGTGCCAAAAATGTGGCAACCTATTATAGCTACTACATACAATAAGCTACAAGTCGTTTATCAAAATAAACTCTAAACTACAGTCGTTTTGGTCTCTTTTAACCTATTATAGCTTCTTGACTTGAATAATTCTTCTTCTTCTTCTTCTTCTTCTTCTTCTTCTGATAATTCTAACATATATATATATATATATATATATATCCAAATCTTGGAGTTTGTGAGATTAATATTATTTTTTATTAGTTTTTTTATTTTATTAATGCGAGAATAGTATTCACTTGCCATAAGGAATAACAATAAATGGTTAATTAATTGTTAACCATCTATCATAGATTATATGCTCACCACGTTAGTGGCAAGGAATGTAGGCTGGGTTTTAATGCACTTGCTAATGATTCTAATGTAGAGCATATTGGACCTTGGACTTAAATATGGAAATTGAAGTGGTCAATGTACAAAATTTAAGGCCCATGTTCAAGAAGAAAGTTTTAAGCACCTGAAAACGTGAAGCGAGGTTGCATGCATGCTCCGATTGCTACTATTTCTTCCCCACAGAATTCCCTTGGCTCTGAGAAGAAGCATAAAAAGCTCTGGTGGAAAAGGAAGATTGCGAAGCCGGTAAAGACCATTCGCATAAACGACACTTGCATGCTTAATGATATATATACTAAAGGAGGAAGTTTCCCAAGTTTTTTTCTTTCTTTTTAAATCTCAATTTATTTCTAGTAATTTAGAGAGAATTCATGTTAGGATTCGTATCACTTTCTTTTTTAAATCTCTATTTGATAGATAGTTTGCTAGACTACCCTTCATGCCTTTTGATTGGGGGGAAGTTTTCAAAATTACCATCCCTTTAAGATCTAACTATAAATCTCCGATAATCTGCCTCCGGCCACAAGTCGCCAAATGTGAGTCAAAACTTCCACCCTTGTCGTCCGTTGCAACTTCCAGTCGAAGATTTGATCTCTCCAAACTAGTGGTAGTCACGGCAATGCCTATGAAACTCTTTCTCTCTTTCTCCCTTCCTCTCACTGTTTTGTTTTGTGTTCTTTTTTTTTTTTTTTTTTTTTCTAAGACTTCTCTGTTTTGTTTGAAAAAGCTGTAGTACATGGCCTAGTAAAAAACGCCTTCACTGTCTCCCCCATGATGTACCACAAACGTCATGGGGGAGACTTAATTTTAATTAATAATTTTATGATTCCCTTTTATTTATATTAGGTAACTTGTTTATTAGACTTAATTTTAATTAATAATTTTGGCATGCCATTTTTGAAATTTTCATACTTAATAATTTTACAACTTCTCATACTTTTTTTTATATTTATATAAATTAATTTAACAATGCAGTTCAATTGGTAGCTCTTGTAATTATCTTCATAAGGATTCTTAAAATGCATAGTAGGGGTGTCAATTCAGGTTAGCGTGTCGGGTTCGTGTTGTATCGAGATAGGGATATTCGACTAAATAACTCAACCCTAACCCGACCCATTTAATAATCGTGTTATGATCCTTCAATTCTAACTCGACTTGTTAATAAAGCAGGTTGACTTTACTCAACCTATTTGACATGCTTAATAAACAAGTCGTGTTGGATTGATATGAATGTAACACAACCTATTTCAACCTGTATAATATTAAATATAACATCCATTTAGAAATAATTTAGGGTTTGTAGGGTTTAGAGATCTAGGGTTCGTAAAGTTTCAATTTCTAATTATATCCCTTGTAAGTTTTTGTAATTGCTCACTTTTCTTTTTAAATTTAAAATATATGTTTGATATAAAAGGTATTTGACAAATTTAAAATAAAATAAATATTTATTTGTTATACGAGTTAAACTGGTTGTGTTAAGTGGGTCATTTCAGGTTGATACAAATAAATGGCGTGTCAAATGTGTCTATTGTGAGTTACACAGATTAACTCACTTATGACACGTTTCTTATCGTGTCGCTTTTGAGTCAACCCATTTATGACCCAAACCCATTAAGGCCCAACCCTAACCCAGAAAAATTAGAGTCAGGTTCGTGTCGTGTTTGCGGGTTGGGTCGAACATTGACACCTCTACATGGGATTGGTGTGTTCCCATTTAGTACTTGCAAGTTGTGAATCTTGCGATGCTTTGTGTATCTATGTTTTTTTTTTTTTTTTATTACCATTACTGAATAAAGTTTCCATATTTAATGAGATGAAAAGTGTTTTTATTTGATCATAGCTCACAATCTTTAAAAGATGAGGAACAATGTTTTTGGACAAATAGTTGAAAGTGGATATGCACTAAAACCTAGGTTGCACCGACACACCATTTTTGGCGACGTGTGTTGGACAACGGAACCGGTATGACTCCCTAACTTTGGTGTCCGAGCAGTGTCTCTCTTTTTTTTTTTTTCTTTTTTCTTTTTTTTTTGCTTCTCCAACATGGCACTGACGCAGCGCCGACATGTCCGACACGCAAGCAGTGCAAAAAAAAAAAATTTCACAGATTTTGACAGATGGACTTACCAATACCATTGATTTTGTGATATACCCTAAAAAAACAAAGAAAATTAGAGTCTGAGAAGTCATTAGACGGAAAGTTGAAACCCACATCTTAAGTTCTCAACCCACCCTTCCTTTGACCTTTGCCCACTGTCGCTGCCCTCCGTCCCTTGCCGAAACTAGATTGGGCCGATCGGCGAGCTCCATAGACGTCGACGCCGTGCCCAGACCCTTCCAATTTCTCTCTCTCTCGGCGTGGACAACAAGTCCGACCTCTTCTCTAAGTTTCTCTCTCTTTTTTTCTGTTTTCTTTTTTTTTTTTTCCAGATATTTGGCCATTTGGGTGAATGGGTTACTAATACTCATAAGTTATAACTTATAACACATTTTTTTTAATCCCACTCTCACAGTCACTGAGTGAGAGTGAGAGTGGGATTAAAAATTATAATGTTGTTACTGCCATATAAGTTATAAGTTACAAGTTATAACATATCTTTTTTTTTTTTTTTTTTAATTTACTCAGCCTTTTGTTTTGCCTTATAAATTATAATGTTTATTATAAAGTTAGTGATTTTATGTGTATTATTGTACTACTTTGGGTGTTAGTTTACTTATTTGTAGTTCTTACATAATTTAAATTCTAGACATAAATGCATTTTATGTCTAAAAATATTAAAAAATATGTCTAAATATAAAATTTAATTAATTATATAATTACCGTGTTCACATCATGTCGTGTCCTTATTTTTCAAAAATTGCCGTATCCCCGTGTCCGTGTTGATGCATCATAGACTAAAACTTGCTGCCATATATGGTTTATGGTTAATTTATATGGTTGGGAAATTTGCTGCCAAAGTGCCAATAAGCGTTGTGTGAGTATCATTAGACATCTATAATTTGAAGCACGCACAGTGCCTGGTCAGCCATTGAAAGAGACTACAGAAATAACATGTAGCATTTTTTTTCCCAGAACATAAAACGAAACGTTACAGGTAATAATGAAATACTATATGTTTATAGGTGTTGTTTTTTCAGTCAAAAAAGCATTGGGATACCTTAATCATTGACTAATTACTTGCGAAAAGGAATATGAAAACGAAATGTTATAGGAATAATAAAAGGGTGCAAAGTGTTTATTTCATACTTGTTATTGCACACAACAGTACAAAATCATAATTTCAATTCAAAACTCCACCCTTTCATTAGGGGTAGATACTAATACACACAACCATACACACGTCCATTTTAAAAAAGAAAACCCATGTTCTAGAGAAACAGCATCAAAGCCATCAAGTTTGATGCACAACTAGAAAATGGATATTTTGCAGCACTACTTCGCTCAATAGGGTTTTTAATGGCATCAAGTGTGGTTGGATTAGCGGCAGAAGCTGGGACTAGACCTCTTTTCAGTGTAACATAGTCACCACCATGAACCATCTGACCAGCACTCATATGCATCTCATGGTTTCCTTGGTGAGGAGGAGTGGCATACAGAACTGGTGGACCTCTTGGACCTAGAGTCTCTCCTTTATTGGCTACATATTGCTCTTTGACCTGTGCTTCAACAGTTGAGCTAGATAAGGACTGCTTCTTCCTCCCCTCCACCTCCATGCTTGGATTCATAGGCCAAGCTTCAGATCAGGGACAAAACCAAGATTTGAACTTGGGAGGTGGGGGGGGCAAAGCTTAAAACAATTTTTTTTTTTTATGAAAATAAAAACTAACACCTATTTCATATTCAACAATATACTACATATAAAATAAATATTTCTTAAAAATTTGATATTAGAAAAATATCGACAAAGTATAACATTCAAAATAAATGTTTTTTATACATTTCAACACATTTATTAAAATGGAACTCGACGCTCTTTTAAGTCTCGAAAGTCATCTATGATTGATTCTGTACCAAATTTTGCAGCAATCTCCTTCTAAATGTACAAAATCATAGAGTCCATTAGAAAATCATCTTCCATCTTGTTGCAAAGCCTATTCTTGATAATATTCATGGCTGAAAATGCTCATTCTGTAGTTGCAATAGAAACCGGAAGAGTAAGCGCAAGTGTAATCAATCTATAAATATATGGGTAAAATAATGATTTTCGGGTTTTTACCAACCATTGGCACAACTCAGATGTACTTGGTAGCTTCTTGAAGTCTAGATGCCGAACTACATTGTGCTCATAATGATCAACTTCTACCGTTAAAGGTGTCATTTCTTGATTTGTGAAGTCTTTTGGATAAAACTTGCTTACTAACAACAAAAGGTCTATACTTCTAAAGGACTCATGTGCCTCTTTAGGATCAAGAGCTGAACTAAGATTAAGGCATTTCCACCGCATGCTTACTAAACCGATGATTTAATTCTTGTAATATAGAATCTATTGCAGCATAAAAAATATCTACTTGATAATGATGCTCAATTGTGAAGTCATCTTGTTGATAACAAGCTAGACCTCCTCTCTAAACATAACGAGCATTCATATCTAGGACATCTATGTCACGTGCCTCACAAAATGATTTCACAGTGGTAAGTAAATTATCCCACTCTTCATCTCTAAATTTTTGAATAAGTTCTTTAGTGGATGAAACAAAATTCATCACATTTAGAATCTCTTGAGACTGACACTGCAAAGCTTGACAAAGTGCACCAGCGATCTTCATAATTTCTTTCATAAGATGCAAAATGAACACAAATTCAAAAGAAATTATAGCATGATAACATGAGTATGCTACTTCTCGTTGGGAAGTAGTATTTCCTTCCTTGATGATCTTAAGTAAAATTTCACATGTTGGACTAAATATATTTACCAAGCTAGAAATCGATCTCAAGTGAGAACCCCAACGAGTATCTCCAACTCGTTGTAATGTGCTAATCTGATTAAATCCTCTTCCAATTTCAAGCTCAATTTCAACAAAATATGCAATTTGATCAGCATAAGCTTTTTTTAGTTGCTTAGTACGCTTGCATGAAGCACCAACAACATTGACAATAGATGATAATCTATTAAAAAACTTTGAACAAGAATAACTTCTTTTGATGCTGCCATAAATGCTAATTGCAAGCGATGTGCAAAACAATGAATGTAGTGAGCATATGGACAATCATTTGAAACCAAAGCTTTTAATCCATTTCACTCACCTCGTATATTGCTTGCACCATCATATCCTTGCCCTTGAATATCTTGAATATCCAGACAATTATGTGACAAGATAGAATATATTTCATCTTTTAGAGTTAATGCCGTAGTATTGGGGACATGAACTACCCCAAAAAAACTTTCTCGAACAAAACTATCTTTGTCTACAAATCTTATAACAATGGCCATTTGCTCCTTTATTGACTCATCATGAGCTTCATCAACAAGTAGGCAAAACTTTGCATCACCAATTTCTTCACGAATTGCCTTCTTCACCTTGTTTGAAAATACATGTAAGATATCCTTTCAGATTTTTGGTGATTTGTAAGAGGCATTTTTGGGAGCTTTCTCTTTCGCTTCTGCAACATATTCATTATATGATACCACCAAATCCAATATTTCAAGAAAATTCCCACGATTAATTGAATCAAAACTTTCATCTCGTCCTCTAAAAGCAAGTCCTTGAAATGCAAGCACTTTGACAACATCAATTGAGGTCTTTAACCGCAATCGATTGCTTGCAATTTGATTAGAATTGAAATTTTCAAGTACCTTTTGTATGTGTTGAGACTGGTTCATCAAATCTGTCATGGCTTGCTCAGAAGCTCTATGAAAAGAGTTAGATTCTTTCTCCATATGATTTAAAAAGGAACAATTATTTCCATCATTAACTTTCTTCCAATTCCGAAATCCATCCTTAGTGAATACATGACTCCTAGAATTCCTAGTTGGCTTGTCAAAGAGAAAGCATGGTAGACAAAAAGCAGCATCTTTACTAGGTGAAGATTCAAGCCATGTACTAAATGCCTTAATTGCAAGCCATGAATGTTTAAATTTACGAGAATGACTTCCAAATTTAGTTTTCTTGTACTCGTCTAGTTTAGGTTGGTATGAACCAACTTAATGTAAGCTTGTCGAATTTCATCCCGTTCATTAGTATCATATTCCCATATTTGCTTACGCATTCCAGGATCACACACAAAACCTGTACTTTTGTCAATGGTGACATTTGGAACTTCTGTTTGGAGATTTTCAGAAACTGGGACATCAACGCTAGGGGTTGGCAATCTTGCATCATCAGCTATGACTTCAGAATTATTTAGATTTTTCTTTTGAAAAAATTTAATATTGTAGTGGACTTACTCATGATCTACAAATTTAAAAAAAAAAATGTTTCATTATTTCCATATTTCGTAGTTCTATACACCAACTAAAAAAAAGGGATTTCTCAACCCAAAAAAAAAAATCTAAAACCAAAATAGTCACAAACAAACAAGCACAAGTTTATATATATTACTAATATTAGCCACATCACACAAAGCGACAAAGACAAAGTTCACAAGTTCATATATATATATATATATATATATATATTACTAATATTAGCCACATCACACAAAGTAACAATGACAAAATTTTTGATAAAACCAAAACAATGAATCAGACCAAAGACTTGGTCAATTGGTCTCACAAAAAAGTCACTCATGGCTTAGCAAAGACTAATCTTCACAGTTAATAGTACTCACAAATGACAAAGCAGTCTGTCCTGGTCCACTTTATTTCTTTATAGATAAAACCAAAACAAATAAAAAAGAAAAAGTTACAAACACAAAGTCTGAAATCGGTCCACACAATCAGAAAAAGCCACAAACAATTACACAGTAGCCAATTAAAGACAAGCTAGGCTATGGTCCACACATGACACAACACACCAGTCCATAAAAACTAAAAAGCCACAACTCACAATTAGTCACAAATACAATAGTCAACAGACTCAACACAGTCACCACAATTCATAAAAAAAAAAACGCAAAGGGCAGAGGGCAAACTGGCTAAGGCAGAAAAACAAAAATATGAACTTGAGAGAGGAGAGAAATTTCTTAGATTTACCGTGTGTGACTGTGATCAAGGATCTGAGGAGGAGCAGCAGCAGCAACAATCCGGATCTGATTTGAGGAAAAGAACAGCAGCAGCCAGCAGTGATGGAGGAGGCATTGATGCTTGATGAGGTTGAGTGGAGGAAGAGTGAGGTTAGGGTAAAAATTTGAGAATTGTAATTTAAGTTTTCAATCCATATTTATTTTTTATTTTGTAGTTTTTAGTTTGTCAGTATTTTTTTTTTTTTTTTTTTGTATGAGAGTTTGTCGGTGATTTTTTAAGATTGATTCGTATACCAATTTTTTTTTTTTTAATTGGGGGGGGGGGGGGCATTGTAGGTCCGTCCCTCCTTCAGATCTATAAACCAAAAATATATATATATATATATATATTAGAATAAAGCACACGCAAAAAATTAAACAGAGAAAGATGGTTCACTGTGAATGCTTTAACATGATGTGGACTCGCTGGGTCTAGTGGAAAGATACACAACACAAAAGTAATTGATTTTCGTTGAATTAGTCAAATGTGATAGATGAAAAAAAGATGTAAGTCATATAACTATCAACTGCTATTCCATCTTTTCACGACTTGTCACTAATAATAAGATACTATATTCTTTTATTTAGATAATAAATGTTAGCGACATATAAAAATAACATAATTTTATGTCACAAGAGTAGTAAATATGTAAGAAGATGAGTTTATTTGAAGACACACTTTTGCCACTCAAAACTTGTCATATGACAAGTTTTGAGACAAATTTGTGTCACTTTATATATCCCTAACATTATTCTTTAGATATAAATAAATAAATAAATAAATAAAAAGCTAATATTTTCCATGTGGTGACATACTGACATGTATCTCATGTTGGATACGTATATTCTTCCCCTCACGATAGATTTATGCAGCTATAAAAACAGTTCATTATAAGAGAGAGAAGATTGCTTATATTGAAATTATGATTGAATGAAGGTTGTGAAGTTATGCTTGAATAAACACTACAAAAAAATGTGGACTTTTGCAGGTTCGCAGCTTTAAAAAAAAATGCGTCAATAGATAGTGATATTGTAACGTTTTCTTAAAAACCACTAAAAGAGATATATTGCAGCATTTATAAGAGTGATTGTTGCTAATTTATCTGGATTTTGAAGCATCTTTTAAAAGGCTTTTATTAAAACACTACAATAAGGAACTTTTTGTTGGCATTAGAATTCCAAAACCTAACTATCGCGCACTCTTGGTATAGTGGTCACTCAACAAGTGTAGGAGTGTAGGGGATAAGGGCCGGGACTTAAGTTACCAAAAAAGTATTTCACACTCATATATACTTAGATTAGGCTAGAGTATAAATTTTATCTTATATAAAAAAAAAATTTAAAACTTAAAAAATTTGTCACAAAAAATTTTCAAATCCCCAAGCCAAAAAAAAAAAAAAAAAAAAAAAAACTTTAATCCCCCAAAACCAAAAAACACTCCAACGTTAAAATAAAAATTAAAATAAAATAAATAAAAAAAAAATAAAAAACTAAATTTCCAATCCTCTTATCCCAACAAACACTCCCACGTTCAAACTAAAAATAAAAAAAATAAAAATAAAAACCCAAAACACTCCCACGTTCCACCATAACTTGATAACTTCCCAATCCTTTTTTTTTTTTTTTCCTCTCAAAAAACAAAAAGCGTAATCCCTAATTTTAATATCCCCAGTTTTTATCTCCCACCAAAGTTTTTCTCAAGCTCTGGCATATCCACAAATACCACACCACTGCGGTTTATCTCTCTCTCTCTCTCTCTCTCTCTCTCTCTCTCTCTCTCTCTCTCTCCTATTAATTTGCTAATTATAAATTTTATTTTATATGAGAGAGACAACAATAAGTGTTCTACAATCTGTCGGCCTCTCTCTCTATTTTTTGTGGTTTTAATTTTGTTGAGTGGGATAAAGTTTATTTATTTATTGAATTATTAGGAAATTATGTGTGTCTTTGGAAGTGAGCTTTGTGGGTATCTAGATTTATTGATTTTATTTTGAAGTTTCACTTCATGCTTTTAAATTGGGATTCAATTTTTCAATATTTTTTTAAATTATGTGTTATTTTGTAGTTTCACTTGATGCTTTCATATTGTTGATGTGAGCCGTGTGGAAGGGAATAGAATTCCCTAGCCGAAAAAAGTAACCTACCCTATGATATATATATATATATATATATATATATATATTATAAAACCTTTTGGCTTTGGACTACTTGGTATGTGTTGCAGCAGATTTAGATAGATTGGTAAGTGTTCCAAAACCTAGCTGCAAGCCATATAGAGATCAAGAATTCTATTAACCTAGTAAGTGCGGCTGCATAAGAAAAAATATATAAAAAGAGAGGCAATTAGTTTCTATTCTTATTGTTTCTTGTGAGAGAGTGTTAGAATATAATTTAGATTTGGGTTGCTTGAGGATGTTCTTGTGCACTATTGTGTCTCCCTATATTTATTGTGAAATTTCTTCATTGTCGTCATGGAAGTAGGCAGTTTGCCAAATCATGTAAATTCTTGTGTTCTTTGTGTGTGCTTGTTATTTAATTCCACTTATTTACTATTATTAATTTGAATCCAGGGTGCTATTTGCACTAACACATATATTTCATGATTTATGTTGGAGTTGTTTTGATGAAGGAATTATAAATTTTGTACATGACGTTATTACTTTTTATTATTGTAATTTGTGTTACAAGTAAGAAATATAAGTAGCAGTTCGTTGCAACAATCAATCATTTGGCGTGAAAAAAAAAAATCATTATTTTATAACAAATGTAAATTTTATTGTTGAAATTCATAACATTGATATTTGTACTTATAGTGACTTGGTCAAACTTGGTGGTGTAATCACATTATATGAATAAAGAAATTTTTTTTTTATGTGTACAATATTTGGAGCATTGTGTATTTGCAATTTAAATATGAGCTAGTATTTGTAATCAAGTTACTAAGATAAATGTATATAAAAAAAAGTTACTAAAATAAATGTTAATTTTTAAATAAAAATCAATTATTGGGAAAAATACTTTTTATAATTAAATTTTTTTTTGAAACTTTTAGTATTGTTTTGAAAAATGCTGCAAAACGTACTTTATTGCAGTGCTTGTCAAAAACCACTACAAATTTGTTATTTGTTGCAACATTCCATAAACGTTGCAAAGAAAATGTTGCAAAACAAAAACTTTATTGCATCGTTTTCAAAAAGTGCTGCAATGGGGAAATTGTTGCGGCTAGCAGTACTGTTGCAGCGGTCAAAAAAGGTTTTGCAAGAAAACGTTGTAAAACATTTTGCAGTGTATTTTTAGGAGTTTTGTAGCTGCTGTAATAGAACCAATTTCAATGGGGGATAACACGTTGAAGATGCAAAATTTTAAATCCACCAATTAGAATTTTGTTTGTAGCTTATGTAACTGTAGTTCCTTAGGGCACTGATGAGCTTGTTTCTTTTGTTTTATTACTTGGGTTTGGACTATTGTAGTTGTACGTTGAGTTTGGAGTTGTTTTATTCTGGTCCATGTTTTAACAAAAATCGTTCGTTCATATAAAAATAAGAAAAGACAATAGAGAAGGGTATTGAATAAACTTACAGAAGATGAGGGACAAGTAAAACCAAGAGGACGAGGGACAAGCATTGAAGGCGTAGCTCAGACCTATACATTTTTCTCTGTAATTAGACCTAAAACCAAGAATCGAGTTAAATAATATTATGGATTCACATGGCATATCAAATATATATTTTTTTTTTTGGTTTTTTTTTTTTTTTTTGGTTCAACATGGCATATCAATTTAAATATATTATTGTAGTCTCTCAGATAATAATAATAATAATAATAATAATAATAATAATAATAATAATATTATTATTATTATTATTATTATACCTCATCTGACTAGCTATAAATGCCAATGCTCATTGATAGGGATATTTTGAAGGGTGCCGACGGCCTATACAAGTCGACAGCACAACACAAGCTGACGGCACACCACAAGCTGACGGCCGTCCATATTCACACGACGAGACAAAATTGATCCAAGCACAACCGACGGGGTGAGTAAGTGACGGGACGAAGCTGACGGCACCAATACATATTTTGCCATATATGCCTCCATAGGAGGATGTTTCTTGTTGCATACGCTTATGGTTGGACAGATATCTTGCGCAACACGATTGTTCATGAAGAGATGTCTTACCCAACACGCTTGTTGCCCGAGAGATATCTTGCACTCCACACTAAATCAAGGGTAATTCCGGTAAGGAGGAATCTTCCCAAACACGCCGTGGTTAAAGTCCCATGCTGCTATAAATACCTCCAGGCCCTCACAAATCGAGGTACGCATAATTCTCTCCGACTCTGGCACTCTAGAGTTGTGAACAATACTAACTTAACCATCGGAGGGTCGTTGGCCGGTACCACGCCGGTACTCCTCTTTGAGGTTCTTTTGACTTGTGCAAGTTCATTCGAGTGCGTGCAGGCCCTATAGCTTACTGAGCAAATTCTTGACATCATCACTCGTATTGGCGCAGTACTGAAGGTTTATCTAAAACAAATTCTTTGTATATCGATTATCATTTGTTATGTGTGTGTGTGTATATATATATGTAAGAATACAATTTTGTAATGTTGGGCTCTCAAACGAGATGAACTTAGGCCCAACACATGAATAGTATCCGTGCAATAAATTTGTAAGAGAGTGGGCTTAATAAACTGGGCTCGAAAATGAGATGGTTAATAGTCAAGGTATGATTGTAAACAAATCAACAAAAATAGAGTGCTGATGTTATATAAATTTGGCCTCGGCTTGGTCCAAGGAGAGATATTTTTACAATTGTTTGAATGTCTATAACTTTCTCTCTCTCTTAGTTGTATTTTCTCTTTCTCTCCTGCTTGTTCAATGCCTTCTTTTTTTGTCTTCAGCTCTATTTATAAGCTAGTTCTTCTCACATGCCAGTTAAGCGATTTTTTCTTGATACTTGTCCCATCAACCTTTCCTTAAAGTCTTTACATGGCAGCTGTAAAGGGTGAGAGTCACTGTTCAGACATCTTTTCCCCATTAATGCGGCTACATGGTTAGCTGCAGGATAACAAATGCAGTGGTAGAAGTCTTTTACATAATATCTCATTACTTCCACCTGTCCTTTTTGCTTATATATATCAGGGGAATCTCCAGAAAGATTAGGATAAAGGTTGCAGTGTTCATCTTAGCCATCTCTTTGATCATCTGAAGAGGTAATACTCCTCGGATCACTTCCTCTTCCTTCATGCGAACTATATCTTAGCGAGAAGTTAAACGATGTTCCTCCCTTATGATTTACTGTCCTCGGACGGACAGGTCTCCTTGGACAGGCCCACGGCCCATCATCTAGAGTTGGGCCTTTGACCCCTACAATATATATATATATATATATATATATATATATATATGTTTTTTAAACAAAATAATTGAAGTTTCAAATTTAAAAGAAAAAAAAAACTTAGCAAATTACGAGCAATAGATAATATAATAGAACACAAAAAAAATTATTGTACTTTTACAATAACATTTAGGGTCAGGGACGGACCTACAGTAGGGTAGGGGGAGGCCATTCCCCTCCCCCACCCCCCACCCCCCACCCCCCCAAAAAAAAACTAGTATATTAAATTTTCGTCTTAATAGTCCACCCAATCAAAAAAAAAAAAAAAAAAAAAACTGATATACAAATCAATCTGAAAAAATCACCGACAAACTCTCATACAAAAAATAAAAAATAAAAATAAAAAAACTGACAAACTAAAAACTACAAAATAAAAAAATAAATATGAACTGAAAACCTAAATTACAACTCTCAAATTTTTACCCTAACCTCACTCTTCCTCCACTCAACCTCATCAAGCATCAACGCCTCCTCCATCACTGCCGGCTGTTGCTGCCGCTCCTGCTTCTCCTCTGATCCTTGATCACAGTCACACATGGTAAATCTAAGAAATTTCTCTCCTCTCTCAAGTTCATATTTTTGTTTTTTTGCCTTAGCCGGTTAGCCCTCTGCGTTTTTTTTTATGAACTGTGGTGACGGTGTTGAGTCTGTTCACTATTGTATTTTTGACTAATTGTGAGTTGTGTCATTTTAGTTCTTATGGATTGGTATGTTTTCTCATGTGTGGACCATAGCCTAACTTGTATTTAATTGACTACTGTGTAATTGTTTGTGGCTTTTTGTGATTGTGGGGACCGGTTTCAGACTTTGTGTTTGTAAATTTTTTTTTTTATTTGTCTTGGTTTTATTTATAAAGAAATAAAGTGGACCAGGATAGACTATTTTGTCATTTGTGAGTACTATTAACTGTGAAGTCTAGTCTTTGGTAAGTCATAAGTGACTTTTTTGTGAGACCAATTGACCAAGTCTTTGGTCTGATTCATTGTTTTGATTTTATCAAAAATTTTGTCACTGTCACTTGTGAGTACTATTAACTGTGTGATATGGCTAATACTAGTAATATATATATATATATATATATATATATATATATATGATCTTGTGATCTTTGTCACTTTGTGTGATGTGGCCAATATTAGTAATATATATATAAACTTATGCTTGTCTATTTGTGATTATTTTGGATTTAGATTTTTTTTTTTTTTTTTTTTTGGTTGAGAAATCCCTTTTTTTTTAGTTGGTGTATAGAACTACAAAATATGGAAATAATTCAACTTTTTTTTTTAATTTGTAGATCATGACTAAGTCCACTACAATATTAAATTTTTTCAAAAGAAAAAATCTAAATAATTCTGAAGTCATAGCTGATGATGCAAGATTGCCAACACCTAGCGTTGATGTCCCAGTTTCTAAAAATCTCCAAACAAAAGTTCCAAATGTCACCATTGACAAAAGTTCCGGTTTTGTGCGTGATCTTGGAATGCGTAAGCAAATATGGGAATATGATGCTAATGAACGGGATGAAATTCGATGAGCTTACATTAAGCTTGGTTCATACCAACCTAAACTAGATGAGTACAAGAAAACTAAATTTGGAAGTCATTCTCATTAATTTAAACGTTCATGGTTTGCAATTAAGGCATTTAGTACATGGCTTGAATCTTCACCTAGTAAAGATGCTGCTTTTTGTCTACCATACTTTCTCTTTGACAAACCAACTGGGAATTCTGGGAGTCATGTATTCACTAAGGATGGATTTCGGAATTGGAAGAAAGTCAATGATGGAAATAATTGCTCCTTTTTGAATCATATGGGGAAAGAACCTAACTCTTTTCATAAAGATTTCGAGCAAGCCATGACAGATTTGATGAACCAGTCTCAGCACATACAAAAGATACTTGAAAATTTCAATTCTGATCAAATTGCAAGCAATTGATTGTGGTTAAAGGCCTCAATTGATGTTGTCAAAGTGCTTGCATTTCAAGGACTTGCTTTTAGAGGACGAGATGAAAGTTTTGATTCAATTAATCGTGGGAGTTTTCTTGAAATATTGGATTTGGTGGTATCATAGAATGAATATGTTGCAGAAGCGATAGAAAGCTCCCAAAAATTCTTATGCTGATCAAATTGCATATTTTATTGAAATTGATGAGCTTGAAACTAGAAGAGGACTTAATCATATTAGCACATTATAACGGGGTGGAGACACTCGTTGGGGTTCTCACTTGAGATCGATTTCTAGCTTGTTAAATATATTTAGTCCAACATGTGAAATTTTACTTAAGATCATCAAGGAAGGAAATACTACTTCCCAACGAGAAGCAACATACTCATGTTATCATGCTATAATTTCTTTTGAATTTGTGTTCATTTTTCATCTCATGAAAGAAATTATGAAGATCACTGATGCACTTTGTCAAGCTTTGCAGTGTCAGTCTCAAGACATTTTAAATGCAAGGAATTTTGTTCCATCCACTAAAGCACTTAGTCAAAAATTTAGAGATGAAGATTGGGATAATGTACATACCACTGTGAAATTATTTTGTGAGGCACGTGACATAGATGTCCTAGATATCAATGCTCGTTATGTTGAGAGAGGAGGTCTTGCTCGTTATCAACAAGATGACTTCACAATTGAGCGTCATTATCGGGTAGATATTTTTTATGCTGCAATAGATTCTATATTACAAGAATTAAATCATCGGTTTAGTAAGCATGCGGTGGAATTGCTTAATTTTAGTTCAGCTCTTGATCCTAAAGAGGCACGTGAGTCCTTTAGAAGTATAGATATTTTGTTGTTAGTACGCAAGTTTTATCCGAAAGACTTCACAAATCAAGAAATGACACTTTTAAAGGTAGAAGTTGATCATTATGAGCAAAATGTAGTTCGGCATCCGGACTTCAAGAAGCTATCAAGTATTTTTGAGTTGTGCCAATGGTTGGTAAAAACCCGAAAATCATTATTTTACCCATATATTTATAGATTGATTACACTTGTGCTTACTCTTTTAGTTTCTATTGCAACCATGGTTTTAAAAACCGAACTGGTCATCGAACCGTTTTTTTTTTTCAAATTTCCGGTTCAACCCCGGTTTTTACCCGGTTTTTGGCCGATTTTCCGGTTTTTGACCGGTTGTTGACCGGTTCTGGAGGTTTTAACCGGACCGGACTGGCTCCCGATTCCCGGTTGAATCGGTCGGACCGGCCGGTCCAGTCCGGTTTTTAAAACAATGATTGCAACTACAGAGCGAGTATTTTCAGCCATGAATATTATCAAGAATAGGCTTCACAACAAGATGGAAGATGATTTTCTAATGGACTCTATGATTTTATACATTGAGAAGGAGATTGCTGCAAAATTTGGTACAGAATCAATCATAGATGACTTTCGAGACTTAAAAGAGTGTCGAGTTCCATTTTGATAAGAGATGTGTTACGTCCACAACATTTTTATAACATTTTCACTACAAATCATAGGTGGTTAGTTGTTATTGGTTTAAATTTGAACCTAATACCAAAATTACTTTTTTGCCCCAACAATAACAACCAATACAACTTGTCACTTAAGATTTGTTGTAAAAATGTTGTGAAAATGTTGTGGACATATTATTTCTCTTTTGATAAATGTGTTAAAATGTTTAAAAAACACTTACTTTGTATGTTATACTTTATCGACATTTTTATAATATCAAATGTTTAAGAAACACTTATTTTATATTTAGTATTTTGTTGAATATGAAATAAGTGTTAGTTTTTAAAAAATTGTTTTTAAAAAATACAAATAACGTTACTAAAAATTGTTTGAAATTTTTAGTAACGTTATTTGTATTTTTTAAAAATACGTGTGAGTAAAAAAGTGCGTGAAAATACATGTAATATTATTTAAACATTAAAAATTGTTATTTAAACAACTATAACAATCGGAATAATGCTAAAGATACAAACTATTTTACAAAAAAATTTACAAACTGCTGATGTGGTCAGTGATTATTGGTAAATGAAAAAGTGATATTAATTGTAGGCCTAAATGAAAACTAATAAAAGGCTGGCCACATCAGTATTTTGTAAAAATGTTGTAAAATAGTTTGTGTCTGTAGCACTACTCTAACAATCGAGGCCTTTAGTAACTTCAAATATGTTTTCGTAAATTATTAATTTCAAATGTGCTTATCGACTTTATGACAACATTTATTTACTCAAAAAGGAATCTTATCCAATTTTTTCTAGAGTATCGTATTTTTTTTCTTTAATTTATTTTTATTAAAAAAAAGTTATTATAAGAGTTAGTGATTTTGTGCTCGTGCTCTAATTCCAAAAACTCATAAAATATTTTGTACTCGTTACTCTAATTCCAAAAAAAGAAAAGAAAAAAGAAGCATAATCTCCTACATCTACCTCTTATCTTAATAAAAAATAAGAACCCATTGATATTGAGCTAAACTTTTTCGCTTTTAAGAGTTATTGCTCACATGTTAACAAGATCCAATTTAGTATTCATTTTTTTAAATATAGTAAATAATTTTGTTTATTTATTTTGTCTATCTGGATATCGGTGTGCAACTTCTTCTCTCTCATAATTTTTTTTACTACTTCTTTTATTTTTTTATTACCAATAGTTAAAATTTAAAGTTATTTTTTACAACTTTAAATCTTAGTCATTATACCGGTTGCATCACATGTAGAATCTGTTTAGGATCTGTTTATTTTGTTAAAAATTAAAATTTTTTTACTAAAAATATTATAAATAGAAATAAAAATTAATTAAAATAGTACAATAAAATTTATAAATAATAATAAAAAATACAATAAAACTCATAAATAATAAAAAAATTAAAAGCAAACATAATATCTAAAGTTTTGCTCTCAAATCCCAATCCCTATATATCTGCCTTTTTGCTGACATGTCCAATCGCATGTTGTGGGTATAAATAAGGAATTAAGTTGATACTGCCGATGTTATCGGTTTGAATAAGGAATTAATTTGATTCGCTTTCATAATTAAGTGGGTCCTGAGCATGATTACATTAAAAAGTCTTGCTTTACCTTTCAGAGTCAGCTATGACCTCTGTTCTTCAAAGTTGGCTATGATGTGATAGAGTGTGAAGGTTTGGAAAAGAAGTCGTAAAAAATTTTATGGTATTAGATCTTTCCACGTAACAAGTCAGTCAAGTCAAGCTATTCTATGGGGTCTTCGGATCCCCCAGACATACTAATTGTTGGCCACTTATTTCTTTATTGTTAAAAAAAGATTGCGATATAATTATTATTATTTGTTTGGATAAAATGTTTGTGTCTCATATATGCGTTTTTTTTAGCGTGATTTTGTGTTTTTGTGGCTGTGATAGTTTTTTAGCAGGTCTTGTGCACTATTTATAAGATTTATAAATCTCTTTTTTTAATAATTTTTTTTAAATGGGTCTTTCAACACTATTTATATATTTAAATATTATATTGTTACAGTATTTTCAATTTTCAACAAAATAAACAGTATCTAAAGCGGACCTAAGTTTTATACAAAAAAAAAAAAATCCATTGCCACCACTAATCATATTAGGGAATTACCTTTATTCTAATGCATAGTTTAATTGCATCCATAATTCCAACCTGCAGACAGTCATTGGGGTATTGCATAATAAAATATATCCTATGGCAATCCGTTTTTTTTAGGTTATTTTTTCTTTTATATTATCAATAATTAATATTATTTTCAGAAAAGTTTTTTTTTTTTTTGGAGAAATATTGTTTCCAGAAAAGTTAAAAGTTGTATTATTTACAAAAAAAAAAAAAGGAAAAAAAAGATAAGATAAAACCTTTTCCCATAAAAAGTTTGGGAATGACAAAAAATTTATTCACATAAACTTTTGATGAATTATCAAAACCGAGTGTCTCAAAATATATTTCCATTAAAACACAGAGACCCATAAATCAATATATATCAGATAATATCTCATGGTACAAAATTATAATATCTTATGTTCACAAAAAAATCATCAAGTACAAACTTGACCCAAAATAAAACAATCAAACATAATTATAAGTTCAATCAAAAAAAAAAAAAAAAACAAAATTATAAGTGATACCAAAAAACCAAACAAAATTCATCCCAAAATACGTATACCATAATAATTAAAACACCAAAATCCCAGCTAAAATAAGTGTAATATCCTGAAAAAAAAAAATTGATTAAAAGAAAGGTTATTTAAGTAAATTGGTTTATGGGGTCAATTTTATCATTGATATTTTTAAGGGGTTTTTAGAAAATAAGGTTGAAACCCTAGCTATATAAGCTTATTATGTCAATGTATATTGGGAGATATTTTTGAGAGAGGAGACTACTCAAATGATTGAAACAGAGAAAAATTGACTATACTCTTGAGGTAAGAGCCTAAGAATCTCTCTATTATCAAATCTAAACTTTAATTAGAATTAGAGTACTTTTTATATGGGTATTTTGATTAGCAGTAAAATTATTAAATTTATTCAAGAGTTAAAATGATGCAAAAGTATATAGGCTTAGATTTATTTTTGGTACACTAGACGATGTACTGTAGATTTTTCTGCCTCGGTATTGTGATTTTTCCTATGCCACTGTTGTCTCATGCGTGTAAGTGTAGATGGGAGTTGCACAAGGTAAGGCGGTTCTGCACGAAGCAATACCCAATTGTGGATTTGGTGAATAGGAAAAGTCAAGGTGGAATTGAAGTCTCTGACACACAAAAAAAAAAAAAAAAGTTGAAAGATCAAGTATGCATGGGTAGGTGACGTCTGACAAGTTACATATATATATATATATATATATATAATATATGAAGGAGAAGTAGATGTTTTGTGTTATGTGACGTAGCCTACTATTTCTAGGCTATAGTCTTATCTTGTAAGGTATAAGGGTGGCATAATATATATAAAGAAAAGCATTACAGTTAGGTAGAATTCTTGGTGCGAGATAAACAGATAATTATGAGATATTTTTATCGTCTTTTGACCGAGTACCGTTATAAGTTATATTTTTAAAATTATTTTGATTATTAAGTAAAAATATTTGAAAATTGTTCTAGGTGATATTTAAGGATTTTAGAAGAAGTGTTATGGGGAAGCTCCTTTTAGTATGGCTTTTAGAGGTAAGTAACCTTATCCTAACTGGTTTTATTTTACGTATTTTAAATTACTAAAAATTGTTTACAATTGTTACAATTTTATTCTATTGTATTACTGAATTTAAGTAAAGAATTATCCCAAATATATCTGATTATTGAATATGTGATGTAGTTTATTTAATTGTTTTTAGCTATACTGATTCAAAGTAAAAGGTAAAGAATTTTCACAAATACATGTGAGTTTTGAATATAAGGTTTATTTTATTTAATTGTTTTATAGCTGTAATGATTTTAAAGTAAATAATATAGAAATATCACAAATAGATTTGAATATTGAAGATATGATTATATAAATGTGTTTGAATAAGATATTTTTGTTAGAAACTATGATTTTATATATATGATTATGAACAATTTGACTATGAATTTATTCTGATACCCAAACCAATGGGGGTTATTCATTAGTACTTTAATACCCAGCCAATGAGGGTTATTTATTGGTGCTCTGATTCCCAAACCAATAGGGGTTATTCATTGGTGCTCTGATACCCAGCCAATGGGGGTTATTCATTGGTACTCTGATACCCAAATCAATAAGGGTTACTCATTGGTACTCTGATACCCAGCCAATGGGAGTTATTCATTGGTATTCTGATACCCAGTCACGGGGATATAGCGTGACCATAGTCATAAGATCATTAAGAATATGAATTACTTTGAGTATGTGAACTATTTTGAGTCCTTAAAACTGTTTAAGTGTTTTTGGAACCTATTGTAAAGTATGACTTTGTTATATATGGAAAACTGATTATTTTTCTAATCTATCTACGATACATTGTAAGATTTAAAATATTTGATTTACATCCAAATTATTATTATTTTACAGATCTATTTTCTCTTGATAGAACTTTTTAGGACTTGGGTTACTTATTTAGTTGTCAACTTACTCGCCCCCCCCTTTTCCCCCTCCAGTTTCAGATTGTGAAGAGTAGCAAGTGTTAGGAGTTTTGATGTTGTGTTGTAAGCAGAAAAAGGAGGCTTAGTGATTTTGGGATTGGATGCTCTTCTAATAGTTTTGTATTTATTGGCCACTTGGTATTATGTACCTGAGATTTGGATTTTGTTCCTATTAAATTATTGGAGATCTATTCATAATGGAATTTTTGAGGTATTTTGAATTTATTGATTTAATTTTTGAGGATAAATTTTAGTTGCTAAAAAGACCTTACATATTTGTAGAGTGCTTACTTTATAAGCGTGCGGCAGTTGTCACGTGCCTATCTTTGTGGTTGGGTTCGGGACGTGACAATTATAATGGTATTAGAGCTTAGGTTATGATCTTGTAGACTCTGTACTAGGATTTGATTTGGAATAAAGTTTGTGTACTAGGGATTATGGTTTTAGTCATTGTTTATGAGGGTTATTAGGTCATAGATAGTGTTCTTTTGATGACTTGGCGAGAAGTGTAAGTGAGATTCCATCATATGATGATTTGTGAGATCATATTTGAAGGTTTTGATACTTATGTCTATGTGGTTATGCATACGTGACTTATAATACAAAGGGAGGATTTTAATTAATATACTTCTTTGATCTTATACTAGTATTAAGTGGGTGTATTTTATTCTTGAAAATTTTTTAATTGATCAGATTGGTTATTAAAACTTCTTCTTCTTATTAAAAGGAAAAGAGAGTGAGAAAGGAACAAGCAAAGGAAATCTTCCTATTGTTTTGTGATTGATCTTTTGAAAACTCATTGATAGTTTTGCCTAATGTAGTCGACCTACCAAAGGTTAGTTTGATCTGTGGGAGATTCTCATAGGTTTAAATTATTAAATGATAGTCTTCTTTATACCCTATTTAGAATTCGAAGTGCTTTGGGGAATTGGAAATTGCAGAACTCTATTTAGGGGTTAAGGTTTGATGTTAGAGCTATGATTCCTTGATTTTAGTTTATATGGAGTAAGGAAATTAATGGAAAGTTCGTAGTGTGAAGGAAATTAATTTGTGGATATTGTAGTTCACATTATATTATATGTTATTATATAAATTTTGAGGGTGTTCAAAGAATTTAGTAATATATCGGTGGACTTCCTTGGATTCTAGTGTTAAGGACCGACCTTCTTTTGGATCATTGTTCTTGTTAGGGTTGACCTACATGGACTACCATAGCCTAATTTATGTGTGAGGTAGTCCTTAAACGTTTTTGAGACATGTTTTGTTACTTTGAAGTTTGAGGTCATCAATTTCTTTTCTATGGAATTGGAAGATTTCTTAATATTCTGGGGAATAAGTTTTGATGCTAGAAATGTAATTCTTTGATTTTAGCTGATAAGAGTTAATGGATTGGCTCAATAGAAATTGAAGTGGATAGAACACAAGTATGTGATAGTATTGAATTGGACTAGTGAACCATATTTTTGATTGGATATTGAAGGAGTTGGGATGCAAGAGAGTTTATTTTGAAAGACTATTACAATCTGAATTATAGTCAATTGTTGTACCTTTTGTTTTATATTGGCAGATGGTTAGTGATTATAAATTGCAGAGTACGCTTAAATTCTAGACTATTATAACTGCTGGGACTATTATTTGCAAGGTAAAAAAAAAAAAAAACAAAAACAAAAACAAAAAAAAAAAAAACAAAAAAAAAAAACAAAAAGGGGAATTGAGATACTTCATGGACTATTCCCTTCTAGCCGATGTATACTTAGAGACTTGTTTTCATAATAAGCAATGTAATTATAAGGAACCCATCTCTTCAATGAGTTCCAACCCAAGTATCATTTGGAGATTATAGGTGAATAAGTGTTGCTTATTTGAGAAGATAATTTATGGTTAAGATAGAGGTTCTATGAAAGACCTTATACCAATGCTCAATTGATTATTTATGGAGATTTTGGAATTTCTTTTTCTTACAAAACTTGAGGAAGAAATGATATAGTGATATATGCATATGTTGTAAATTCATTTTGAACTTAGGAAGGTTTGGAACTTTGGATGCACTACTTGATTTCGAGGTAGAGAATTAAACAGATGCTAGCATTCAATGGTCTATGGTGAATCTCAAAATTTTGGATTTCCCTAGTCACAATTTTTGGAGACTACTTAGGCCTTGGAATTTTGTTGAAATTGATAATTGATGGAAAATTAGTTATTGTGGTTAATCTAAACAAATGGGCCTTGGAACTTTTATTCATATTGAAAGGAACTTAGAGAGCTATTTAGACTAGGGATATGTATATCTTAAAAGAATCTTATAATAAGGTTGTTCTTAAACTATGGGTAATTGAGTAAGGGATTTGTATTATGCAGCGGAAACATTGTGGCTCCATTTGCTTTGGAAATTTTTTTTACAAATCTTGGGAAGGAAAAGTCTATGCATATGTTGTGAAATAGTTTTGAACTATGGTGATGAGTGATGAATTTGTATAGATCGATATAATTGTGGCTTTAGAGTAGCGCAGTGGAAGCATGATAATTCGTTCAACTGGTGATGAATTCAGAGAACTGAATTCTTATAAGTGGGGGAGATTGTAATATCCTGAAAAAAAAATTGATTAAAAGAAAGGTTATTTAAGTAAATTGGTTTATGAGGTCAATTTTATAATTAATATTTTTAAGGGGTTTTTAGAAAATAAGGTTGAAACCCTAGCTATATAAGCTTATTATGTCAATGTATATTGGGAGATATTTTTGAGAGAGGAGACTACTCAAAGGATTGAAACAGAGAAAAATTGACTATACTCTTGAGGTAAGAGCCTAAGAATCCCTCTATTATCAAATCTAAACTTTAATTAGAATTAGAGTACTTTTTATATGGGTATTTTGATTAGCAGTAAAATTATTAAATTTATTCAAGAGTTAAAATGATGCAAAAGTATATAGGCTTAGATTTATTTTTGGTACACTAGACGATGTACTGCAAATTTTTCTACCTCGGTATTGTGATTTTTCCTATGCCGCTGTTGTGTCATGCGTGTAAGTGTAGATGGGAGTTGCACAAGGTAAGGCGGTTCTGCACGAAGCAATACCCAATTGTGGATTTGGTGAATAGGAAAAGTCAAGGTGGAATTGAAGTCTCTGACACACAAAAAAAAAAAAAAAAAAGTTGAAAGATCAAGTATGCATGGGTAGGTGACGTCTGACAAGTTACATATATATATATATATATATATATATAATATGAAGGAGAAGTAGATGACTTGTATTATGTGACGTAGCCTACTATTTCTAGGCTATAGTCTTATCTTGTAAGGTATAAGGGTGGCAGAATATATATAAAGAAAAGCATTACAGTTAGGCAGAATTCTTGGTGCGAGATAAGCAGATAATTATGAGATATTTTTATAGTCTTTTGACCTAGTACCGTTATAAGTTATATTTTTAAAATTATTTTGATTATTGAGTAAAAATATTTGAAAATTGTTCTAGGTGATATCTAAGAATTTTAGAAGAAGTGTTATGGGGAAGTTCTTTTTAGTATGGCTTTTAGAGGTAAGTAACGTTATCCTAATTGGTTTTATTTTACGTATTTTAAATTACTAAAAATTGTTTACAATTGTTACAATTTTATTCTATTGTATTACTGAATTTAAGTAAAGAATTATCCCAAATATATCTGATTATTGAATATGTGATGTAGTTTATTTAATTGTTTTTAGCTATACAGATTCAAAGTAAAGGGTAAAGAATTTTCACAAATACATGTGAGTTTTGATTATAAGGTTTATTTTATTTAATTGTTTTATAGCTGTAATGATTTTAAAGTAAATAATATAAAAATATCACAAATAGATTTGAATATTGAAGATATGATTATATAAATGTGTTTGAATAAGATATTTTTGTTAGAAACTATGATTTTATATATATGATTATGAACAATTTGACTATGAATTTATTCTAATACCCAAACCAATGGGGGTTATTCATTGGTACTTTGATACCTAGCCAATGAGGGTTATTCATTGGTGCTCTGATACCCAAACCAATGGGGGTTATTCATTGGTACTCTGATACTCATTGATATTCTGATACCCAAATCAATGGGGGTTATTCATTGGTATTCTGATACCCAGCCAATGGGGGTTATTCATTGGTATTCTGATGCCCAGTCACAGAGATATAGCGTGACCATAGTCATAAGATCATTAAGAATATGAATTACGTTGAGTATGTGAACTATTTTGAGTCCTTAAAACTGCTTAAGTGTTTTTGGAACCTATTGTAAAGTATGACTTTGTTATATATGGAAAACTGATTATTTTTCTAATCCAGCTACGATACATTGTAAGATTTAAAATATTTGATTTACATCCAAATTATTATTATTTTACAGATCTATTTTCTCTTGATAGAACTTTTTAGGACTTGGGTTACTTATTGAGTTGTCAACTCACCTCTCCCCTTTTCCCCCTCCAGTTTCAGATTGTGAAGAGTAGCAAGTGTTGGGAGTTTTGATGTTGTGTTGTAAGCAGAAAAAGGAGGCTTAGTGGTTTTGGGATTGGATGCTCTTCTAATAGTTTTGTATTTATTGGCCACTTGGCATTATGTACCTGAGATTTGGATTTTGTTCCTATTAAATTATTGGAGATCTATTCATAATGGAATTGTTGAGGTATTTTGAATTTATTGATTTAATTTTTGAGGATAAATTTTAATTGCTAAAAAGACCTTGCACACTTGTAGAGTGCTTACTTTATAAGCGTGCGGCAGTTGTCACGTGCCTATCTTTGTGGTTGGGTTCGGAGCGTGACAATAAGAGACTAAAACCAAAATATATTAATGATTTTTATAATCAGATCTAGAAGCAATCTAACAAAAAAAAAATATATATATATGGTAGAAGCTCAAGCCGAAGGCTTTCGATAGATACTTCACAGATATGGAACAACAACAACAACAATATTAACAATCTAAACCATGCAAATAATTATTTTTTAAAGAAAAGAAAATAATATCATAACCTATTAACGTTAAAACATAAAGAAAAACAGATCGGTTAAAGGGCAGAGAGAGATCGAACCTGATGTGGGAGATTGCGAGAGCTGCGACAAAACCCAAGCCGCTGAGCAAATCTGGATGTATTTATAGCAAATCTGGATGTAAGAGCGAGGTTGGGTTATTTAATATTTAGTGTATTTATAGCGATCGAATCTGGATGTGTCGGTTTACTAAAATACCCTTGGAAGCAACAATGTAGCATTGATTTGGCTCAATATTTCTTTATTGTCACAAACTTCTTGGGTGGGATTTAGAGCAAGGCAGAAATTAAAGCAAGTCATTATAAGTGAGAGTATGAGTAGGTTGAGGGACATGCGTCTCCAATGGATTTGAGGTTAGAATGGCAGCAGCGCTGTTAAGCGAAATGGTCTCTGCCTGCAAATGCAAATGGCTTACTAGTGGTTTACATGTCAATGGTCGTTGGTCACCAAGGTGATGGCCTTAGAATGAGAAGGGAACTGATTGGGAGAAGGTATATCATCTGTCCATGCAATGTATTGAAACAACATGTCTATCAATAAGAAAGTATCGTCCATTTTGATATATATATATATATATATATATATCATTTCTCTCATAAGATATAGGTCTTACATGATTATTAATGGATTGAAAATAACAATTATTTTATGCATCCAATTTCATATGCATTTTTTCTCTCACAAGGTGAGGGCTTAACTCATACACGGTAATAATATATATATATATATATATATATTAATTACATGGAGCAATTAACGTGTATATATCAAATCATAAAATATATATTTTTATGATAGATAGTTAGTGGGGGTAGAAGGTGCAGTCCAATCAGAGGCAGCTTGATGCATTTGGGGGTTTAAGGCGAAAACTAAAATTGTGGCCTTTAATATATTTAAATATGACTTTAAAAAAATATTACTTAAATTCTACTATCTTATTTTAGATGCAAAATTATTACTAATTAACATGAACAATGTAGATTTTTATTTTTATTTTTATTTTTAGGAAATATGTAGACACAAAAAATTAACAAAACTTTCACACTTATTGATACGATATATTGATAGTGATAAGTAAAAGAGTAATACTAGTAGTGGACCTAAGTAAAAACTAATAAAAGTTTGTCAACTCAATTATTGTGAAAAATGTTGTAAATTTTTTTTGTGTATTGTTTTTTAGATGTGCTACATTCATAATATTTTTTACAATAAATCCTAATTGTTAAGTTGTTGATGGTTCTAATTTAAACTTATTACTGAAATTATTTATTTTGCTATCAATAAGTTACAGACTCTAATAACCTACTAATTAAAATTTGAGGCTTTTTTTTTTTACTTGGGGCCTTAAGCGACTGTATCAATTACTTACCCTGTAGAGCCAGCACTGAGTCCAATCACAACTACGAGAGACCATAAAAAATATCATCAATGCCGGGCTATTACTTACAAATATGAGACAACTTTTTAATACTACTATTTTGTTAAAAGTTCATTGTTTGAAAATGTGTGTGTGTATATGTGTATATATATATATATATATATATATATATATATATAAGGTTTAAAAGAAATGATATATAAATAACAAAAAAATGTTAGTAAACTATTTTTAAAAACTTTTTTACAGAAAATTGAAAAAGTAACTACTTGATAATTTTTGAATTTTTTCATAAAATATTTTCTTAAAGTGACACGCGTTAACCAGTTCCATAAAAATAAAAATAAAAAATAAAAATCTGTTGGCAACGGGACAGCACACCAGAAACATAAAACTTTTAAGAATTTTATTTATTTATTTTAAAGTTACAATTTTACTTTTGTACAATAAACAGAAATATATAGATGTAAATAAGTTCATCTAAACCAAACATATTAGAAGTGCAATTTCCAGATGTAAATAAGTTGTTTTTTTTTTTTTTTTTTTTGGGTATACTTACTTTCAAGTGATTTTTTCTTTTTTCACCACTGGAATAATTGGCCATTAGTCGTAGATATCAATTAAGCACTGGTTAATGATTTTATCAAACCTAACGTATAGTCCGTGCATCAATACTTGGCCTTTTTATAACCAGTAGTTGGGCTAGCATTCATTTCTGACTCGTCAGATAAGATCCATGTTCCAGATGACAGAGATGGGTATGGGCCCATTCTTTCCTATTTTTTTGTGTGTATCCAACTATCCTGATTTCTTGTTGTCCTTGCTCTACTTAATATGTACGCATCTTTCTTCTTTGTTGTTTAATGAAAAAGGTATTATCTAGCCAAAAAAAAAAAAAAAAACAGTACTCCTTGTGGGATTTAGATTTGGTGTAATAGTTTATAATTTAATGTGAGAGAAAAATGTTAAAAAATTAAAGAGGTAAAAAATTAGAAATTAAAAGGTTTTTAATTTTTTTTATTATCCAAGGACTAAGATCAAAAGGGCTTTTAATCTTAGCCCTTCAATGTGGTGTTACATAGCGCAATAACCTTAGCTATAGCACAAGATCTCAATTCTTCACTGTGTATACTTAAAAACAAAACACATAAATGTCCCCAACCCCAAGCAAAAATAGGTAAATTGTAACAATTTTTTTTTTCATTTGAGAAAAAAATTGTAACTATCTATCACAAATTATATGGTTTTTTAATTATTTAAAGAATTAAAGTATCAACTTATTTGTAACATGTACCATATACTTCAAACTTTTAAAATCAACATCCTATTTGGAGAGTATTTTACAATACTACTCCCCATCTAAATTAGTTAGAGTTCAAATTAGTTGTGCACCTTATAATACTCTCATAATTTTGTGTGGACTAACCTGTTTTTTTATTAGAGGGAAATTTTCAAGATTAACATCCCGTTTAAAGTTAAAATGTGTAAACCACCCTAAGTATCCAACTCAAGTACATGAATTCCATTGTCTTAAACATGAAACACCCAAATACCACTACAACAAAATGTCTTTTCAGTGACGAATTTTAGTGAGGAAAATTTTTTCGTCAAAAAAAAGTACCATATAGTGACGAAATTTATATTTCGTCACTATTTATAAAAAAATTAGTAACATTTAGTGACGAAATTTAGATTTCGTCACTATATGTTGGGTCGAACTAAAGGCGCCAAACGAAAAAGTAGGCGCCAAACTAAATTCATCTAAATTGACGAATTATTTCGTCACTAAAAGTTTAAGTTTTTTGTGACGAAAAATTTCGTCACTAAAGGTGTTAATAAGAATACTATTAGTGACGAAACCCATTTTGTCACTGAAAGTGACAAATAGTGACGAAAATAAATCATCACTAAAAACAAAATCATAAAAATGAGCATCATTATTAGTGACGAAGTTAAATTTCGTCTCTAAAAATAGCCAATAGTAACGAAATATAAGTCGTCATAATAAGTTTTACACAAAAAAAATTAGATTCAGCCCTCACTTCTCATTTCCCTCACTTTTGACTTCGCATTTCCCTCACTCTCTCCACAAAACCCAACCCGCGTCGCCTAAGCTCGCCAATCTAGTGTGGTGATTAACCGTCGCCGTCGTCGTCGCCATCACCTTGTGTCGCCGATTCCGTCCCAGCAACGACGAGCCATCCCACGTCACCGTCACCTGAGATCCCTTCACTTCGCCATTGCTGACTCGTCTCGTGTCGCCATCGCCTTGTGTCGCTGATTCCGTCCCAGCAACGATGAGCCATCTCGCGTCGCCGTCGCTTGAGATCCCTTCGTGTCACCGTTGCTGACTCGTCTCGTGTCGCCATCGTCGTTGCCTGACTCGCCTCGTGTCGCCGTCACCATAGCTCACTTTCTGTCGCCGATTCCGTTCCACCGACAACGATCTATCTCGCGTCGCTGTCACCTGAGCTCCGGTGACCTGTTCTCACACACCTGAGTTTTACTTCGTAAGTTTGTTAAATTATTGTATTCCATTAGAGTGATTGTACTTTATTTCTCATTCAAAATTTTTTTTTTTTTAAATTTTCGTGGTGAGCAATCACTAGCTGTTATTTATGTTACTCTTATCTGATATTTATGATACAATGTGCACAATGTGGAGAGTTCATTTATCTTTGATCCCCGTTAGGTGTTTTGTTTGTTTTCCGTGTAGCTTGTTTTTGGCTGTGTTTGTTGTTAAGAGTCTTTGTTTCTCTTGCTTGCAGCTTGAGCTATATCTCTCATGTAATACCTGTTTACTTGGCCAATGCACATTCATAATTAGTAAAATAATTTTGCTTATCATATTAGCACAAAAAAAATTGAATTTTTAGTGATGGGTGTTTGTGTTTTTTAGGATTATTTTGTTTGCAAACCCTGTGTACAGTAAGTATTTCCTCTTTGTCAATAAAATTTTATTTTATATATATATATATATATATATATAACTAATAAATATAAAGGTTGCCTATCGGTGTTATAGAAGTTAGTGATTGTGTTCTGAGGATATGCTGCTTGAAGTATATTTCTTTTTGTTTGTCTGCATATTGCTATTAGAGTATTAGGACAATTCATTGATTAGAATCCCCATGTTATTGATATATTGGACTTTTGATACTTCTGGTTTCTCTATTACTTGATAATGTGCACAATGTGGATCAAAGATAAATTTGAAAGTGAATAAGAAAGTCAATATTGGTGTATGTGGATCTTGTTTGCCTCATGCAGTCCTGTGATTGCAAGAATCCTTCTCTTTCTCATTTTATTTTTCATTCATAAAGCTAAGTTCTAGCAGGAAAACCGCAATAGAAGTTTATATTCACCACTAGAATGAGTCGAAATTATTCATCCCTATAAAAGACCTTAGCTAAAGTAACTATTGTTTTAGTGAATTTGCATATTTAAGTTTGACATGATTGTATAACGATCAGTGAAATTACATAAGAAATTCTTCTTACTCAATGTTTTTGATTTATTTTTATGTGAACATTGTTACAGGGGGAAATTCTTCTTACTCAATATTTTTGATTTATTTGCATAGAAGTTTATATGCACATTTTTATTTTGATTTATTTATATTTTTTTGGTTTGTTTATTTTTCTCATTTTTATTTTGGTTTTTTTTTATATTTTTTCTCCGTTGTTCTATGATAAAAGGAATTTGAAAAGTGAATTAAGTTTGCTATGCAGTTTGTGAAATTGGGGAGGTGAGTTTGTTTGAAATCTGGGTTGGACGTGGCTACAGGGGTTGGATGTTGAAATTTTAGTTGAAGAAGTTGAAGATGTTGGATGAGGAATTTGGATGACTGCTGTATTACATGTGTAAGCTATGAGTTTATGTAGTAACTTATGAGAAGATCATTTTTAAGATTGAAGTACTTATAAATTTAATTTTTATTTTGCAGGCTAAATTCACATTGTTTGCAATAACTTTGGATTTTTCCTGAAAGTTGTAAGCTTAGCTTGAGTGAAGTAAGTAAATTTTAGTTAAAACCATTATAAAACTCTATACTTGTAATGTTGGAAATTGGATTTGTGGTGGTATGTTGTATTGGAGCAAGTGAGTGGTTTGCATGGTGTTATAAGGTGGTTTAAATTAATATTGGGAATGTTTTTCATTTCTTGTAAATGTGAATAAGTATTGTTGATTAGATGTGATGAATAGTATTTTATTTGACTTAAATACTTGTAAAACTCTATACTTGTGATGTTGGAATTGGTTTTGTGGTGGGTTGTTGTGTTGGAGCAAGCGGGTGGCTTGTATGGTGTTATAAGATGGTTTAAACTAATATTGGGAGTGTTTCATTTCTTGCAAATGTGAATGAGCATTGTTGATTAAATGTGATGAATAGTTTTTTAATGGATTTCAACACTTGTAAGCATTATAGTCGTAATGTTTGTGATTGGTTTTGTAATGAGTCATTGTGTTGGAGCAAGCGGGTGGCTTGCATGGTGTTATAAGGTGGTTTAAACTAATATTAGGAATGTTTTTCATTTCTTGTAAATGTGAATGAGTATTGTTGATTAGATGTAATGAATAGTATTTTATTTAACTTAAATACTTGTAAAACTCTATACTTATGATGTTAGAATTGGTTTTGTGGTGGGTTGTTGTGTTGGAACTTATAAGTCGGTTTAAACTAATATTGGGAGTGTTTTTCGTTTCTTGCAAATGTGAATGACTATGCTAGGTTAGATGTGATAAATAGTATTGTAATTGATTTCAATACTTGTAAATATTTTATACTTGTAATGTTTGTGATTGGTTTTGTGGTGAGTTGTTGTGTTGGAGCAAGCGGGTGGTTTGCATAGTGTTATAAGGTAGTTTAAACTAATATTAGGAGTGTTTTATTTCTTGCAAATGTGAATGAGCATTGTTGATTAGATATGATGAATAGTATTTTATTTGATTTCAACACTTATAAGCATTATAGTCGTAATGTTTGTGATTGGTTTTGTGATGAGTCGTTGTGTTAGAGCAAGCGGGTGGCTTGCATGGTCTTATAAGGTGGTTTAAACTAATATTTGGAATATTTTTCATTTCTTGTAAATGTGAATGAGTATTGTTAATTAGATGTGATGAATAGTATTTTATTTGACTTAAATACTTGTAAAATTTTATACTTGTGATGTTGGAATTAGTTTTGTGGTGGGTTGTTATGTTGGAGCAAGCGGGTGGCTTGCATGGTATTATAAGGTAGTTTAAACTAATATTGGAAGTGTTTTATTTCTTACAAATGTGAATAAGCATTGTTGATTAGATGTGATGAATAGTTTTTTATTTGATTTCAACACTTGTAAGCATTATAGTCGTAATGTTTGTGATTGGTTTTGTGATTAGTTGTTGTGTTGGAGTAAGGGGGTGGCTTGCATGGTGTTATAAGGTGGTTTAAACTAATATTGGGAATGTTAAACATTTCTTGTAAATGTGAATGAGTATTGTTGATTAGATATGATAAATAGTATTTTATTTGACTTAGATACTTGTAAAACTCTATACTTGTAATGTTGGAATTGGTTTTGTGGTGGGTTGTTGTGTTGGAACAAGCGGGTGGCTTGCATGGTGTTATAAGGTGGTTTAAACTAATATTGTGAGTATTTTTCGTTTCTTGCAAATGTGAATGACTATGCTTGGTTAGATGTGATGAATAATATTTTAATTAATTTCAATACTTGTAAATACTCTATACTTGTGATGTTTGTGATTGGTTTTGTGGTGGGTTATTGTATTGTAGTAAGCAGGTGGTTTGCATGGTGTTATAAAGTGGTTTAAATTAATATTGTGAGTATTTTTAGTTTCTTGCAAATGTGAATGAGTATTGTTGATTATATGTGATGAATAGTATTTTATTTGACTTAAATACTTGTAAATACTCTATACTTGTGATGTTTATGATTGGTTTGGCAGTGGGTTGTTGTGTTGGAGCAAGCGAGTAGCTTGCATGATGTTATAAGGTGGTTTAAATTCATATTGGGAGTATATATTTGTGTGCAATGTATATTTGTTTAAGTATTAATATAGACTTGTGCATTCATGAATGAGATAGAACTTTATCTAAATAGCTTATAGACTTAGATGTTAGAATACATTATGCATGAGTTGTCCTTATTTTACTAAAGTAGCATTCATCTTATAATTGTAGTCAAATATGGATAAAAGTTGGATGACAATGGGTAAGACACCCGATGGCAGATTAAGAGCGAGCTAGGGAGCAAGAGGAGCGAGTTAGGGACCAAGAAGCATGAGCTAAGTAAGAATAGGTCCAAAAGAATATTCTTAACTTTTTGAGGAGTAAGGGTTACGATGATGCTTTTATCTATGGTAGTGGTACAACTTTAAGTTAAAACACTTTTTGGTTAGTACTTTATAGCATGAATATGCTCCTATTCTTAATGCATTGTTAGAAATATTTCTTATAACATAGTTAATGTTTTTACTTTACGATTTTAATTTAGTATTGTTTTTATATTTGTGCAGATTTCTTATTGGTGGCTTTTAGGGGATTTACTTTTGGCATTACTTGAAAACATGAGAACATCTTCCGTTATTTCTAATTATATTATGCTACACTTTTTGTACTATTATAGAACATTTTGATTTATTGTATGTGTTGCAAACAATTATTGTATGAAAGAAGTCTGAATTGGATATTTGTTTTATTTTTTATTTGTGGAATATATGGATCTTTTTTTAATAAATGTGTTGTTGAAATAAATTTACTATTGAAATGTGAGGTTTTAATAATGTAATGACAGGTTACAGGTTAATATCAAAGCTATGAAAAAATAAAAACAGAAAATAAGTTTTTGGGACGAAATTTTTCGTCACAAATATAGCAACAAAAAATTGTTTTAGTGACGAAATATTTCGTCGCTAAATATAGCAAAATTTTGTAAGAAATAGTTTTAGTGACGACAATTTTCGTCACTATATGTGTCTGGATTTTTTTTTAAAAAAGTTTTAGTGACGAACTTTTTCATCACTATATGTACCCGAACATAGTTTTAGTGACGAAATTATTCGTCATTAAATATGATTTAATAACCTAAGGTATTTTTAGTGACGAAATATTTCGTCACTAAATAGTGTTTTTAGTGAGAAAAACATTTAGTGACGAAACGTGTTCGTCACTATAAGTTTTTTTTTTAAAAAAAAAAACAAATTGGACTTTTAGTGACGAAATTTTTCGTCACCAGGACTTTTAGTGACGCGGTTTCAGTGATGAAATGAGTTTCGTCACTAAATGTCCAATTTCGTCACTAAATGTTCTTAGTGACGAAAAACTGGACTTTTAGTGATGAATTTTTTCGTCACTAGAAATACATTTTGTTGTAGTGTACTCTTAAAAACTTTACCAAACCCAATAATCTAGTTCTTTTTTTTTTTTTTTTGATAATAAGGTACATGAAGAGCCTCACTCTAGCTCATTGTTTAACCAAAAATAAAATAAAAAAATAAAACCCAAACCTCCAAAGTACAAATAGAAATGAAACATAGTAAACAATAACATGGATTTAGCATTTAAGAGGGAGGTTGGACTTGAACTTGCTTGAACTTTGTGCGACATATTAAGGTATTTCATTTAAGCTTTATGACATATTTTAATATGACAATATTTTTGTAGGTTTTAGTTAACTCAAATGGTAAAATTTCTGATAGTTGAATAAGAGATTTAGGGGTCAATATCCGTTTAATTCCAAAACCTATTAGTATCTTGGTTTGATGAGAAATTCTCTAAAAATAAAAATATGACAATATTTTTTTTTATAATAATACTCTTGTTTTCCGTTATGATCAGTCCATATAAGATTTTCATTAATTTACTGTGACACTTATTTGTTTTATGAGTAGAAGAACACCATAGATCTCAAAAAAAAAAAAAAAAAAAAGTGGAACTCCTTTAATAGGGTTAGAAGTTTGAACATGCATCACTATGTAGTTGAACTTCCACGTCCTTGTTTGAATTAGTCATTAAAATCTTTATCGGTGAAATATATGACTAAGACTATACGTACGTACATACATGCATAGATACACACACACACACACACACACACACACACACACACAGATATATATATATAGTCTTTATCGGTAAAATTTGAATTTTAACAATTGAGAAAAAAAATTGTAACTATCTTTCATAAATTATATGGTTTTTTTTTTATTTAAAGAATGAAATTATCAGCTTATTTGTAACATGTATTATATACTTCAAACTTTTAAAATCAACATCCTATTTGGAGAATAATTTACAATACTACCCGCCATCTAAATTAGTTAGAGTTCAAATTAATTGTGCACATTATAATACTCATAATTTTGTGTGGACTAGCTTGTTTTTTTATTAGGGGGATGTTTTCAAGATTAGCATCCCTTTTAAAGTTAAACTGTCTAAACCACCCTAACTATTTAACCCAAGTACATGAATTCCATTGTCTTAAACCTGAAATACCCCAAATAGCCTAGTTGTTCCTTATGTTGTTGGGGTACATGAAGAGCCTCACTTTAGCTCACTGTTGTTTAACGAAAATAATAAAATAAAAAATAAAGCCCAAAGAGCACATTAGTTTAGGAACTGTTTTTAGAGATATTTTATAAGAAAATGATAAAGAAATTAATATTGCTGAAAACTTTTTTATATTTTCCATAAAAATTATGTCAAAATTTTCATAATATGGTCTATTAACAATTATTCTAAAGGCACTTATTAACAAGACCCAAAAAACAATATCATTGATTTAGCATTTAAGAGGGAGGTTGAACTTGAACTTGCGCCAACAATGCCTTTGTTACAATGAGGTCTAGTACTCACCGTGCCCCAAATGCACCGATAGTGGGTAACTTAATCATGTAGCAATTTTAAGCTTTATGACATACCTTAATATATATATGACAATATTTTTTTATAATAATACTCTGGTTTCAGTACGTTGTGGTCAGTCCATATAAAATTTTCATTAATTTATAGTGACCCTTATTTTATTTATTTATTTATTTATTTTTGTGAGTAGAAGAACTCCATTAGTTGGACTTCCACATCCTTGTATGGATTAGTCATTAAAGTTATATATATTTATATATATATATATATATATATAAAAGGTTAGGTTCAAGTTACACCTGGTGTAACTCTAAATAATGTTACACCACTCGATATTTTTTAATAGGATGTGAATATTGACAAATTCACTGCTAGATTACATTATCTTCGTATGTTCTTCATGCTTGCAAAATTTCGAGGTGATCATAGATTAATAGTCATATCATCAATCAATTGTTAAAATTTAAATTTTTGTAGTTTAAAATAATGCATAAAAGATGAGTTTATAGATCAAATAATAAATAGCATTCGATTGATATGAAAATTGGCATGCATGTTAAGAACATATAGAACATGTAATTCAATGGTTGGATATTCAAAATATTAATTCAATAACAAGTTATTGGGAGGTGTAACTTACACCAAGTGTAACTTGAACCCAACCCATATATATGTATGTGTGTATGTCTGTATGTATGTATGTATGTATGTATGTAAAGCACACGAAAATCTAAATCTCCTTGTGCATTTTCACTCTCTAGCTTTCAAAATATTCTTAGCTTTAGTATGTGTTTGGCATGATTAATTTTGTTAACTTATTTTACTATTTAACTTATTTTTGCTACTATTTTTTATTGAACAAAAACAATAAGTTTCCATGGAAATTTTAGCCCCGGCCCCTTCAAACCATAATTCAAACATGTATTCCTACTAGCATAATCAAATAATTATCATTCCTTCTAATCGATTTGGTTGAGTATTTGATACCTTAAATCTTGGGTCAAGCCATTAAGGTGAAGTTTTGAGAGCATAGTGATCTGATTAGGCTTTTACATGCAAAGTGTTGACAGAGCCAAAGAAAAGAAGAAACGAGAAAGTGATGGAGAGAGAAACAAATTAGGAAGGGAAATCTGTGTAGGGGTAGAAGAGAGAAAAAGGAAGGCTTGATTTTTAGAGTTGGCAGTTGGGACGGTGAACTGGGAGGTGTAAAACAGTAAGAATGAGACTAGGGCCGGCCCAAAATTGTTTGAGGCCTACGGTGAGAATTTTATAGGGGCCTTTTTACATTTAAATATCACTTAAATAATATTTATTTATTTATTTTTATTTAATTTCAAATCCATTATTAATTCTTACTTATTAATATGACTAATTCACTAAAGGTGAGTTAAGGATATTTACGATATAGGTTTTGCAAATTGGCATATCACCACTAAAAGAAAATTTATTCAAACATTCATTTTATTATATTGTTTAAGTAACACTGATCATATTCCTGTCACATCAGTTTGAAATTTTTTTTCCTAAAATTTGTATTAGCTTTAGCATTTTCATACACTTAATGGTGACTGTGTTGTATTTTTATTATTATTTTTTGTGGAAAAAGTGCTAAATTTGTTACAAATTTTACTATAAAAAGCTTACTAATTGATGTGTCAATGAGTTGACACTTCAACAAAATAAAAAATAAGTATTGAGTTACTTTATTGGTGACATATCAATTTGTAAGAACTATATAATAAAACTTGTAATATACTAACATAACTCTAATATTTTAGGCCTTCTTAAAATTGGGATAAAATATATTAGGATAGTTCACACTTTTTATTTTATTAAGAAAAAAAAAAAAAAAAAAAAAACTTACCCCCATATTTGGGGGCCTTCTTATGTCAGGGGCCTTAGGCCGTGGCCTAAATGGCCTAGTGGGCCGGCCCTGAACGAGACAAACAGAGAACGTGAAAAATTTTGATTTGAGTATTTTTTTTTTTTTTTTAATTTATAACCGTTGAATTGCTTATATGCCATATGATAGTCATCTTATTTAAAATGGGAGATAACTGTAAGCAACAACAAGATAAAGATCCATAATGCGTTGTGGACGTAACGTTGTACTTACATGCATGCCCTTTTACGGAATCCTTCTATTAGTGGTGGATGTTCGGTAGGACAAGGATTGTTATGGAAGTTTCTCAACAAAGCGATATTTGAATATTATATTTGTTTATAACATTGCTTGTTTCCACTTTCGAGATCTGACAGGCACTTGGTACGCAAAGATGAAACAAACAGAAAGCCATGCAATAATAAACAAAAGTTTTATGTGGTCTAAAACAAAGGTGCGCGCAGAGGCAGAGGCAAAGTCAAATTCTGGCTTCAAGTCAAATCCGGTTAGTCGATGTGATCACAACTTTGAATTTGTTCCGAAAAATATTATATTTAATTATAATTTTTTCATAATACTTTCATAATATTTTTATAATAAATCTTAAATTACATAATAATTATTATTAGTAATTAAAAATATAATTTAAATAATTATTTAAATTAAAATTAATAACAACTCGTCACTTATAATTTATTGTAAAACTATTGTAAACTTCAATTACTTAACATTTCTCATTTGTTTTTCTTCTTATTTCTATGGGCCAAAGCAACCATTATTTGGTTAATATGAAAGGGCAACCATCTACAAGTTGGTTTATCCAGCAAAAATTTAAAAAGGAGTTCACGACGTCACATTAGATGGCTTTCTTATTTTTCATTATTATTATTATTATTATTATTATTATTATTATTATTATTATATTTAAGTTAGGGTTTATGTTTGTATTTTGAACTATACTGTAATGCTCTTATATCTTAGAAGAATATTACTCTTATCGAGCCAAATAAAAAAGAGTACACTATTCAATTTCCCAAAATTCTGTTTACTTAGTTTTGAGTAATTAATGCTAGACCTTGTTTTTTTGGAGACTAAGAAAATGGATCAAGATCAGTGGTGGTTGCTTCCACTTGCCCTTTCATGAAAAGACCTCTCTACTCCACCGCCAAACGAACCCAAAAAACTACTTTTATTTCATAAATCAAATCTCAATTTCAAGTGAACAACCAATTAATTGTCAATAGATTTTATGATGAGCAAAGAAAAATAATAATGTCCAAAAACACCAAACCTTTTTAGGCTGCCTTGACCAGTTTAAGCGAGTGGTGACAGTGGTGCTGAAAGTACTTTCCAATTGGTAAAGGTTTGGGGTTGTGAACTTGTGGTCCTGTGGACTGAGCTTGATGAGGTGGAAGATTGGCAGGTTTATTTGCGTTTGGATTGGGTTGGGCACATTCAGCATTAATTGCTGCGGCGTTGGACATTTAAAATAAATAATTAAAAAGAATCAAGCCCGAATTTCCAAAACATAATAAAAATGAAACATAATTAACAATCAACTTTTACCATGAATCTTTCTCCAAAAAAAATATTTACCATGGATAATTGGGAGGGGTTGGACTTGAACTTGGCACAAACAAACGAATCCAAATCTTCTGTTCCACTTTTTTTGCTCCACTCTATACTTTACCAATAAAAACTTGCCACGTATTTACCTAATTAATTAAATACCACTATTAATTAATAATGGTAGTATTAATAAGTCAATAATTATAGTATTTAATTAATTAAGTGAACATATGGCAAGTTTTTATTGGTAGAGTATAGAGTGGAGTAGGAAAAGTGGGACAAAAGATTTAAACTCCAAACAATATACCCATTGTTACAATGAGGCCTAGTCACCTTGCTTTAAATACACCAATAGTAGGTAACTTTTGAGAAATAATTATAACATGCTGTTAACCTCGCAGCTCAAATCCTTTCTCCCCCTTAGACCCCTAAGCACTTTGTGCATGGAGAAGTGTCAATTCAGCTACAAGGATTTTGGCAATAGTGGGTAACTTAATTATTTAGCAATTCTAAGCTTTGTGACATGCCTTAATATGTTTAATACTTTTTATTTTTATTATTGTGAGAATAGTATACTATTCACTTGCCATTGAACAAAAAAAAAAAAAAAATCAGTACTCCTTTGTGGGATTTAAATCCAGTGTGATAGCTTATAATTTGATACGAGAGAGAAATGTTAAAAAAACAAAGTGATAAGAAGGTAGAAGTTAATAGGATTATTTATTTTTTAAGTAAGAACTAAGATCAAAAGCGTTTTTAATCTTAGCCGTTCAATGTGGTGTTGCATAGTGCAATAACCTGTTCGATGGATTGAAAATTTTTGCTTTATGGCGTAATGCTGAGGCTCCAACAGTGTTGGAAAAAAGTAGAGGCTCTCATACCATGTGAATTATTGTGAAAACGGCACAATATTTTTACTAGGGTTAGCAACCCTTGTATACAATGTACAAACTTCAATCTAGAAACAACTAGACCTAAAATATAATTTAGCCCACAAATAAATAAGTATATTATTATTATAAACTATAGAGTTTAATGGTTGGCCAATAGGACATGCATTGGAAGGCCATGAAAATCGAGGCTGAGTAGGTAAGAAGAAGAACACTTTGGTTAGTAAGGTGGATAATATATATATATATATATATATATATATATATAGGCACATGTAAAGTGTTAGGGATATGGTCCTAACCTAAACTCCTAATTATCTTTTCAAAGATTCTTAAGCTGCATCGGATTGGTGTGTGTTCCCACCTACTATTTGCGATGATGTACCTATCATGAGGTATTTGTGACTTGCTTGGTGCACGTACGAGATGTCATGATAGATATTTTGTGAGATGAAAAGTGTTTTTCTTTGTGTGCTTCGTTAGACAGCTATAATCTGGCAATAACGCTCTTGCCATGGTCAAGCAGCTAGCCAATGCTTACTGCGTACGTGGCAGCCATAGACGGCCTGGTTAGTTACACTTACATTACATGCGAATGGACAGTCAGTTACTGTTGAAAGAGACTAGAGAAATAAGGGGCTGTTATTGCAAGAGTATGCAATAATTTTCCACAAATAACATATAGATACACTACTGTAAAGAGACCAGAGAAATAGCATATACTACTGTAACATTTTTTTCCCCTAGAACATAACACGAAACGTTTTATTTTTTTACAAGTTTCAATTTCACTAAGCACACACATAAACTAGAATATATATATATATATATATATATATATATATATATATATTCCAATTATTCAGAGAAACAGGCATTAAAACAGGAAGTTTTGTCAACCAACTGGACTGCACATCTGATGAAGTCTTGATCAAGGGTGGTGGCCACTGGCATCCTGGGTGGTGGGGTTAGGGGCAGAGGGTGGGACCGGACCTCTACCGAGTGGAACAACATCTTCACCATGAACCCTTTGCTCATCAACAAAATCAAAATCTCTATATATAATAATAGGTGAAGTAGAGAGAAATTCAAATAGAATTTTAAATTAGAGATTCAATTTTGTGCCATGTGTCTAGATTTAGATTCTCAATTTTACACCACTTGTTTTAACCAAAACTCAAAAAAAAAAATAATTAAATTATAAATTGGACTCCAATTTTGCGTCATGTATCTTATGTAAATTTTCTAATTTTTTGTGTCCAAATAGATGATGCATTAACATTGAACACGAAAACCAAGAAAACCACAATGAATCTAATTAGAATATAAATTGGACTTCAATTTTGTATCATGTATCTTATCTAAATTTTCTAAATTTTTGTGCCCAAATAAATGACGCATTAACATTTAACATGAAAGCCAAGAAAACCACAATGATAATGTTTATTGGCTTAAACAAGAACATCTCACCTACACACTTTTATGGATGAACTTAATAAAGTTTAGAGCTCTTCAAATTCCACTACCAGAACCAAGAAGTCCAACGAAAAAGACTATAAAAGTAAAATATCATCTCCTCCTAATACCATATTGTCATCCCATGTCTCCTTCTTCTCTCTCAACCTCTACCAACTAGATCCACACACTACCCTCTCCCCCTCCTCCTTTCGGATTTCTAAGAGTAAAGCCGGGTTCAAACACAATATTCAATCACACTCTTCCTTACTTTACACTCTCATACATTACCGCTTCATTGGCGCCTTCAAGAAGATTCCAAGCTCAATGATCAGTTCTTATCGTTAATTTTGTGCTATGTGTCCAATTTCTAATTGCAGTTTAATTCTGTACTATGTGTCCAATTTGATTTTTAAATTTTGGTGTTAAATTACCTCTATTCATAATGCTCAATGTGGAAACTGAATCTACCAAGATGAACATTTTATCATCACAATTGTTAATATTTTCGTGCGTAGGCACGGATTACATGCTAGTTAGTATAAAACAAGTGCAAAACATATCAAGGGTTTGATTAACTATACCAAAGTAACCATGTATATAAACAACCAATTCCTAGCGTGTTCGGACAACAACAACAACAACAACAACAACAACAACAACACACCCATTTATTTAAACAGCCGATTATAAATTCAAATTTAAAAAACTTTTTAGCATAATTAATGTCAACTAATTAAGGAAGAAGAGGGAAGAGAATATTCAGAGTATGCAACAAGCTATACAACATAAAAAGTGACGAAAATAATTAAAGGAATTTCTAGGCAACAAGCTAAGACCATATATTGCTTTAAAGAGGAAAGGGTATTGAAAAAACCTTACCGTTCAAACTCTATATCACTGGCATCCTGGGAGGTGGGATTAGGGGCAGAGGGTGGGACCGGACCTCTACCGAATGGAACAACATCTTCACCACGAACCATTTGATCATTAGCAAAATCAATATTAGTATAAAGCAAGTGCAAAACACATCAAGAGTTTGATTAACTATACCAAAGTAACCATGTATACAAACGATCAAGTTCCTAGCGTGTTCGCACAACAACAACAACAACACACACCCATTTATTTAAACAGCTTATTATAAATTCAAATTTAAAAAACTTTTTAGCATAATTAATGTCAACTAATTAAGGAAGAAGAGGGAAGAGAATATTCAGAGTATGCAACAAGCTATACAACATAAAAAGTGACAAAAATAATTAAAGGAATTTTTAAAGAGATTATAAATTTCAAAAACAAAAGAAAAACCTCTCATCTCTTTGTCTCTCTGCCTCTTCGTCTCTCCATCTATTTTCTTCTGGTCTTGCCCTTCATTTCTTCATCTTAATTCTTGATTTGTTCCCATAAACTCAGTCAGCCAGCCTACCTTGAAATTTTTCTTTGTTGATTCTAGGCTTTCCAACGTAACCAATCTATTGAGGTATTCTTCTTTGAGTTCTTCCCCTCTTTCTCTGTCTTTCTAAAAATGAAGACTGAGTCTTTTATTTATTTTTAGTTTGTTTCACACTTTCACTGCACAATTGTTTGATGGGATGGGACATGTTTTTTGCTATGAGTTTTCTGCCCCTCTCTAGACCCTTTTCTGCCATGATAATTGATAGGATATGACACTTTGCCTCTACCATGATAATTGATAGCTAGGATAGGACACGTTTTTTCTTTAAAGCTTAGCCATAGGATGAATATATGATAGGAGTAGTGGTGGAGTACAGCTAGGTACTAGACGGTTTCTCACCTTTTTATTGTTTTTTTTTTTAATTTGCCAATTTATCTATTATTATAAATTATTATATCAATTAATAATTTAATGTGTATCATATCAACTCATTTATATTATAGTGATACTAATTTATTAAATCATATATTAAATTAATTTTTATTTGTGCAGGTTTAAACTTTAAAGTGGCCATGGTTTTAGAAAAATTGCAATAATCAGGTTCTATTGTTCTATACTTTAAATTTTACTTTTAGTTAAATTATCATTTTTAATTATAAATTGTGTTTTATCTATCAATAAATATTTTCTCATTATAAATGTCTACTAGAAAATATTTATCTGGATATGAAAAACTTCTAAAAAAGAGAAAAATTGAAAAACGAATTGAATCTCAAAAAGAATCTATGGATAAATTTGTTACTAGTATTAAAAAAAAAACACAATCGAAAGTTTGGATGAAAATATTACAAATTTGATTAATATTTAATTATAAAAAGGCCCATTTAAAATTTTTGCCTAAGATCCCAAAAATTGTTGAGCCAGCCTTGGTCTTAAAGAGGAAAGGGTATTGAAAAAACCTTACCGTTCACCATAGGAGGTATGGAAATGGAGGAACAATGAAACCAAGAATAACTTGAGAAATAACCATTGAAGTTGTGGCTGTGACCTATTCATTTTTCTCTACTTGTGAGTGAGTAGTGACTTGGGACTCGTTGAGGGTATAAAGGGAGTTGGAAAATTAAGAAGTAGCTTCTTTTCCTAGGCTATCTGGTGCTTGATCAATAATGTTTTTCCTTAGCCTTGAAGTTAATGAGATTTGAGAGGACAAGAGAGCAGAAGAGAGCATTTATAATAGGGAACGTCGAGTCACACCTCCCCAGTTCAAGTTACTAGTGGCTGTGATCTATTCAAAATTTCCAAATTTCTAGTCAAAATTGAAACTCAATTACAACCGGCCTAACTTTTATCCCTGGGTCAGTATAACCTGCATTAGGATTTGGCCATCTCTTCTCAACCTTTTGGAGCTTTACTTCATGAGCTGATTGCAAATTAAACTAATTTTCAGCCAACTCTACTCAATTCAACTCCCCTCAATTCAAATGAAACCCAACTTTCTAGACTAGTGGGATCAGATTGGACGTCATTGAATTGCAAGTGAGTTTGGATAACATAATTTGAGCATTTGGATTTGGATTTAAGTGATTTAGATCTAAACTTGTTTGGAAAGTTTTTAAAGGTAAATGATTTGGATTTGAAAATTTCACCAAGGATTCTAAACCTTTAAAATGCTTGAATTTGAAATAACTTATAAAGTCAATGATTTGAAATTAAAGCATTTTAAATCTATTAAATTAAAATTCAAATCCAAAATCCAAATCTAAGTTCCTAAACGCAATCTTAATTTTTCTTTTTGAGAATCGAAGTTGGCATCTTGATTTTGTTGTTCTAGAGTTCTAGTTTTCCTTTTTCCACCACCCATTTCACACACACTCATTCCATGGTCAAAGAGGCTTATCCAGCTACTACCTTATACAAATAAAGCCAGATCTGTGCTAGCTCTTGGCATTAATTCTAGTTTTTTTTTTCCACCACCCATTCACACACACTCGTTCCGTGGAGAAATTATACAGTATTCTGGTGAACCATGTTATTTGTCCACCATTCTATTAAAAAACTCTCATTTGTTTAAAATTGTTGAGCCAATGTTTTTAAAAAAATTTCAACTCAGCAATTTTGAGAATCGAAGTTGGCATCTTGATTTTGTTGTTCTAGAGTTCTAGTTTTCCTTTTTCCACCACCCATTTCACACACACTCATTCCATGGTCAAAGAGGCTTATCCAGCTACTACCTTATACAAATAAAGCCAGATCTGTGCTAGCTCTTGGCATTAATTCTAGTTTTTCTTTTTCCACCACCCATTTCACACACACTCGTTCCGTGGAGAAATTATACAGTCTTCTGGTGAACTATGTTATTTGTCCACCATTCTATTAAAAAACTCTCATTTGTTTATAATTGCTGAGCCAATGTTTTTAAAAAAATTTCAACTCAACAATTTTAAACAGATGTGAGTCTTTTAATAGAATGATGGACCATGTTACTTGTCCACCATATGAACTTTATAATTTCTCCCTTCCATGGTCATACGTGAATTGTGATATGATGATGTCAATAACCTCATCATATTGCTTTTCAAATCAACTTGCCAGTTGCCAGCAACCATATATATATTAAACAAATTGTAATTTGGAAAAGAGCATATATGAAGAATATAAATGAGGTTATAAACACCTGTTTAGTGTTTAAAGCTTTCCCTGAATTTCCATTGCCCCTTCTATCCATACAAACCAATACCACAGTTTTTGTTAAACACCTTGTCATAAATCTCTAATATAGCTAGCTATAAGGTGAAAAAAATATAGTAGATCAATGTGAAAATGACAACTAATCAATTACAATTTATCACATAAAATAATTATGATAAAAATATATAACAAAAGTTGTGGTATAAATATATAGCAAAATATATAGAAACCATGTGATTCTTCCAAAATAATTTTTGGATACTATTGAAAACTGAAACTGAAAATTAAAAACTGAAAAACACTATAGTAAAATAATTTTTAAATATATAAATAATACCATAAAACTTATTTTTAATTAAAAAAATTACTGATATTTGTAGATCCCGTAAACAGAATCTACTAATAGTTGAAAAGTTAAGATTTGCTATTAAGCGTAAATAAACATGCAGACGCACAGTCCAAACACGTAGATTGCGCATCTGTGCCTTTACGTTTACGTTTACGCTTACGTTTAGTTTAAAAAAAAAAAAAAAAAAAAAAAAAACTCCTGAGAGTGCTTTGCAAATGTTCACGGCCTGTTTGATTCATTTTATAAAATCCAATCAAGAAGTTAGAAGGTGCTATAGGTAACTATTTTTATTGGAAAAGGAGATCCGCGACAATTTCTGTCTACATCAGAATGGGCCCAAAAGATTTTTCTGAGTGATGTCAATTTTCACCATTCCATCTCAGGAAAGAGACAACACACTCTCTTTTGCTTGTGACAGTCATGAGTTGACAGTCAACGATGCACCTTCCTTTTTTGACAAAAGCGATGCGCCTCTAATCTTGCCAGTATACGCCGGATACCCTCACAAAAATAAAGAATTATAAGGTCTATATAGTGAATGATTGACATAATTTATTATTTTATTAAAAATTTTATATTAGATAAAAATTTTTGAGTTAAAATTTTTTTTAAAATACTGACTTAATAATTTTAAACAAGTGGAAGTTTTTTAGTAGAATGATAGACAAATGACGTAGTTCACTAAAAAATTGTATAATTGTTGGAAATATTTTAGTGAATAAACAAGTTTTGATACATAAATAATATCTCAAATAATTAGCAAGAATGTCAATAAGCAATAATAAAATAAATTTAAGTTAATTTAAGAACAATCTCACAGTGCTATAGAACCACGCAAAGAGCGTTGTCCTTAAAGGTTAATTCGTGCCACCCAAAGTAAAACTTGGTGCGATTGGTTCTCTTGACCAAACAACCCCCCAGGATTAGACTATAGCATCGACATTTGTGATGTACGCACTTCCACTCACAAAAGGTTTAAGAATAACCTTCTATTGCCTTTCCTTAGAACAAATATTCTTGTAGAAAAATTATGTGGGAGAGAAAAATAGTAGAGTTGTGTATATCTAAAATATAGAGTAGTAAAAAGACCCCCCCTTAGAAAATGTGTTATGATGAATATTATATAAGCTACTTATGAAGATAATAGTATATAGTTATTGGTTACTAATAACTCTTAAAAGCCTAACGGCTATATTATTAATTATTGCCTAATGGCTATTTTACTTATAATTGTTCAACGGTTATTTTACTCATAAATTTCTAACGGCTATAAAATAAATAAGAATAAAAGTTTTTGGAACACACACCCACACCAACAATTCCCCACATGTTACAAACACAAAATAAGAAAAGGCACGCAACTAAAGAAAGCATGCATCAATATGGTACCAGAAGGTTTTAACCATACATAGGATAAATAAGTAGGAACTAAAAGACAATGGTGGAGTTAAAACTCTTTTAACCAAGCTATTAGTAAACCAAACTTATTTGGTAAGGTTGAGCTTTAGGCTCTTAATGGACCCATATTCCTACCTGTTGGGATGGGGTGTATCTGCACGCACTCCTGATGGATGCCACCGACTAAGTTGCAGATTATTAGAGGTTGAGTTTTAGGCTCTTAATGGATTCATATCCCTACCTGTTGGGATGGGGTGTTCTGCACGCACTCCTGATGGATGCCACCTATGTATGAGTGGAAGTTAGGCCACTTCCTATGAGACTTTTTGGGTAGGTCTCTAGAGCTCTCATGAAACCCAGTGGCGCATGGCCTGGATAAGGCGTCAACCCACTTAAGAACAACCTTGATAAAGAAAGTTATGTAGCACTGTCTCACACCATAGGGATGGACTCATCGCTAATCTCCTTACCGAGGTAGCGAAAAACACATAACAAATGACAGTGCCCATGAACCACTAATGACCTCTATCCATTTAACCTCTTATGTGAAATCATCCATCATAGAGGTTGGGTATTAGCCACAGTGTCGCAACTTGGGTATCAGTTCAATCCCCCTAGATGTCTCACTCATCAGCCTTTTTGCTAGTGGTTTGGTCAAAGGACCGGCCAAGTTCCTTTTAGACCTCACAAATCATTATCAATAAGTTGCCTCAGCCTCAATTGAATATGTCAACTTTTTCCATTTCACAAAGTTCAATGATATAACATCATTATCAATAAGCTACCTCAGCCTTAATTGGGTATGTAAACTTTTCTCATTATAAACTTTACTCTTAACACATGTTATGACAACCTGACAATCACAAGGAAAGCAAACAAAGACAACAAAGTTAGTAAATAGGGACATATCAATTAATAAACTCTTAAGCCATATAGCTTTGGACCTAGTCTTCTCTAAGACCTTTAACTCTGCTCCCATAATGGATCTCGCTGTGCAAGTCTGCTTGGTTGACTTCCAAGAGACAACCCCTCCAACTAGTGTAAACACATATCCACTAGTGGGCTTCACCTCATCTATATCAGAGATCCAGTTAGCATCACATTATCTTTCTAAAACAATAGGATAGCCACAATATGACAAACCAAAATCCAAAGTCCTCTTTAAATATCTCAATAGTTTAGATATTGCATCCCAATGCTCAAAACTAGGATTATGAGTGTATCTACTCAATCTACCAACAACATATGCAATATTAGGACGAGTACAATTTGTCAAAAACATTAAACTAACAATAATTTATGCATATTTATCTTATGAAATACTATCACCACGATTCTTAACTAAGCGCACCTTTGAGTCATATGGAGTGGACATAGGTGACATATCAAAATTTTTCAAATTTTTCAAATTTTTTTTTTATGAATTTTCTCCACATAATGAGATAGTATAATGCAATCATTGTCCCTAAGGATCTTAATGCCCAAAATAACATTTGCCTTGCATAAATCTTTCATATCAAATTTAGGGGCAAGAAAACTTTTAGTATCATGCACAACATTATGGCTAGTTCTAAATATAAGCAAGTCATCAACATATAAACAAATAATGGCACCTTCATTATTATTAAACTTACTATATATGCATTTATCCACACCATCAATCACATATCCATGTGTAAACATCATATTATCAAATTTCTTATGCCATTCTTTAGGTGCTTGTTTTAATCTATACAAGGATTTAACCAATTTACAAACTTTATGTTATTGTCCAAGGACAACACAACCCTTGGGTTGCTCTATATAATTTTTTTTTTCTTTCTAATTCTCTTATTAAAAAAAAACAGTTTTAACATCCATATGATATATACTAGGTTTGTAAATAGATGCAATGACAAACAACATTCTTATAGATGCAATTCTAGTAACCGGAGAATAAGTATAAAAATAATCAACATTATGTTTTTGCTTATTGTCCTTAGCTACTAAGCGTGCTTTATACTTATCTATTGTACCATCCGGCTTTAATTTCCTTTTAAATATCCATTTGCAACCAATAGACTTAACCTTAGGAGGAAGCTCAACTAATTCCCAAGTATGATTATACATAATAGAATCTAATTCACTATTAATAACTTCCAACCAAAATGGTGCATCAATAGATTTAATTGCATCATAATAATTTACATGTTCATCTTCAACATTATAGGTAAGAAAATTGTTACCATAATTCTTTTTCTTCCTAGTTCGCTTACTTCTTCTCAATTCTTGCACATCACAACAAGATCATTAGAAGTATCAATAGGTTCATGAAACACATTTTCCTTATTTTTCAAAGGAAACTCATACTTAAAAAAAAAAAAATTAAGATTTAATAATAATATTAAATTCTAAATACATCACTATTGATGAAAATAATTATGTATCATGAATTATAGCAAACATAATCAATAGACACACAATCACATATTTAAAAATTAAGTTTCCTCATTTTAGGTTCATGTAGCATGACCTTAGGCAAGTACCCCCACACTTTGAGGTATTCTCTTTTTAGATTTGGGTAACATCTTAGCGAACACCCCCCCCCCCCAAACAATTCGAGGTATACCAAGTTAGGCTTATGCCATTCTCAACTTCATTTTTTTTTTTTTAGTAAAAATTTCCAAAACTTCATCTTTGGTTCCTAATAAACAAAGCTAAGTAAATATAGAATGGTAATCAATAAAGATTACAGAAAATCTTTTACCACCTCTAGTCATTGTGTGTTTTAAATCATCCAAATTATTATGTACCAAACTAAGGAGTTTAGTTCCTCTTGTTATGGATTTGCAAGGTCTTTTTATTTCAAATTCACAAAAACCTATCCACCATCTGAAAACAACACATATAGCCAATAAAATATGTAAATATATATTTTTTTTCAATATTACTCTTGCACTTGGTGGATAAAAGGAATATTTATTCCCACTAAATCTTATCCACTAGCCCAAAATACTAATTGGATCATTTTATATACATACACATATAAAGAAAATTTTAATTATTTTCCATAATTTCTCATTACATATATTAGTATCAAGAGATGTAAAAATAATAGCTTTTGTACATAGAGCCAATAGCCTCTAGCTACTAGAAACCACTCTTAGGAACATCCAAAATTTTACAAGAATAAGACACTTAATATTTTATAAAAATTGACATCATTATACCACAATTGTATAATACAAACGTTTAATCATCCACAATTTCTTTTTCACATGACCATAAACGATTACTTGAATACTTTGGCTAGGAAGATAATATTTAATTAAATTATAGTATCATTGTAACTTCATCATACAAAAGGAGTATTCAAGTTCATATGGCACCATTTTTCTCACTTAACAATAGGAATGCCTCCACCATAAGTCTACACCATTTTTTTTTTCTCTTTCAAAATAATACCAAAAAATAAATTTTATCTCATTTCTCATAAAAATTATTGCTAACATTTTTTTTTTGAATTCCAAAAAACATTTCTCAAACACATATACGTTTTTATTCAATCTCATGTTCCTTAGATTTCAATAGACATAAAACAATTTCACAAAATATAATACACATATAATATCACATAATTACAAATACAATATGCTGATATCCACATATCAAGACAACGTTACATAATATTATTTACATACTGATTTAGATTAGAGAATCAAAATCACGTTTGGATGGACCTCATTTATTTTTTCTTCAAAAATATTAGTCCACCAAATTGTTTAGATAAACCAAATAGCAAAATAAACTCCACAAAAGATATAACTAATTATATCTAAGAATATAACTACTAGCATTTTTTTCTTTATAAACATAATATCATATCACAATATAAAATTTCATGATCAATAACTTGTTTTTCTAATTTGAAGCATGAAACTCAACCTTTAAGGTTGTTGGAAATATTTTAGTGAATAAACAAGTTTTGATACATAAATAATATCTCAAATAATTAGCAAGAATGTCAATAAGCAATAATAAAATAAATTTAAATAAATTTAGGAACAATCTCACAGTGCTATAGAATCACGTAAAGAGCGTTGTCCTTAAAAGTTGATTCGTGCCACCCAAAGTAAAACTTGGTGCGATTGGTTCTCTTGGCCAAATAACCCTCCATGATTAGACTATAGCGTCGACCTTTGTGATGTACGCACTTCTACTCATAAAAGGTTTAAGATATAGAGTAGAAAACAACCTCTCAGGATTGGTTCTCTTAGCCAAACAACCCCCCAGGATTAGAACAAATATTCTTGTAAAAAAATTATGTGGGAGAGAAAAATAGTAGAGTTGTGTATATCTAAAATATAGAGTAGTAAAAAGAGCCCCCCTTAGAAAATGTGTTATGATGAGTATTATACAGGCTACTTATGAAGATAATAGTATATAGTTATTTTTTCTCATAATTGCCTAATGACTATTTTACTCATAATTTTCCAACGGCTATTTTACTCATAAATTTTCAACGGCTAGAAAATAAATAAGAATAAAAGTTTTTGAAACACACACCCACACCAACAATAATTTCTTCACAAAAAGGCGAGATCCACATACTATGGGAGCCACCTCTTCGTGACATACACGGCATATAGCCGGGTACAGAATACACATATGTAGTCGACTACATGGAATTCCTTTTACAATCAGAATTCTGTCATCTTATGTTAACTTGGGCGTGCTCGAACTACTTACCTACTCGGGCCAATCTACATAAAAGGAAGGTTCATGTTGAGGTGGTGTGTGGTTTGTGTAAGCAGAAACCCGAGACTACAGGGCATATTTTGTGGGAGTGTCCTCTTGCCAGGAATGTTTGGCGTTGGTAAAGGGTAAGATTCAGAAGTGCAACAATGAGGCTTGGGATTTCTTCCTACTGTTCGAGTTCATGGTGCAAAGCTTGGATCAACGAGACCTTGAATGTTGGGCTACAGTGGCATGGCCTATTTGGAATGCCCGAAATAAGTTTTATTTTGAACAAAAAAAAACCCACCCAAGAGGATTATTTTGAGTAGTGTAGAGGGTCTACTGGATGAGTATCAAAAGCTGATGGCGTCTTAGAGTTAGATAATTGTTTAGTATGGGTCTTTTCTTAGCTACGTTAGTGTAGCCTTAGTCTATGGCCAGCTGCATGTAGCTGGCCTTGGACTTATACAAATTTCTTTATACGTGTACTTCTTTTTTAGTTTAATAAAGCTTTTCCGACCAGTTCTCAAAAAAAAAAAAAAATCATTTTAATGTATATTTTATTTGTCACATTAATTAAGAGATGAAACTGTTAAGTTTTGAGTTTGTAATGTTGGCAAACTATGACAAAAACTCAGTCTTATTAGTTTATAATGGTTTACATTGAAGCCCAAGGCAAAAAACTCAAGTTTGGGATGAAGAAAAATGAGTTACAATCTGTTCCGTTCGATTGGTACTCGATTGGTGCTCGATCGATCGAAATTTGCGAATCAGCAAAACCAGCAAACGTAAAAAGGCCATAACTTATTCGTATGAAGCCCAAATCGCAAGCCGTTTTTTCCAGTATTTAAAGGACATTATAAGCTAACCCTAGGTAGGGTTTTCAGAGTTTTTTAGAGAGATTAGAGTGCATCTTGTGCCTCTTTTGTAGATCTAGGGTTTTGTACCCAAAAGCTCTCTAAAGTCTTCCACCGGTGTTATTCCTTGAAGAATCTCAAGATCCGGTATTGTAGAAGTTGTTGCATACAAGATCAACATTTAAGGAGATCCAAAACCTTTAAGTGGAGTCTCAAAGTCAGAAGCAGGTGAGCTTGTGTTGTTGCAAAGGCCAAAGAAAGAAGGAGTCCGTGGTCTCGGAGCTGTCACGTGGTCGTGGTAGTAAGTTTCCTACAAGCAGGTAGCAATAGGATGTTAGTAGTCTAAGTCGCTATTGTGTAAACTTCAATTCTTTCTAGTGAATTTGCTATTTTACCTTGAGGATAGCTAGGTTAAATCCTCCCCAGGTTTTTTATAGGTTTGGTTTTCCTGGGTCATCAGATCTTTGTGTTCTTTATTTTTCACTGCTTTACTTGATATGATTGTTATTGTTTTAACCTAGATCTGAATAATAAACCTAAGTATTCACTTGGTTAATTGATTAGGTTAAATAATCTAGTTCACAGGGGTCTAAACGAACTTACAGAAACCCAATAATAAAATTAACTATCTTTCATAGACTGATGAATACTCTAATTAATGCTGAATTGATATTCCTTCCTACTATGATTTCCCACTAATCATATTGTAAAAAGGTATGTATATATCTAGAGAGAGAGAGAGGAAATATATTTATTGTTGGTCAAGTGGGTTCAATAGCTTCGTTGTTAAGACTTATTAAACAGTTGGATCTTCGTGTCTAGCTATTTCGTTTCGCAACAGCGTTTTCAACTTTCTTTCTTTTTTGTTTATTTAATTTTTTTTGGCTTAAGTCTAACTTATATATTATATAATATCATCTTGCAAAGCAAACTTTGCAGCTTAGCAATCAAAACTGACCATAAATACGTTTATGATAATTAAGCTCGAATGGAGTTTCATCGGACAAACATTGTAGTAAGGTATATGTTTAACCTTGGCTTGCTCTATTGTCACATATATGTTGAACATTGACTATAATTTGAAAAGAGCATATATTAATTTAGAATGCATTTGGATAAGCCTTCATCTATGTTATTTATTTTTTAAATTTGGAACCTATTAAAATCAGCTCAAAATTTCCTAACAAATGTTTGGTACACGTGCCTTCAATTTTGGTTTGCCAAATGCATCGCTAAATAGAAGTGGATGTGCCAAAGCACCCTGTAACCCAATCAAATTGATTACAGTTTGGATAGTTATTATATTCAAACCATAAAAAAAAAAAAAAAAAAAAGAATCAATGTTTTTGTTAAATTTATTGTCCAAAGACTTTCTCTTAAACATATTAAGGGATTGAGATAAAGGAACAATGGATGGGGCTTGTGTGATCAGTGATCTTTAAAGCAAAAAATTAATATCTCTCTAGAAGCACCAAAAGTTTATCTTTTTCAAACTTAGCACAACCAGAAAAAACTTATGTTTTTGTCTCCATACAAATGCATGTTCTCCAAATAATATGACTAATTGACAAGGGTTTTTCTTTAATTTCAACCTTTTTTTTTTTTTTTTTTAGTTGGAATTCAAAATGGGAAGATAAAAAAAAAAAAAAAAAAAACTATCTAGACCATTCTTGCTCGACCACATATTTCCAAGAAAATACAAAAATTAATTAACTTGGCTTATTAATTGGTTAATTTATCATAAAAGGTCAATACATTCTTGGTTTATCAATACAAACATAATCAACCCAAAAAAAAAGGAAAAAAAGAAGCTTCTCAATGTGAAAAATACACGCATCTACAAATTACTACATACTATCATCACTTAGTTTAAGTAAAACTAATTATAAAAAAAAAAAAGTAAAACTAATAAAATTCACCTCAAAATAAAAACCTTATTGGTAGGAAAATCACAAGATGATAAATAAACTGCAGCAACAAACCTATGTATCAGTGATATTGACCAACAATTATCCAAAAGATTAAAAAAAAAATTATTGCTTAAAATTTATAGCATGACAATTTTGAAAAACACTGAATATGTTTTTCCTTTATAATTGTCAATCGGTGTGTTTCGTATAGAAATAGTCACAGTTTAAATTATGTATTGCCTTTCTCATCCAAAAGTCACCCTTTTGCCTCAACAAAAAGCTCTTATCTCAACAAAAACACAGAACTTGATCAAACCAAACTACTGTAAGATAATGCTCTTTACACTTTTTTCATAATTAATTAGCAGAAATAGAAAAACTTCAAGATACTCTTCAAACTTTTTTCATAGTTAATTAGTAGAAATAGTTTTAGAGTCCCACTTGATATATAGTTTTGCAAAACTCGAGATCTACATGTTCTCCACCACTCGAGTTCCTGCACAGTTCACCAGCTACCCCTTTTTTCTTCTTCTTCGGTGTTCTACATGTTCTCCAGATCAAAATCTTCATCAAATCCAGTTTTGATCTTCTTCGGCGTTCTACATCATCTGTGTTCTCCATCTCCAGATTTTCTTCTTTAGATCCAGTTTTTTCCAAGTCGTCTTCTTCTTCTTCTTCTTCTTCTTTTGATTCGGATCTTCTTTTCCTTCTCTTCTTCTCATTTTCTCCTTCTCCATCTTCAAATCTACTTCTATGGAACTCGAGTCTCTCCAACTTGAGTTCCACGTGGCTAAATTGCTCCATGCCAGCAGTAGAATTCAAGTTTGAAAGCCTCGATATTGTCATCGATCTCAAGTTTGAAAACTCAAGATGCTAGTTTGCAAAATTCTTTCAAATGCATGTTAACTTATTATATTCTTTCCTCTCACTGTGCTAGCTTGCAAATTACCTCTGTACGAGATGTAGATGTAGATTTAGTCACATAGCTATTTCGTGTGGTAAATATTCAAAAGAAGTGCACGTACTGGTGGTAAATATATTTAAAAAAAGTGACATTATGAATTGGGTCAAGCTCAACTAAAAACCCGGGCCTAACTTTTATCCCTGAGAATACTATGCATGCATTGGAATTTGGATACATAGATTTGGGTAACACTTTCTCAACTTTTGGAGTCTTTTAGTGGTTTTTCTTTATCCACCACTGGAATGGCTGGTATTGGCAATTTGTTGTTAATCTTGCATTGCTAAATTTAGTGTGAAAATACTTTCACACTTACACACACTGATTCCGTGGTCAAAGATGTTTATCCAAATCGATTTTAGAATGTAAAGTAAAACATAATGATGAGCACTTTAAGATTTTCTTTGGGCCTCCAATTAGCTTTTTAAGTGCGCTGTGTTGGAAAATATGCAACCATCGTATTGTTTATTAAGAAATGCTAACAAATGTTCTTAAAATAATAGTTAATAATCTATTTAAAGAAAATTTTTATAAGAAAAGAAAAAAATTAATTAATATCTTGACAGTTTTTTTTTATTTCTCATAAAAATTATGTCAAAAGTTTCTTAAAATAAATTATTAACCATTACCCTAAGGGCACCTGTTAGTATGACCTTTGTTTATTTATAGATATAAAAAATAGGATCAAGTTAATGTGTGCTCTTAAAGCATATATTAATTATCCATTTTTGAAGAGTTTTTATGGGAAATTGAAAAATCTATTAAAACAGTTAATTATTTTTTCTTTTTCCTATAAAAAAATTTCTAAAATAATTTATTAATATATGTCCTAAGGACACATGTTAGTAAAACCCTAAAAAATAAGTCCATAGAAGCACCCGATATCAATCCAATAACCCATCTTTTAATTGTTAAGTGGGTTGGATCATAGTAGTTGAAACTTGAAACCATGACTATAACTTGTTCAATTAGGTCAAATGCAAAAGGGTTGAAAAAAGAAAACATCCTATTGATCCAAATCCAAGTATATATCCCGGCAAGAGATTTTAAAATCTGAATTTCAAATTCTTGAACATATAAAATGAACCCCAAGCAAGAAATTTTATAATAAAAATCAAGCCATTTTAAATAAATAAATTTGAAAATCTAATTCCAAATCAAAATGATTATACATCTACCAGACACAACCTAGATGCTCCCCTTTTAGTATCCATGACCTTTCCTTAACAAACAAGCCGCTAAAGGAGTATTTATTGGAGAGAATCTTATTGCAGCTTTGGACTTTTCTTTGGAGTTGGTCCAAGCATCAAGCTCCATTTTGCCGAGTGGTCATTTTTTTGTTTTAGAATGCTATCTTGTCGTTTAGAGATGAAATCTGAAGAAAAAGGTTTTTGGTAAAAGAGATCAAATTCTAAAGATAAGGATGGGTAAACGTTAATGAGTGAGATTAGATCGGTGAAGAGGAGAGAGAGAGAGAGTAGGGAAAGAAAGAACGGTTGTAATAATTAAGGGAGTCTTCGAGAAACTTCATGCAAAGGATCTATTTTTTCAGACATTTTATGCAATCACTTTTTTCTTGACGTGTGTGCACACAAGATACTAGCTACTATTTTCACTTTAACGTAATAATTCAAAGCGTAATTATTCAAAGAACCAGAAGTTCAAGCACCCACAGCCTTTTACGACTCATTTTCATGATATTATGTTTTCAAGCTTGTTGACGCTCTCAACTCGTTCGTGCAAGATTCACTAAGAAAAACTTGACCTGTTTCGACTCTTGTTTTTTTTGGTTTATTAAAATGTAAGATGCAGGTTTATTAAAATAAGAATGTTTATCTTATATTGGTTATGTGTATCTAGTGTCCACTGTTTATAATCTCAGTCTACAACTATAAAAGTTAGACCATTTTATAGTTGTACTCTAATTATGTAATATATTATAAACCCGATTTAAAACACTATTATTATTTTTGTGTATGTTCTAATAAGTATTACTGTTTACTTAAAAGAAAAAAAAATGTAAGATGCGGGTGATTATTACTAGACTTACTAAAAGCCTTCAAAATAAGTGAATACAACCCAAATGTAAGATGTGGGTGATTATTACCATTCTTACTAAAAACCTTCAAAATAAGTGAATACAACCCTCCACTTCTTTTTAGCTATAGCCGCATTTTTAAAACACGGCTATAGGACATTTTTTTTATAGGGCATGTAGAGAGGGAAAATTCTCGACCTATCATAAGCTAACACATCATACTACCAAGTCCACAAAATACAGCCAATTACAAAAGCACCACGTACTGCTGCTAAGTTTTGCTATCACTACTCAGAAACCAACAGAAACTTGTCAAGTGTCATTGAAGTAAACCAATCACACATCAGCGCGTTTAAGCGATGACATAAGCAGTCCAGCACGTATAAGCGATGGCATAAGTAGTTCAGCACGTGTAAGTGATGACACAAGCGAACCAATCAAGCTGTGACACGTGTCACCAATTAGACTCCGTCACGTGTCGCTCACCTACCTCCAAACTCCTATAAATAGAAGCCTTCCTAAGGCATTGAAGGACGGACCAAGCCATCTAGAGCATAAGTAGCATCAGAGAAGATTCAGAAGCACTCAGAAGTGCAAAAACTCTGCAGGAATCAAGCCTCAAAACCTTCAAGAACTTCAAGAAACTTCAACCTCAAAATCGAAGAACATTCGAAGCAGAATCATCCAAGCTATCAACTTAGATCTTGAAGTTTGCTGGAATTAAGCTCAAAAGCCTCCAGAAAACTCAATAAACCATAAATCAACGAAGCTCTATGGATTTAAACCTCTAAAGCACTGAAGAACTTCCACCACAAACCTCAAAAAACAAAGAACGCACCAAGAACACGAAGAACATGAAAAACGTGAAGAACAAAGGATTTCTAACAAGCTCATAGCTAGAGATTCCTTGTAATTTTGTTTCAAAGATCTTCGATCCGTTCTTCAGCCAAATTGAAGTATATTTGGTGTTCGAATCAAAATTACATTACCACAATTTCAATCAACAAATCTTTCAAGGAGATCGAATCATAGGATCACTCAATTGTAATCACAGAGAATTGTACCACACATTCATTAATACAAATTCACATTTGTGAAACTATTTTACTTGTTTGATTTATTTCGAACTAGAAATTTAGTCGTCTACATATTCTGGCACGCCCAGTGGGACCTCTCTACCTCTCATCTCTTTCTCTTTCAAAAGAAAATAAATTCGACTTGCTACCAAATTCGATGGCCTCTAGCAAGAATGTCCGAAAGTCAGTGGTTGATGCTTCCAGTGCCGATAATTATGTCGGCCTAATCACTTGCAGTCGATCCAAGGCACTTGACCGACTTCAACCCCAAGCAACCAAAGAAAGCAAACCTCATAATGTTATCTCTCTAGACTTTCTTGCAAATAGCGAAACTACCCCCAAGGATTCATTTGTCTCGAAAGATTTGGAGATCAATAATGAATCATCCACAACAAAGAACTTTTCTATCGGCTCTTCACCCATGATGAGAATCTTAAGGAATGAAGTACCTTTGACTCATCTTATTTCATCATTTTCTCCATCATATCTAGAGGCCATGCTAGTGATGATGACCAACACCTCTACCATGGAAGAAAAGATGGCTGAAATGGAACAAAGGGTCACCCTTCTCACAAAAGTACTTGAAGATAGGGATGTCCAAATTGCAACCCTGATGAACAAACTGGAGGTACAAGATTCTGGTGAATCAAATCTTGACCTTGAGCGCCCACCTAGCTTTACCTTGAAAGGAGAAAACGCTAGGGTAGATAAGGGAAAAGGAGGTGAAGGCACCTCTCAACACGGACATTACACCTCAATGGCCTCGATATCTATCCAACAACTGCAGGACATGATAACGAACACCATTCGAGCACAATATGGCAGTTCTTCTACAAGTTCTCTCATATATTCGAAACCTTACACCAAGCGCATTGATAGTATGAGAATGTCGAATGGGTATCAACCCCCCAAGTTCTTGCACTTTGAAGGCAAAGGAAACCCTAAGCAACACGTTGCTCACTTTGTAGAAACTTGCGAGAATGCAGGGACCCAAGGAGGCCTTTTTGTAAAGCAGTTTGTCCGTTCATTAAAAAGGAATTCCTTTGATTGGTATACATACTTAGAACCTGAATCAATCGATAGTTGGGAACAACTTGAAAGAGAGTTTCTCAACCGATTCTATAGCACACGTCGCACGGTAAGCATGATGGAACTTACCAATACCAAGCAATGGAAAAATGAGTCTGTCGTTGATTAGATCAATCGATGGCGTTCTTTGAGTCTAGATTGCAAGGATAAACTTTCTGAAATATCTGCTGTAGAAATGTGCATCCAAGGCATGCATTGGGGACTTCTGTACATCCTTCAAGGGATAAAGCCCCGAACGTTTGAAGAATTAGCAACTCGTGCACATGGCATGGAATTGAGTATCTCTAGCCATGAAAATACAAAACCTCCCATACTTGAGGAAAGAAAAGAAAGATGGGAAATAAGGAAAACTGACAAGAATGAAAAAGGTAATATCAAAGACTCAATAAATATCAGCCCTACCCTAGTCAAAATTTCAACAAGAAATGTGAAGGCCAATGAGAAGAGGCTTGAGGAAGGCCAACGGCGTGAGACACGTCGCTCATCACTTAAGGAATGGAAACAAAAGGTGTATCCTTTCCTAGATGCCGATATGCCCAAAATGCTAGAACAACTGCTCAAGTTGAAATTAATTGAATTGCCAGAATGCAAACGACTAGGAGAGATAGGAAAAGTTGATGACCCAAACTATTGTAAGTATCATCGTATCGTAAGCCATCCAATCAAAAAATGCTTTATTCTTAAAGAGCTCATCATGAAGCTAGCCAAGGAAAGGAAAATCGACTTGGATTTTAATGATGTTGCTCAGTCAAACCTTGCTACATTTTCTTGCGTGTTACCTAGTTGCATGTCTCCAACTACTAAGCATGGTGCAAATGCCACGCTCATCCAGTTTGGTTCTCTAGAACTTGTTCAAGTTCAGCTCTCACAAAAAGCATCTGATTATAACTCAAATAAGGATAAAGAGTCGACAGTGGATGAAGAAGAGGGCTAGACGATGTTTACTCGCAGGAAATGGAAGAAGAAATGAGCATTCCCTCTTCATCTGATCACCCAAGAGTCCAGAAGAGCACAAAGCTAGATTCAGCCTTGGTCAAGAAGGAGTAATAAAAGGAAAAAGAGACTGGGAACAAAAATGTATGATAATTCGGCATAAACCCAAAAACCTTAAAAGCTCATCACATTGGAAGAATTCTTCCCCAAAAAATTCTTTCAAAATGACTCAGTAGAGGCCGTTTCACACAGTCTCTCATCACAAAATTCATGACGAAAAGGAGGATGTGGACCATAGTAGTCCAAATGAGACTTCGTCATCTTTAAAGGAACTCCAATCTCAGGTTAATGAAGTTGAACCCTCGCAATCTTCCACCTCATCAAAAGAGGTGCTCACCCAAGCTCTTGTAAAGCTAGAGATGTACATCCCTTATACCAGTACGCTTCAACAAGCACAGGGATGTTACGCATGCTCTCCGAACTTAACTTTCACTGATGAGAATCTGTTGTTAGGCTTTAAGCCCCACAATTGTCCACTTTATGTCTCCGGTTATGCTCGTGAATAAAATATCGATTGTATTCTTATTGATGGAGGTTCAGCTGTTAATATCCTACCAAAAATGACAATGAGACGACTTGGTCTTACTATGGAGGAATTATCGCATAGTTGTTTGGTCATTCAAGGTTTTAACCAAGGAGGACAATGTGCAATCGGCATGATACACTTGGAATTAATCATTGGAGAATTGACAAGCAACGTTTTGTTTCATGTCATTGATGCCAAGACAACCTACAACATGTTGTTAGGACGTCCATGGATCCATGGAAACGGAATAGTGCCATCAACTTTGCATCAATGTTTCAAGTTCTTTCAAAGAGGAATAAAGTGAAGTCCTCCCAGTTGAGATTCCGTCCATGGAAAGCAAGCAGGGTGAAAAGAAGCATGTTAAATTCATCACTAGAAAGGACATTCCTTCCCCAAAGGAAGGTCCAAAATATGGGAATGATCATTCTAATGAATCTACCAGTAATTCAGTGCGAGCGGAAATTTCAACTCCTTCCAATAGCCTTCCATTCCTCCGTTATGTACCATTATCACGTAGCAAGAATGGACAATCACCATTCGCAGAATGCCTTCAATCCACAGAAGACATCGGAAGGGCTCCTGCAAAGCTCACGATGGAGGATGTAGCCGTATTGAAAGAAAATCATGTCATGCCTTTAACTTCATCCACAAATCCTTTGCCCTCGAAGCCACTAAATGGATTTGTGAGGTCTTCACGAAGTCTGACAGAGCATGGTATTCTACCAAATGAACGAACGAAAGAATGGTTCAACCCAAAGGCATATAGGCTGTTAGCCAGAGTAGGCTACGACTTCTCAAAACAAGGGGACCTAGGGAAACTAATTCCAGAAGCCACCGGAGAAGAAATGCATGGCCTTAGCAAAAAGCAAAGGAAAATGCGGCTTGAAGGGCATAGAATTCCTATCCCAAAGACTGGATTAGGTTATACTCCAGAACAACCAGCTCAAATATGGATCAAGAGAAGAAGCGATGCTTCAAGTTCCCAATACATAACAGTAGAGGTCGGCGAAAGTTCAAATCAAAGAGAAGACCACTCTTCATCGCGCGTCTCGGTATTCGATCGCATCAAGGCCTCACCATCACAAGTCACAGTGTTTGATAGGTTAAGTACAACTTGCTTAACACAAAATCGGGACACTCTTGCTTGTAAATCAATCTTTGATCGATTGGGGGCAACAAGAAGGCTTGTTGATAGTCATTCTCAGAATTCAATAAACTTTGAGGTTCAAGGGGAGAAGAAAGCTAATGATGAGATCTGCAGTAGCATTCCTTCACGCATGAAGCACAACTTTACCCTAGACATCAGCACTGAAGGATCGCACAGAGCCAAAAGGCGAACGATTGTACACACTAGACAATCATTTGTCCACAATGAGCAAATTGAAGAAGTATCATCCTTGTTTCATATTACAATAGAAGAAGGTACACTTTCAGATGCTGAAGCAACCAATGAAGAGGTCGATGAAGCTCCCCCAGCCTTGGAAGATGGAGTACAGGGCTGCAGTTGATGAACTTAAAGAGATCAATTTAGGAACTACTGAAGAACCACGACCAACTTTCATCAGTGTGCTTCTCACTCCTTAAGAAGAAGAAGGATACCTCAAGCTCTTGGGAGAATATAAAGATGTGTTTGCTTGGACTTACAAAGAAATTCCTAGGCTCAATCCAGGTATTGCCCTACACCATATGGCAGTAAGGAGGGGCGTACACCCAGTCAAACAAGCCCAAATACGCTTTCGGTCGGAGCTTATCCCTCAAATAGAAACTGAGGTCAATAAGCTAATTGAGGCGGGCTTCATTCGTGAAGTACAGTACCCGGAATGGATCGCTAACGTTGTCCCTGTCAAAAAGAAGAATGGACAAATTCGAGTGTGCATTGACTTCTGTGATTTGAACAATGCATGTCCCAAGGATGATTTCCCATTACCCATCACTGAGGTCATGGTTGACGCCACTACTGGTCATGAAGCTTTATCTTTCATGGATGGTTCTTCAAGTTACAACCAAATTCGAATGAATCCTAAGGATGAAGAGCTTACAGCTTTTCATACTCCTAAGGGCATTTACTGTTACAAAGTGATGCCTTTTGAATTAAAGAACACTGGTGCTGCTTATCAACGGGCTATGCAAAAGATCTTTGATAATGTACTTCATAAATACATGGAGTGTTATGTTGATGATCTGGTGGTTAAAACAAAAAGGAGGGAAGACCATTTGGCAAATCTACAATCTGTGTTCAAATGCCTAAGAAAGTATCAGCTTAAAATGAATCCCTGCAAATGCGCTATTGGCATAACATCTGGGAACTTTCTTGGTTTCATTGTGAGGCACCGCGGTGTTGAAATTGACCAATCTAAAATCAAAGCTATCCAGAAAATGCCAGAGCCTAAGAATCTATGAGAACTTAGAAGTTTGCAGGGAAAACTAGCCTACATACGACAATTTATTTCGAACTTGGCTGGTCGATGTCAACCTTTCCATAGATTAATGAAGAAAGATGTGCACATTAAATGTGATGAGGCCTGTAGCAATGCTTTTGCATGCATCAATCCTCCAGTCTTAGGTGCTCTTATCCCAAGAAAGCCTTTGGTGCTGTACCTCGTGGCACAAGAAAAGTCTCTAGGTGTTCTTATGGCGCAAGAAAATAAAGAGGGGAAGGAAAGAGCCCTTTATTATCTAAGTCGAACTCTTAATGAAGCTGAATTAAATTATTCTCCTATCGAAAAGATGTGTCTCGCTCTTTTCTTTGCCATAGACAAATTGGAGCATTACATGCAAGCATATACGGTCTGTTTAATAGCAAAAGCGGACTCAATTAAATATTTCCTCTCCAGGCTAGTGGTTTCGGGTCATATAGCTCGATGGGCAGTCCTGCTACAACAATATGACCTTGCATACGTCCCATAAAAAGCTGTCAAAGGACAAGCATTGACAGATTTCTTAGCTGATCACCCAGTTCCATCTGATTGGGAGTTCTCCGATGATTTCCCGGATGAAGACGTGTTTTTCATTGAAGTAATGCCACAGTGGATGATTTTTTTGATTGGGCTGCACGTCGAGAAGGAGCAGGGGTAGGTGTAGTGTTTGTTTCTCCACAACGAAAAATACTTCTATACTCGTTCTCGTTAAGCGAACTTTGCTCTAACAACGTAGCTGAATATCAAGCGTTGATTATTGGTTTACAAATGGCCATTGAGATAGGCATATCGCAACTTGAGATCTTTGGGAATTCCAAATTAGTTATCAACCAAATCTTGGAGCAGTATGATGTCAAGAAAGAAGACCTTATCCCTTATTGCAAATATGCGAAGAAGTTGCTAACAAATTTTGTGGCCATCACATTGGAGCATTTACCAAGGAATGAGAATAAACAGGCTGATGAGTTAGCTAATTTGGCTACTACCTTAGCATTATCCCAGGAAGAGACAGCTAAAGTTGCTATTTCTCAGAGGTGGGTGGTACCTCTTACAGTTGAAGAAGAAGAAGAAGTGCAAGCCAACATCATTTCTGTATGCCTTGTTGAAAAAGAAGATTGGCAACAAGCGATCATTGGATACCTTCGACATGGAAGACTCTCGGATGATATACGTCACAAGACTGAGGTACGGCGAAGGGCTGCTCAATTCATTTACTATAAGGACACTCTCTTCTGCCGTTCCTTTGATGGTTTGTTTCTCTGTTGCTTAAGAGAGGAAAAGGCTAAACAAGCCTTAGAAGAGGCTCATTTTGGAATATGCGGCGCACACCAATCAGGTCCCAAGTTACACTACAGGATTAAACGAATGGGTTACCATTGGTCTACGATGGTGCAAGATTCCAAGGGGTATGCTAAGAAGTGTGAAGTTTGTCAATAACACGCAAACTTCATCCACCAATCGCCAGAACCTCTGCACCCGACTGTAGTGTAAGAATTTAGATCCCTGTAAGCTAAATTGTTAACCAAATTAATTAACCAAGTGAATACTTAGGTTTATTATTCAGATCTAGGTTAAAACAATAACAATCATATCATGCAAAGCAGCGAAAATATAAAGAACACAATGATATGATGACCTAGGAAAACTGAACCAGTAAAAAACCTGGGGATGATTTAACCTAGCTATCCTCAAGGTAAAACAGTAAATCCACTAGAAAGAATTGAAGTTTGTACAATAGTGACTTAGACCACTAACATCCTATTGCTACCTCAAGTAAAAAACTTACTACCACGACCACATAATAGCTCCGAGTCCACGGACTACTTCTTTCCTTAGCCTTTGCAAAATACAAATACCCACGTTTGCAACTTTGAGATCCCACTCAAAGGTTTAGCAACACAAATTCTCTTGTTTGTGACTCCAAGACCACCCTTGAAAGTTTAGATCATCAGCACCTTTGATGACTAGAGAAGGCAGCAACTTCACCAGTACCAGATCTTGAGATTCTTTAAGCAATAACACCGGTAAAAGATATGAGAGAGCTTTTTAGGAACAAAACCCTAAATACAAAAGAGACACACTCTTCTCTCTCTAAAAAGCTTTATAAAAACGTGCTTAGGGTTTCCTTTATATACTGGGAGAAGTAGATCTGAAACCCTAATCCTTAATGGGCTTGAACTGCTGTTTGGGCTTAATTAAAATTCTACAGATACGACTTTCGATCGGTCGAGCTTGTTTCTTGATCGGTTGAACCAGACAGTTTCTGAATTCATTTTTCTGCAGCTTACTTGTTCTTGAATCTTGATTTGAATCACCTTGATCATTGTCTAATAATACCTATAGACTCTAGGATCTATATTTAGATAAGTTTGTGTTCACGATTTGCCAATTGTTCTAAACTTTTAAAACCTAACAATCTCCCCCTTTGGTAATTCATGGCAAAACTTTCATACAATATGAAATGCTCAAATACAAGAACAACCCAATACAATAAAATTCTCAATTACATCACAAATCACAATCTAAGACTCTTAACCTAGAAGTTGCAAGAAGAGGTAGAAGGTCTTGATCAGAGTGTGCCTGTCTTTCCTAAAACACTCAACAAACACATCACCGCATGTGTGGAAAGAAAGACATATAAACAATAATATGAAATAGAATATAAAAACAAAAGTAAATTCTAACTCTCCCCCTAAGTTAGATATATCAAAAAGTTTTTATATTCTCCCCCTTTCAAAAAAAAAAAAAAAAAATTTATCTCCCCCTAAACAAGACAAACAGGATTCCCGGATTCCCATATTTCATCTATTTCTCTCCCTTTTTGTCACGTATTGACAAAGACAACTCAAACAAAGAGTAGAGTGACAGTAAACATGAGAGAAAAAAGAGAACCAAGGGAACATAAAACAGTTTAACTCTATAGAAAATAGAGAGAACTTCCCCTATGAAGAGCAACAACTCCCCCTATGAAGAGCAACAACTCCCCCTATGAACAACAAAGGCAAAAAAAACTTTTCTCCCCTTATAAAAATAGGAAAAACAAAATAAGTTTTGAGGAAAATTTAGGAGGTGAGGATAAATAAAAACACACAAACCAAAAACAATTGAGTTGAGGATACACATGAAGAAAAATATTCCATTTTTCAACAAATGCAAACTTGACACTATGTGACCTATAAACAGTTGCATGACTAGAGAAAATATTTGCACATTATTATCCATCATATCTTTTAAGAAAAATATTTTCTGCAGTTCACACATCAAGAAAAATAGCATATACTAAAATGTACAAAGGACTCAAAAATTAATCAATCAATTTTCAATTCAAGTTAAGTACCCAATTTAGCAAAGTGTATGCATATTATGTGTGAAAACAATGAGAGATATGACTGCAAAATTGCAAGATGGATACAGAAAACAATGCAATTCATATGAATCCTAAACATAAATGTTGCATGAAAAAAAATTTGGTCAAAAACTTAGAAACTGAAAATTTTTAAGTTTCAATCGGTCGAGCATCGAACGAATACCAATCGAGCCAATCGGATTCAAACCAAAATTTTCATCGCAATTTCAATCGGTCGAAAAACAGATTCGATTGATCGAAAATCTAGAAAAATTAAATTTTTGAAAAATAAAGCAATTTTATGTAGAAACTCCTCAAAGCATAGTATTTTAAAAATAAAATGCATGAGTATGAGTTTAAAAGTTTTTAAAAAACACATGAATTCAACCCAGATCTCTCAAAAACAAGTTTATCAACCAATTTATCCTCAAAACTCAAACATTAAACACATTTTGTATCAAAATCAAGGAATTTTCAATCTTAGATGGCCATAACAAAATCACACACAATAATATGTACAAAGTTTAGCAAAGAGTAACTTCTGTAGTGTGTGCAACTAGCAAAAGCTTGAGAAAACATGTGAGGTGATATGTGAATAGCCAACAATCACAATTTCTACAAAATTCATCACATACACTTGAAAGAGACTATCACCTAAAGAGTTACATCATATAACTCTCACATCTCCTAGAAAACAAGCTTGCAATCATGTAAGTTTCTTGATTTGCCTCATATTTTACACACTTATTTTATTTGATCAGAAACTTATTAAAATAGCCAGGATAATGTACACACCAATTTTATTTGATTGATTTAATTAAAGTCCAATAATGTACACACCAAGTTTAGCAATTAAACTGAGGCTACGCCTTATGTTCTTTTTGTGCATGTGCTACATTTTCTTGAGCACAAAATCTTATAATATACACTAAGGTGTTCATGATTGGCTAGTAAACAGTGGTGAGATGGTTATTTATGCCTTTCTCATTAAGTTCAAGTCTGACAATCAAAGGCATGTGATTTCAAGATCAAGATCATGTGATCAAAAACTATAAATATCTTCCCACACAACATGCACTACAAAGCTCAAACTAGTAAAGTGTAATAAATAAGCTTATCCAAGCTAAACAAAGTACATAAACATGTTATGTAAAGATAATATGACCAACCTCAACTATAAATCCAAGATATATAATACAAAACACAACAAAAAAATCTTTTTGGTTTAAAAAAAGATTTATGACCAAAACTAAAAGCACACATTATGCTAAATGATTAAAAAATGCAAATGTAATGCATGACAGTGCTTAACTAAGCTATAGAGGGTATACAAACAAGAAATATCAATTTCTTAATTAACCCTTGAGTACATGTACAAACTAGTACATACTCAAATAAGATCGTAAATAGCTTAGCACTTATATAACACAAGTTATTCAAGTTTCTTCACAATGTCAAGCATGTTCTAAATCAAGAGAGAGATATCATAATTCATGTAATCCTCAAGAAAAATAAAACTAGACACAAAATAAAATATTTTTGTCTTTTTGAAAATTTTCAATGTTTTTGGATTTTTTTTAAACAAAAACAACTTAAAATACAAAACAACCAAAAACAAAAACAAAACATGTCCACAAATAATTGAAAGAATTAAATTAGGGACAAGTCAGCAACACTCACCTTAGAGAATCTTTTCTCACCCATATAGCACGAGTCTTCGGCTTTATTGGTGAAAATTCATGTGAAGTAGAGTGTGTTTGAAGGATTATACCAATCTTCTGAGAAAGACTAAAATCCTGCAAATTCCTTTCACAAGCCAACAAGCTCAAATTTTTCAAAAGAATATGAAACAATTTATATGGACTTATGGCAGGAGAAATATCATCACATGTCCTAGATTGAAATACAGAATGCTTAAATTTCAATTTATGACAATTAGGACGTATGTGACCAGAGACACCATAATAGTGACAAACATGAACAAATTTAGGAACATCAGTATTCCTAACAGCAAATCTAGTCTCAGATTTTGGTTTTTGCCTCAATAAAGAACAATTTGGTCTAATATGACCAACAACACCACAAAGGTGACAAGTAAGCACAAAAATAGATTTCTTATGCTCTCTGACAGTAGGTTTAAACTTAGGTTTAGAAACTTCAGCGTCAACATCAGAACTTTTACCTTTGTCTAACCTAGCAAAATAAGGATTTTCTTTATTATTCCTCTTGAAAGGAGGGATATAAACTTTTTTAGTTTTAGGCTTAAGAAAACCAGAAACACTTCTGTTAACAACAACAAGCTTGGTACAAGTTAAATTTTCAAGTTTAGTTTTAGATTCAACTAACTTTTGTTCCAAGCTTTTCATCTTCTCATCTTGAGAGAAAATTTGATTTCTCAAAAATTCATTTTTTTTATTAGATTCATCTAATATAACAATCAATTCCTCTTTTTCAAGATTAGCCAATTTTAACTCTTCCTTGAATTTCTTAGCAATTTTTATAGATTTCAATAATTCCTTACGAAGAGTTTCACAGGCATCAATAAAATCAACAGAAACAACAGTGTCCTTTTTATTCAAAATATCACAATAAAAAATAGTAAGACACTTAAAATTATCCATGATAACAGGGATCAAGGATCAAGGATCAATTCTTATCTCAAAGGATCTAAAACAAAAGAGTTACCTGCTCTGATACCACTTGTAAGAATTTAGATCCATGTAAACTAAATTGTTTAACCTAATTAATTAACCAAGTGAATACTTAGGTTTATTATTCTTATCTATGTTAAAATAATAACAATCATATCATGCAAAGCAGCGAAAATATAAAGAACACAATGATATGATGACCCAGGAAAACCAAACCGGTAAAAAACCTGGGGAGGATTTAACCTAGCTATTCTCAAGGTAAAACAACAAATCCACTAGAAAGAATTGAAGTTCGTACAATAGCGACTTAGACCACTAACATCTTATTGCTACCTCAAGTAGAAAACTTACTACCACGACCACATGATAGTTCCGAGTCTACGGACTACTTCTTTTCTTAGCCTTTGCAAAACACAAACACCCACGTTTGTGACTTTGAGATCCCACTCAAAAGTTTAGCAACACAAACTCTCCTGTTTGTGACTCCAAGACCACCTTAGAAGGTTTAGATCGTCAGCACCTTTGATGACTAGAGAAGGCAGCAACTTCAACAATACCGAATCTTGAGATTCTTCAAGCAATAATACTGGTAGAAGATATGAGAGAGCTTTTTAGGAACAAAACCCTAAATACAAAAGAGGCACACTCTTCTTTCTCTAAAAAGCCTTATAAAAATGTGCTTAAGGTTTCCTTTATATACTGGAAGAAGTAGATCTGAAACCCTAATCCTTAATGGGCTTGAACTGCTGTTTGGGCTTAATTAAAATTCTGTAGATACGACTTTCGATCGGTCGAGCCTGTTTCTCGATCGGTCGATCTAAACAGTTTCTGAATTCTTCTTTCTACAGCTTACTTGTTTTTAAATCTTGATTTGAATCACCTTGAGCATTGTCTAATAATACCTATAGACTCTAGGATCTATATCTAGACAAGTTTGTGTTCATGATTTACCAATTGTTCTAAACTTTTAGAACCTAACATGTAGCTTCTTGGCCTTTTGATGCATGGGGGCTTGATGCAATAGGGCCATTACCAAAGTCATCCGATGGCCATTTGTACATCTTGGTTGCAACTGATTACTTCTCGAAATGGGCAGAAGTTGTGCCTCTTAGGGAAGCGAAGAAAGAAACGGTGGTCAATTTCATTTGAACTCACTTGATCTATCGGTATGGTGTCCCTCGGTATATCATAACTGATAATGGCAAGCCATTCTGCAATAGGCTAATGATGGAGCTATGTGAGAAGTTTGGATTTAAACAATACAACTCCTCCATGTACAATGCCCCGGCAAATGGATTAGCTAAAGCCTTTAACAAAAAACTTCGCAATTTGTTAAAGAAGGTGATATCCAAAACAAAGAGAGATCGGCACGAAAGGATTGGAGAAGCATAGTTGGCATATCGAACAACATTTGGAACGCCTACTCAAGCAACACCATATTCTTTTGTTTATAGAGTGGAAGCTGTCCTTCCCTTAGAACGCCAAATCCCATCATTGCGAATCGCCATTCAAGAAGGGTTGACTGAAGAAGAAAATGCCAAGCTCAGATTGCAAGAATTAGAGGCACTTGATGAGAAAAGGCTTGAGGCCCAACAATGCCTTGAGTGCTATCAAGCTCGTCTTTCAAGTGCATTCAATAAAAGAGTTAAACCACGATTATTTCAAGTAGGTGACTTAGTCCTCAAAGACCTATCATTACAACTCATTGTACAGGCAATAAGTTCGCTTCAAAATGGGATGGACCTTTTGTTGTGCAAGAAGACTACACCAATGGAGCTTACAAGTCAATTGATCATGAGGGTGTAAGGATCGACCCCATCAATGGGAAGTTCCTCAAACGCTTTTATGCTTGAAAATTGAGGATTGCTTCTTGGTAAGAGTTTAAACTGCCCATTACAGCGCTACAAGGGTACGTGATGTCTTCCCATTACCTTTGAAAGTGTACCAATAAGGAGAAATTAATACCACTCTATGTCACCATTTGCGAGTGTGACGTAGTGGTTGGATGCCTTTGTCGCCCTTGAGGCCGAGGTCTCGGGTTCGATTAATGGTGATACCCACTATTGCGCAATTGGTACCCATGAAATGTTGTGGGGCATAGGGCGAGGATTACACACGTGAGCCCTTCTTTTTTATATATATAAAACAACAACAACAACAACAACAACAAAAAAAAAAAAAAAAAAAAAAAAAAAAAAAAAAACAAAACAATATAAAGAAAAAATCATCCAAAAAAAAATCATCCCAAAAAAATAAAAAATCTGTTGAACTATGTGATGACTTGATCCCTCTCCGGGGTACGTAGGCAGCTTAGTACTCGCCACTAAGTTCAGTCACATGAAAAGAAGAAGGATTGCCAGTCTAGCTTTAAGAGTTTCCAACGGTCATCAATATGTTTTTAAGGTCCCTTTGGTTGGTAAGGCATTGCTTAAAGACAGTCAACTGTTCAATAGGATGATCAAAGATCGTTGTAGTCGAAGATGAAGACTAAATGAAGTCTGCATGGCATTGCCCATCTTCTATGGACATTCTCCCACATTTTCTGAAGTATGTTTTGCATCACTTATCTCCTCGGGGCATCTTCTTGTACCTTGCAAGTCTGAGCTACATCATCTCTCTTCTAAGTTATGCCACTTCATAGCTCTGAAATTTGAACCATTTCATCTCCCTTCTGAGTGGTGTCGTTTCACATCATATCTCTGAAATCTTAATGTCTGGCTACAATGCTATGCACCCTTGATGTCTAAGCTATGTTGCCTCTAATTATTGATGCAATTTCAATGCAAATACAAGTGCTAATGTGGAGTGTTGGCTCAGCTTCATGACAAAAATGAATGTTGACATGACTTTAGTGCAAATGATGGTGCGACTTCATAGCAAATGTAAGTGCAAATATTGCTTCATGGCAAAGATGAAGTGTTGACGTAGCTTCATGGCAAAGATGAATGTTGACATGACTTCAATGCAAATGATGGTGCGACTTCATAGCAGATGTTAGTGCAAATATTGCTTCATGGCAAAGATGAAGTGTTGACGTAGCTTCATGGCAAAGATGAATGTTGATATGACTTCAGTGCAAATGATGGTGTGACTTCATAGCAGATGTTAGTGCAAATATTGCTTCATGGCAAAGATGAAGTGTTGACGTAGCTTCATGGCAAAGATGAATGTTGACATGACTTCAGTGCAAATGTTGGTGCGACTTCATAGCAGATGTTAGTGCAAATATTGCTTCATGGCAAAGATGAAGTGTTGATGTAGCTTCATGGTAAAGATGAATGTTGACATGACTTCAATGCAAATGTTGGTGCGACTTCATAGTAGATGTAAGTGCAAATATTGCTTATGGTAAAGATGAAGTGTTGACGTAGCTTCATGGCAAAGATGGATGTTGGTACGGCCTCAATGCAAATAAAATGTCAATGCAACTCTATGGCAAAAGAAGAGTGCTAGTGCAGCTTAATTGCCAAGAGAAAGGCCAGTACTTGAACTTCAAAGTCAAGTACTGGTAATAGCACCATTGTATCAGGAATACTGGTGATAACATTGTTGCTTAGATGATTGTCGCTATGAGAACATCAAGGATGGATATCGCTAAGAGATTGTTGTTGCAAGGCAATAATTTGATAATATGGAGACAAACATCACTGTAAGAACATTGTATTGTAAAGTCGCCAAATAAAGGTGGACGTCAGGCTAAGAATGTTGATGAAAAGCTTGATGTTAAAGTCCAAAGAACAAGGAAAGCATGCTGCATAACAAAAACAAGCAATAACAAAGAACTTGTCAAAAGAAAATCTCATGGCACGTTAAAAAAAAAAAAAATCTATAAAGAGAGAGAGCTTCGATTTTAATCTCTAGTCGGTAAAAAAAAAAAAAAAAAAAGGTTAGTACAAACCATGCATGTGAAAAAAAAAAAGAAGAAGAGAAATTATAAAAGAAAAAAAAAAAGAGCATAATTTCTCTACGCATTATGCTACCCACTCTGGAGACTATGCTGGTACAAACTGAGACATGCTCCAAGAGGCTTTATATAGAAAACTTCTGTGGCAACAGATAAAAAAAATGAAGAAAGTCAACAAATCATAAAAAAAAAAAAAAAAATTTGTTCATGTTTCCAAAAAAATGTGAAAACGTTCAAAGTCAGATTTTGCAAATGCACTCAAAATCAAAGAGCACTACACCAAATGTTGAAATGAAAGATGACATATAGAAAATGGTAGCTCACCACCTACCTTCTGACCCTCAAGACTAAGCATAGGCGCTGCCTTGTCAGAGCCGCCTGCAAAAAGAACAGAAAAGTCATCATAGACAAATTGTCACCCACGGTATTCTCTTCCAATTTGTGAAAATCCAAAGATCATTTCACAAAACTGACCCCACAGGGATCTTAAACGTACAAAAGATCTACAAAGCCTAAGAAAACTCAAGTATCATCGGAGGAAACACGTGCCTCCACGTGCGGCCACAAGCTTCGAAAATCGTGGCCTCCTCCTTCAAATCTGTGCAAATATGTTCCAAATTTCAGAAAACTGACCATACCACCAGAGCCATTTGCCCTAGATCGGCAAAACGCCAAAATTTTAGGCCCAAAAACATCTACATGCGCTTCCACGAGCCGCCTGAAGTTTATGAGTGCGGTACCTCTATTCCATGCGCTTACACACGCCTCCTAGGGTTCACACACGCCAAGCGCCATGTGCCACTAGCATCCACGCGCCAAGCGCTGACACGCGCGCTTCAGGCACATGACGTCATGGATGACGTCATCCTCCAAGGCTTGACTCGTTTGTCCAAGCCAACCCGGTTTGACCCGTAGCTCCTGACCCAAACCGAACTGCCTGAAAAAAAAAAAAAAAAAAAAAAAAAAAAAAAAAAAGAAGAAGAAGAAGAAGAAGAAGAAGAAGAAGAGATAGTGCCTTTGACCATGGTTAACTTTGACCAAAAAGTCAAAATTTTCAAAAGGGCCCTATCCCACTCAGTTTTTCGAGTACATTCTGTTTTTGGGATCTGTTTCTTCATTCGAAACTCGAAAATCGTGCAAACAGTCCAATTTCTAGAAAATTGAATTTTGCACAAATCCTGACCAAGAGTCAAAAATTTCAAGAAAGACCTGTCTTACCCAATTTTTCGCGTAGATTCTGACTTTGGGGTCTATTTTTTCATTTGAGAATCCAAAATTGCTCAAATGGTGTGATTCTACAACTGTTGGCTTTAATGTGAACTATGACCAAGAATCATGATATCCAAGCAAAGCTTGTCCTATTTAGATTTTGCAAAGATTCTGATTTTGAAATTCGTTTATTTGTTTTGGATTTGGAAACCACCAATCTGACCCACTTCTCCGAAGTACTAGCAGTGTCCAAAACTTAAGCTCCCAAAATCAAAATTGGAGATTCATCCATTTGGTCTGGATTCCCTCAAGATTATTCTCTAGACTTCATCAAGGCTTCCCTTTAAAAAAAATAGATGAACTCTCACAAGTGTGTCCTAAACTGGGAATTATTTTGGGTCACCAATTCAACCTCTCATTCCCGTTCGGTGCCTACTAGTCTCCCACCTACCATTCCCTTTTCAGTGCCAAACTTTCCCATCTACCATTATCACCAAAAATTCTCATCCGCCATTCTCAACTACCTATCTACCATTCTTCGTCTCTTCGCTATAAATAAAAGGTTCAGATTTATTGAAGCTCATCAAGAAAAACACACTAAATCATGAAATTAAGATTCGCTTCTTTAAAATGTTCAAAACCTCATTCTCACAGCCATTTCTTGTTATAGCCTCATCAATCTCAACACCGAGCAACCAATATTGCTTCATAATCAGTTTGAAATTAACTCTCTGATGGTTCAGTAGAAACCCTCTTCACAACATCATTGTAGTTTTGAGATCCAAACAAATTTTGTTTCTCCCCTTGACGACCACTTTTGCCCATAAAATTATTCATAACAAGACTAGTATCATCGTTCCATGCTTCCTTGGATTTGGTTGACCAAGACATCTAAGTCCAACAGAGACACCTGTTCCTAAGCTCATGGCTTCTGTAGTCTCTCTCCAATTGCTTGGTCTTCCAGCAGATTTCGCGATTCGGAACAAACAGTAACTTGGCCAGTTTCTATGACCAGAATCACAAGTTAGCTTCATCTTTCATTTTTTTGTGCTTTTCCAACAAGTGGCAGTAGGTGAAGATGGTAAAAAGTGTTGGGGTATCCTACAAATTGTCTTCCATCCAACACTTACGATGACCTCGAAGGTACCAGGTCATCAGAGATCAGCCTTTGGAGCTGGTAAATGGTCACTAAAGCCTTATTCCATGTCCCCACCAGTGTGGGACCCAAAGGTCGTCGTTGCTGGTACCTCATAACACACTTTTTTGGAATTACTCCAACTTAAATTCCGCTTGAAGTATTTTAGATTCTCTTCTGAAATTACTTCAACTTAACGTCCGTCGGCATGATCCCATCACATATGCACATTTGATGACTTGCCGCCGGACCTCATTCAGCATGCAGTCAGTCCCATATCCCAAGGTGTACTCCCCAGAAACATCTCACCAGAGAGTCCCCAACGTATAGGGCCAGCACCATGGTGTCATATGTTTCACCCATTCACTTTGCTTCATCCCTATCTTCTTCACTACCAACATCAGTATACCCAAAATCCATAAGCTTCTGAAATTACCTCAACTTAACCTGAGTGAAACAATGACACATGCACACTCAACCACTTTCCCACATGTTCTCGCTGTAATCCAAAGTAGATTCCTTCGAGATAACTTCACCAGGAGTTCTTAAATACCTAAGGCCAGCCCTATAGCTCTGCATGCTATACCCAGCCAACATCCTTGCCTCTTTCCTATCTTCTACACCCTATGCTCACCGCCAACGATCCAAAACACACTTTTGAAATTACTTCAACCTAACCTCTGCTGAAAAGGTTTGGTGACGCAAGTACATTCAAATACTGGTAGACCCTTTTTTAGTCTCATCAAAGCCTTTCATATGGGTGGGTCTACTCTTCGGAAATTACCTCACCCTGTTGAAAGCTTCACCACCTTCAAGTAATTCACTTAAAGAGTCAAGTGTAAAAATTCATTTTCGAAACTCATTGTCACACTACACTCCGAAACTGTGTGCATGAACAAGCCTCGAGGGGGCATTTGTAGAGAGAAAAAAATTCCCAACCTATCACAAGCTGACACATCATACTACCAAGTTCACAAAATACAGCCAATTATAAAGCACCACGTACTGCTACTAAGTTTTGCTATCACTACTCAGAAACCAACAAAAATTTGCCAAGTGTCATTGAAGTAAACCAATCACACATCAACGCGTGTAAGCGATGACATAAGCAATCCAGCACGTGTAAGCGATGACATAAGCAGTCCAGCACGTGTAAGCGATGACATAAGTTGAACAATCAAGCTGTGACATGTGTCACCAATCAGATTCCGCCACGTGTTGCTCACCTACCTCCAAACTCCTATAAATAAAAGCCTTCCTAAGGCATTAAAGGAGGGACCAAGCCATCTAGAGCATAAACAGCATCAGAGAAGGTTCAGAGGCACTCAGAAGTACTAAAGCTCTACAGGAATCAAGCCTCAAAGTCTTCAAGAACTTCAAGAAACTTCAACCTTAAAATCGAAGAACATTCGAAGCAGAATCATCCAAGCTATCAACCTAGATCTTGAAGTTTGCTGGAATTAAGCTCAAAAGCCTCCAGAAAACTCAACAAACCATAAATCAACGAAGCTCTACGGATTTAAGCCTCTAAAGCACCGAAGAACTTCCACCACAAACTTTCGAAGACGAAGAACGCACCAAGAACACGAAGAACATGAGGAATGTGAAGAACAAAGGATTTCTGACAAGCTCATAGCCAGAGATTCCTTGTAATTCTATTTCAAAGATTTTCGATCCACTCTTCAGCCAAATTGAAGTATATTTGGTGTTTGAATCAAAATCACATTACCACAATTCCAATCAACAAATCTTTCAAGGAGATTGAATCAGAGGATCACTCTTTTGTAATCATAGAGAATTGTACTACACATTCATTAATACAAATTCGCATTTGTGAAATTATTTTACTTGTTTGATTTATTTTGAACTAAAAATTTAGTCGTCTACAGGGCACATTCTAGAATAAAAGCTCTCTACCTTCTCAATGCAAAATTAATTTTCTTATTACACTAACTAACATTAGGTTGCACCCTAAAAACAAAAATGTCTGTTATCACATATATAGGACGCTTTTTTTTTTAAAAAAAATGGTAAGTTATTACTTGCATATACCAAATAGATTTTGAACCCATGACCTCTTTCTAGACATAAAACTTATAACAGTAGGAGGTCCTAGTTGAGCAAGAGCTCATATTATAAGGTTGAATTTTATCAACCATTTTGTTGGCTTTATTCTGTGCCAATTTACTTGTAATTTAGCACTTAGAAATCCTGTATTTTAGGTGGGAATCATGTATAGGTAGTGTGTGAGAGAGTGTGAAGAATTGCTCAAGATTATGCAGCAAAACAAGGACTCGCGATTATCAAGTCGCCAGAAGTTGCACACGAGTGAAGCATGCAGAGCAGAACTCGCGACTGATCTCGCTGGTAGCTCGCAACTGGCAAGCCGCTAGAAACTGAACCGTTGTGCCAGTTGGTGCATTACAGGACAAAAAATTCTAGTCTGACAAGTCAGTTAGTTCGCGGCTTGAACTCACGACTCAGTCAAGCCGTGAGACCAAGCCGCCAAACAACTCTGTTTTGGAAAAACTGACTCTTCGCATTCCTCTCTGACCCCAGTATATATATCCCTTATACCCACGAAATGTAGAGAGCTTCCAGAGAGAATTCTGAGAGAGAAACCCTAGAGAAAAACAAGATTGACTCATCCACAATCTTTACCTTGTGACTCTTCAAATTCCTCTACTCTCACCCTCTCCATTGTAGATCCTTGAGAGGTAACTTAGCCAAATCCTTTTCTCACCATACACACATCCGTGAGAAGGCTATTTGGTGCTTTGGGAAGCAGTTAGAAAGGAACCAATTCTTATTAGTTGATGCTATGGACTAGTAGCGGGATCCGGGAAGCTAAAGAAGAAATAGGTTCGGCGTAGCCTCGTTTGAGCAAGAAGCTTGGAGGGCTTAGGTACACTGGGTAGATTAGGCTTGGAGGGTCTATTGCTGTCCTTGTATCCCAACTACATTCTTTAGTGGATCATTTGACCGCTTGGAGGGCGGTGGAGAGGTTTTTTGCCAAGGTCTTCGGTTTCTTCTTCGATAACACATCGAGTGTTGTCCTTGTGTTTGCATCTCTCTTCTCTTTTATCTTTGTCATTTAATTTTTGTTATGGATGTGATTTTATTTGACTTAGATTGTTTATCATCTTCCACACGTTTATCGTTTGTTTTAAAACTTGAATTAGTAATTTGTAAATTAGGGGTCTAAACGTTTATAGTGTTTTATACGCTATTTGAACTTTCACATATCACATAGGAAGCTAATAACCATTACAAAAGGAAATCTCAAAATTTCAAGGAAAAAAAAAAGGGACAAGTCAAATAATTATGTTTCTCTCTTTTGTACAAATGAATGGCAAAACTAGTCTAGCTTCAAGTTGCAACAACACATTAGATCTACTGAATTGGAATGAGATGGGTTTCAGTATTGTCTTATGAAGGTTCAAGATTGACCAATGCAATAAAAAATAATAATAATAATAATAATGGCTCGTAACCTTCTATTTTGGAATGAAATAAGTGCTAGGAACATTGGGCAAAAGATTATGACTTCATAATAAGTACCTAAACATTAAGAGATATAACAAACAAGAAAGGGTAAAAGAATGCTATATGTGCACACGTACAAAAAGTAGCACTCATTTTTTGACAGCAGATCATGAGTCTTCCTCCATTCTTGTGTCATACATTTACTTTAAATTGAATATCTCATGTTAGGCACAAGCATGTAATTATCTAAATGACTATGAAAAAAAATCAAATTCAAATAACAATCCAGGTGCTTTATAAGAGCATCTCCAACAGATGCTGTATCGGGGTTTTTTGGAGAATCTATGCTACTGTTCACACTCCAACAGGATCGCCAAACACAAAACTTTTCTAAATTTTTTTTTGAAGTTGCTACAGTCATTCTCTTAATCTAAAGAACACTGTAGCAACTCTAAATGAATTTTTTTGCTTAAACAAATCATACAACTCAATAAAAAACAATTCTTTTTCTCTGCTCTCACCAAGGCTACAAACATTCACAACGGCTATAAACACAAAAATCCTTTCTCTCAAACTTCTCTAAACTCAAGCATAATCAAAATACAAACTCAAAAATATAATCTTAAAATTAATCAAACCATAACAATAAAAGCAAAAAAAAAAAGAAAAAAAAAAAAAAGGAAAAAGAAAAAAAGACACAAGCCATCTACCATCTGGGCTACATTGGGGAGGAAGACGAGTGGAAGGCGCGGCGGCACAGAGAGTGGAGCGGAGCCATCTAACCTATCTGTTCTTTCTCTCTCTACCACTTTCTTCGTTTCTTATTACAGAGAGAGCTGGATAATGTGTTGAAATCAAGTAGAAAAAGAAAAGAAAAAAAAAGGCTGAGAAAGAGAACTGGAGAAAGAAAGAGAGAGGCAGGTTCTAGAATGAAGTGGAAAAAAGGGGAGAGGATGGAGATATATGGGTAATCGTGTATGGTGGAGAAAAATCAAGAGAAAAGAAAAAGAAAAAGAAAAGAAAAGAAACGAAACGTATGGATGATAGAAAAAAGAAAAGAAAAATAATATAAAAAAAGAAATGACAATTTAGAAATTTTACCATAATATTTTCACAATATTTTCACAATAAATCTTAAGTAACATATTGTTATTAGCAAATATTGGTAAGTAAAAATATAATTTCAGCAGCGGGTTCAAATTAGAACTAGTAACAACTTTCCACATAAAATTTTGATGTGATTCTTGTGAAAGTATGCGAAAAATGTTGTGAATATAACACTTTTTATTGAAAAATATAATTGTTGGGAATGAATATAGAAAGAATAAACGATGATAAAAAAATAATAAAAATGAATAAAAAAATAATATTTAAATGAGATAGAGAATCTGTTGAACAGTGTATTTGAAAAAGTGAGTAGATAAAAGCTAAATATCACTGTGTATTCTCCAAACTATACAAAAATTTTAAAAAGTTGCTAGAGATGCCCTAATTACTTCAAACTAATACTAGTACTCAGTATAGAGTCAATCACTATCTAGTACAACCTAGTTTAGAAAACCAACATGCACGCACATACATACAAAAAGACACACACATAGGTTTAGAAAAAAGATAAGCACCTGAAGCATCCGTATCCTTCTTGAAATATTAAAATCTACATTTTTAATCTTAATTTAGGGTAAAGAAAGGTAAGGAATTACGAAAAGTGTGGAAACAATTACCACGTCCTCAATGATAGTTGAGTTTTCTGGTAATCAAAAGAAGAAATCTTTAACTTTGATTGATAATCACTACAAAAAACTAGACCTATGGTGGCGTTTGTGAAACGCCACTATAGGTACTAAAAACGCCACTATAGGCCCATTTGAGCTATAGTGGCGTTTGCTATAGTGGTGTTTGCAAACGCCACTATTGTACCGCCACTATAGATTAATTTTTTTATTTTTGGAAAAAAGGCTATAGTGGCATTTGGCGTTTGCAAACGCCACTATAGGGAAGACCTATAGTGGCGTTTCACAAACGCCACTATAGCAAAAAAAACCACCAAAAAAAAAATTTGATTACCAAAAATTAATTTTTGGTAATCAAAGTTTTTTTTTTTTTACGTGAATTTTTTTTAATTGAATTAAGTTTTGCCAAAACACAACCAAGACATACAGCATAAACAAACTTCAATAAATTAAACAGAATAATTGCGATAAAGAATCTTTATTTAAGGTCATTCCAAATCTCCAAAGTTGTATCCATGTAAATAATACTAGCTTGAATCTTGGGTGAAACTGAGTTGATGATCCAAGTACCAACCATGTTAATTATTTGAACGAATCCAAGCTTGGATTGTTGATGGAATTTTCACCAATGGAGAATTTAAGATCAAGGTGCCATTGATGAAACCGAATTTGTTATTGGCAAGCAAAACTCGGATTGACCGAGCCCAATTTGGGTAATTTTCACCAAATAGTAGTTGAGACTCAAGCATTGCACCAGGAATTTCTCCATGATGTAAAAACAGAAGATAATGATCTGCCATAGATGAATCTTGTGAGGAAGGAATAGTCTCAAAAGTAGAAGTATAGGCCGTAGTAGCCATTGATGTACTTCAAGCTTCTATGAGAGAAAGATAAAGCCAAAATTTGGGATTTAGTGAACCCTAGAGTTTTCACTCTGATCCTAAGTGTGTTGAACAGATACATGCTCTGGCTAATAGATACATAGCAGAGAAGAGTAGCAGAAAATAACAGGAAAACTAACAATCTATCTACCTAACTGAATCAGCACGTGCCAAAAATGTGGCAATTTATTATAACTACTACATACAATAAGCTACAAGTCGTTTATCAAAATAAACTCTAAACTACAGTCGTTTTGGTCTCTTTTAATTTGCAGTTCACTTTGTCTTCGAGCTCTTCTTGACTTGAATTCTTCTTCTTCTTCTTCGGATAATTCTAACATTAATATATCCAAATTTTGGAGTTTTTGAGATTAGCATTATTTTTTATTTTATTATTGCGAGAATAGTATTCACTTGCCATAAGGAATAAAAATAAATGGTTAATTAATTGTAACTATCTGTCATAGATTGTATGCTCACCATTTTAGTGGCAAGGAAGGTGGGCTGGGCTTTAATGCACTTGCTAATGACTCTAATGTAGAGCATATTGGACCTTAGACTTGGATATGGAAATTGAAGTGGTCAATGTACAAAATTTAAGGCCCATGTTCAGAAGAAAGTTTTAAGCACCTGAAAACGCGAAGCGAGGTTGCATGCATGCTCCGATTGCTACTATTTCTTCCCCACAGAATTCCCTTAGCTCTGAGAAGAAGCATAAAAAGCTCTGGTGGAAAATGAAGATTGCGTAGCTGGTGAAGACCATTCGCATAAACGACACTTGCATGCTTAATGATATATATACTAAAGGTGGAAGTTTCCCAAGTTTTTTTCGTTCTTTTTAAATCTCAATTTATTTCTAGTAATTTAGAGAGAATTCATGTTAGGGTTCGTATCGCTTCCTTTTTTTAATCTCTATTTGATAGATAGTTTGCTAGACTACCCTTCATTTCTCTTTACATTGTACAAGATGACATTACTTTGTGTGGAATAATGTGCCTTTTGATTGTGGGGAAGTTTTCAAAATTACCATCGCTTTTAAGATCTAACCAAAGGGATGTGAATAAAAATAAAAATTATTTTATTATTTAGTTTATTTTCATATTATTTATGAGTTTTATTGTACTTTTTAACACTATTTATGGCTCCACTATACTATTTTAACTAACGTTTATTTTTATTTATAATACTTCTAGCAGTAATTTTTCAGTCTTAGCAATATAAGCGGTATTCAAACCAGTGGAGTCAATACCGTACCGTACCGGCCTCGTACCAGTACAGGTACACCTCTATTTCGTACCGAAAAAAATACAGGTCATACCGGCCTCATACCGGTCGTACCGGCGAATTCCGGCCGTACCGGACCGGAACACAAAATGCTGTTTTTTTTTTTTTTTTTTTTTTTTTTGTAATTGTAGCAATTTTTTAAGGGCCAGATGGTAATATTCATGTATATTATGGTCCTGAAGTAGATCCTTTTAATGGATAGAAGTAGATGATCCTATGTAGTTTGTGTTAACTTAATTATTTAGATTATTTGTTTTCTTTGTATCCAATGAACAATTAAGTTTTTTATTTTTTATATTGTGTTTTTTTTCTTTGTATGCAATGAACAACTGAAGTAATGTTTTATTGTAAATAGTAGATCCTTTTAATAGATGGGAGTAGATGATCCTATGTAGTTTGTGTTAACTTAATTATTTGTATTGTTTGTTTTCTTTGTATCCAATGAACAATTAAGTTTTTTGTTTTTTATATTGTGTTTTTTTTCTTTATATACAATGAACAACTGAAGTAATGTTTTATTGTAAACAGAAGGTAATGTTTTATGATAAATAGAGATTTCGTGTGTGTATATTAAATATATAAAATAGCGGTAAATTCGAAACGGAACACCGGTATTGACCGATATCCGAAATATATCGTATCGGTGGCCAAACCGGTACAGCTTCCGATATGGTATTGACTTTCTTGTTTCAAACACACCCTAAATTTCTGATAATCTGCCTCCACAAGTCGTCAAATGTGAGTCAAAACTTCCACCCTTGTTGTCCGTTACAACTTCCGGACCCAGTCGAAGATCTGATCTCTCCAAACCAGTGGTAGTCACGACAATGCCTTTGAAACTCTCTCTCTCTCTTTCTCCCTTCCTCTCACTGTTTTGTTTTGTGTTCTTTTTTTTTTCCCTAAGACCACTCTGTTTCGTTTTGATAAAGCTACAATACATAGCCTAGTAAAAAACGCCTTGACTGTCTCGCCCATTGTGTACCACAAACGTCATATCACATAAGTATTGATATATTTATTTATTCAATTCTTTTTGATGAGATTGATATATTTATTCATGCATTAGTGAATTACAGTACCAGTGTCCCACAAGAGCACTACTACCACAGTAGCTTAAGCTTAATCTACTGTCCTCTTTAATATTTTAATAATGTTTTATGTTAGATTTAAAATTGATAACAATGATTTACTATTTGGTTTGGTTAGTGATTTAAGTAAATCAACTACATGTTTCTCAAAAAAAAAAAAAAAAAAAAGAAAAAAGAAAGTAAATCAACTACGTTTTTTTTTATAATCAGTAAATCAACCTTGACATTGTTATGCATTTAATTAATATTTGTTTATTTATTATGTTTGCTTTGAATTTAATTTTTTTTATTTATATTAAGAAAGTTATGATATAAAAAATACATTTGAAATATAAATTTTTATATTTATTTAGGCATTATTTTAGTCAATTTTTGTATTTATATTAATTTAATATATTTAAATAATTATTAAATTAATTGTGATATTATTATGATTTGACCTCAGTTTGACTTCAGTCTAATTTTAAAAACTTTGAATATTTTTCTTTTACGGTTCATTGAATGGTTCGAGTCTAAAAGACATTCTACAAATGGATTCAAAGTTTTTACTTTTTTTTTTTTTTTTTTTTTGCTGAATGAATGGGGGGATGATGCGAATTGCATTGCAAATTCCAAGGGAGAAAGAATATAAAGTTATTTCTTAACAAGTTTGCTGACGTATGACCTATCATGCGGTGTTATCATTCTATTTATTTAATTTTTTTTTTTTTTTTTTGGCTAAGCATGTGGTAATATCATTCTAAAATTATTGTAGATTCTTTACTTACACCTGTTTAGAAAAAAATAAATAATAAATTAGCAGTCACCTGCTGAACGTTTGGTCTTGAGCAGCCAAATCTTACTTACACCAGTTTAGAAAAAAGAAAAGAAAAACAGTCACTGCCTATATGTGGCAAATTTATGTTAGTTTAAATTTAGGTTATAGTGAAATAACATTTAATTTAATTTATTTTTTATTTTTTTTGTCTTCTAATATCAATTTGCTATTGATGATTTGTTGTGAAATTACTATAGATATAACATTTTTTCATATTAAAAATATTTAGCTTGCTTGAAGGTAATACAATTTAAAAGTGAAAGAGAACATATAATTTTGTTCAAAATAAAGGTTGTATAATTCATCTAAAAGTAATGAAGTTAAAAAAAAAAAAAAAAGAGTTAATACACTACACTTGTACGAAGAAATATGTGGGGCATGTATAAATGGTTAAAACATAATTAATAGGTACATTAAAAACACACTAAAAAAAAAGTAAAAAACTAGAGAGTTACACTTTGTGGCATGTCTGTCATTATATATATAGACTTTCGACCATCTGCATATACGGTCCATTATTCGAAGATCCAATGTTTTGCGGTTGTTTCATATATATAAAAATAATGCTTAGCATAACAACAAACATCGATTCTCAAAAAAAAAAAAAAAAAAAAAAAAACAACAACAACAACAACAACAACAAACATCAAATACATCAATATTCTCAATGACCTGTAAGACCCATTATAGTTTACCGCTCGTCTAGCTCTTTTGAGCCTTAATCATATCTGCTCTCCACAACTTGTCAACATTGGCCACACCCAGAGTATCAGCAATCACACAAAGCACAATGTTCCTACTATTTACCAATCATATATATATATATATATATATATATATATATATATGTGCAGGCAATTACAAACCCTTCAAAATATTTAACTTCAAGTAACTTAATAAAACCTAAAAACAAACATGGCATTGTATATTTGTATGTTAACGATATCATACATAGTTTGTCTTTAACAAAAGTTCTAGTCCTCTAGAATATGCACATTCTAGGATTTTTGTCAGACGTGTGTTGAATGGGGACACGTATAAGCATTGGTCCCCTCTTCTTTTTTTTTTTAATTACCAATTGGATAGCCAGGGAAGAAATCAATTCAGTTTTTTCATCTTCCAAAATATTACGAAAGCTTAAGAATGACGCAGAGACTGTACATGTGCTAATATTTTTGACAAAATCAACTATTAGCGATTAGTACAATTTGCAATTAACACCATAATTCAATTTGCTTTCCATTTTTTTATTGAAAAGATTGAGTGTTAAAGTTAAAACACACATCCTTTCAAATACTGAAGCTAGCTTAAGAATGAGGCGGACCATGCTAAGTTTGACAAGATCAATTAATGATACTTAGATTATTGTGCTTGTGCCCAAGTTATTTATCTTCTTCTTCGTTTTTTTTTTTTTTTTTTTTTTTTTTTTTTTTTTTTTTTTTTTTTTTTTTTTTTTAATAATCGAACCTAAGTTATTCACTAATTAGAAACTTTAGAAGGGAAAAGATTTAGCCAGGCGACCTTGTTTAAGTAAGCTGAATCAGACTGTTCTAAATAAAGATCAACTTTTGGTTGTAGCGGTGCCTCAATAAACGCTGAGTAAATTAGGAATTTAATTTGATTTATTACCATTAATGTCAGGTTCATGAATTAAGAGACATTACCAAGAGACATAGGAATAGTGTAGCTATGACACAATTCGAGACTAGCATTTTTCTTGTTGAATCGAAGTTGAGAGTGTGAAACTTAAAACAAGTTCAAGGGTGGAAAGAGAGTTTTAATTTTTTTATACTATGAATTGCTGTAAACTACCCGTTTTCTTTATACTAAAATTTCTTCTTTAAAAAAAAAGTAACAAGTAAAAGTAATAGGCGGGCAAGGTGGTATATATGTGAATTTTACTAAGCTAGTTGTCTCGCAAATTGAAATTATGCACATGGTAAATCTCTAAGGTAACACACATAAGGTAACATGTGTGTGGCCCCAAGCGTACTAATACAAATCTACAACTATATAGTTAGGTTAAGGCATGTGAAAATGAAACCTCTCATATCCTCTCTTTCCAACTCTCTGAAGCCTTTCTTGCATAAAAAAAAAAAATGTATAAATCTCAGCGACTTCTTCAATGGTTTTCCCTCATGATGTTCTTGGTTTCACTGCTTTTCAACTTCCATACCTCATATGGTGATGTTGGTACTGCCGGCCTTTATTCTCCACCATATTTACCAACGGCATGTTTTGGAAGCGATGCATTTCAGTTCCCATCAAGCAACTTGTTTGCAGCGGCCGGTGATGGAATATGGGCCAATGGTACAGCATGTGGGAGGTTGTATTTGGTTAGGTGCATCACTAGTACTTCAACACCATATGCTTGTAATCAAAACCAGACAATTCAGATCAAGATTGTTGACTATATTGGCCAAGCCCCTTTAGCTAATAACAACACCATGGTTTTGTCCACGACAGCTTTTGGGACTATTGCAAATTCATCTACCACTTCTTCCTATATCAATATAGAATTTCAACAGTAAGCTTCTTCAATACCCTTTTTATCTTATTTCGATATGAATGAACTTATTTTGTTAAAAGTTAAAAAATGAGACCAGAATACAATAACTCCAAACTCATCAACAACTACAACAGACCAAACATAAACGCCCTAAAAAAAAGAAACAAGCTCATTAGTGCTGAGGAACAATAGGTACATCAGCTACAAACAAGCCAGATATACTGATCAAGCATAACTTCACAACTTTCCTTCAAATTCTTCTGGTAAAGAAGCATTGATAAAACATATGTTCAATTTTCTAATTTGGGTATCATTATAATAACCAATATAGGTATTACATACCTTGAAAGTTCATCCAAATGAGTCCTTGGGTCTTTTTCTTTCTTGTTTCTAGTAACATCCGAAACTAAAATCTACTTCAGTTCCCCTCCCTTTCGTTTATCCATCTCACTCTTGCTGGTTCGTACATCTCTCCATTACTCTCTCTCTCTCTCTCTCTTTATATTAGTGCTTTCATTTTGTGTTTTGTTTTTTTGTTTAATTTGAAGGACAAAGTTTGTTTGTAGGCAACAACTACAAACTCTAAAAAAAAAATTAACATTACTACATATTTTGAAAATTTAATATTGAATTGTATATTTTTTATGTTCTTAATATATACGTCAAATTTTGTTCAAATTAAATGTTATTTATTATTCGATTTATAAATTTATTTATAAATATTTGATTTATTAACATAGTTTTTGGTTTTTGATATTCTTGAAAATTTTCAAGCATTGAAGATATAATAAGTAAATACAATCTAATAGTGGATTTGTGAAATTCACATCTAATTAAAAGATAGAAGGGGAGTTTGTGTAAACTTTGTTCTCATTTTAATTGTATGTTTGGATGCAGGGAAACTGTAGGGGAAGAAAAGTTAAGTAGATTAAAATGATGGGTTTTTGGTTTTCTGCTGATTTGGGTCGTGGGATTTGATGAAAAATAAGAACAAATTGCAATGTGGGTAGTCCATGCAATTCTCTCTCGAGAGTTTTTCTTTTTTTAATAATTCAAAGATAATTTTTTTTATTGAGTAATATTTGGATGATTTGAAAATGTGGAAAAGAAGATGGAAAGCAAAAGTGGGGGTTTAGATTAAAGTTGTGGGTTTTAGGATGGAAGATGGGTTTTCGTTCAGCTATCTAAACATTTAGTTGTTTTTTTAATCTTGAGAATACTATCTTCTTAAAAAAAAAAAAAAAAAATTGTAACTTTGTAAATCTAAGTTCATCTTTAGATCCGTTTTGGCAGGTGGGACAATGAAATGAATTTTTGGGGATAATGAACTTTTAATTGCTCTAATGGAGTTTTTATTTTTATTTTTTTTAATATATATATATATATATATATATATATATAAAAATTGCTCTAATGGTGTTTCTAGCTATCAGCTTCTTGATTAAGATATTTTATTTTTATTTTTTTCTACTTCTTGTTTACATGGTTAAACTATGGTTTCCAACAAACTCTTTGTTTTGCGTGCGCTTTATATTAATATTGCTTTTGCTTTTAAGATAGCTCAGCATCCTAATCCAAACATGGAAGAGAGGAAGAACCAATCCTTACTCAGCTCATCTTTTGCAAAATATGTCAAAGAGCAATATGTAGCCAATAATGGAGAGATTCCAGGAGGTCCAACCATTCTGCATTCCGCTCCTTCTCCCATGGGAAACCATGAGATGAGTGCTGGTCCGAGGGTTCATGGTGATGATCAATATGTTCCACCGAAAAAAGGTCCAGTCCCACCTTCTGCCCCTAATCCAAGTACACAAGGGCCATGACGCCATTGGCAACCCCTGATGAGCTGAGTTGGTGTTCATAAAAGTCGTTGCTGCAATGCTATTTCTCTAGAATAATTCTCTGACTCTGCTCAATGCTTTTCATTAAACATATATTTCATTATTCCCTGTAATGTTTGGTTTCAAGTTCTAGCTAGGAACAAAAGGATCGATGCTATATCTTCTTTTGCTAGCTTCAGCTGTAAAACTAAAACGAGCTTTGATTATGCGACATATTTAGTACTTCTATAGTTAATTTCTTTAGTCTCTTTCAATTTCAACCGTGGCTGGCTAGCACGCCATAGCTAAACAGACCACTCAGCAAGCCCACGTACCAAGCAATTCAAGGCACGGTTGGCTATGCAGCAGCATGGGTTGCTGGGAAGATGCCCTGTTTGCCAAGCACATCGCAACCAATCAAGCTATGATTAGCTGATGACATTGACATCGATCACCGGCCTCACGGTCATGGGTGTCTAATATATTTTTTGCATGCCATGAACATCAAAGCATTGGTAACTGCACTAGCCCTTGATGACATGAATACCCAGCAAATAACACTTGTGGCAGCAATTTGTAATAGCTAGGATTATTGCACCATGCAAAACCCAATAAATCCCTCACAAAAGTTTTTAACCTTTTTTTTTTTTTTTTTTGGGAAGGGAAATGGTTTGGAATTAAACCAAATAAAGAGTCATACAAAGCAGCCTGCACATAAAGGCGGAAACAGAGCATTACATTACATTACATCATATCAGCTTGAAGAAAAGAAGCTACAACAGGAGGCGTAACTCCTTTCCAAAGGTACTGAGACCTGGTCCTTCTAGCATGTTGGGCCAACTCGTGAGCCACGGAGTTGAAGTTTCTGCTTAAATGCTTAAAATGGCAAGTTTCAAAGGATTCATTAGCTTGGAGAATTTCCTAGATGAGGTGCCCAAAACTGCTACCCGTAGCTTTTTCATGGATTGCTAAAATGGCATTTGAAGAATCTGATTCAACAATTACACTAGGAAGCTGAGGCTCTTGAGCTAAAAGCACACCTTGTCCTATAGCCATTATCTCCATAAGCTCAGCAGGGTAGCAAGCTTGAAGAGGCTTTACAAAGGGCAGCCACGACTTGACCCCAACAATCTCTAATGACAACACCAACACTTGAGCAACTATCCGATTCTGATGATGCCCCATCAACATTTATTTTATGAAACCCAGGGGGAGGAGGAGACCAGCTGGATGGGGGGGCTCTAGATTGGCTAAGGTCCCATGTGGCTAAACAAGCAAAGTCATCAACACTACTTTTTGCCAAATGCGACGCTTGCGTAAAAGGCAGCCCACAGCCTTCATGAACCAACCTGTTTCTGCTAAACCAAATAGCCCAAGCAATAAAAAAGAAAAGTTCTAAATCCTGGAGTGTTGCATGGGCAAGAATAAAAATTGTAGAGTCAAGGAAGAACTTTTTAATACCATGAATGCTCAGGGGGTTCTCAGACCAAAGACACCAAACTGAAGATGAGAAAGCACAATCAAGGGGAGCATGGTCCAAAGTTTCTGCTTCATTTCTACACACCGGGCAGATTTTTGTTTATGATATCCCCCTATTGTATATGGCCTCCATTGTAGGAAGGCCATTGACACAAGCTTTTCAAGAGAAAATCTTGATTTTTGCAGGGAGATTAAGGTGCCAGAGCTTCCTCCAAATCGATTTGCAAGGATCTCCATTGGAGCATTCCTCTCTCACATTAGAATCTAGCAAATTATGGGCTATGTGGTAGGCACTTTTGATGGTGAAGACTCCACGGCTATTTCCCAACCAAATTATTTTATCTTCAGGGAGGTCATGGCTTAGGGGTATCTTCAGGATTGTATCTGCTTCGAAGGGTAGGAAGGTAGCCTTTATTAAGTTCACTCTCCACCACTTTGTCATTGGATCAATGAGAGAAGAGACCATTGGGAATTGGGGGGTATTATTTGGAGGAGAGATCACCTTGTAGGTAGATGGGGTTGGCAGCCATTTGTCATCCCAGATATGGATTAACTTCCCATTTCCCACTCTCCATTAAGTTCCCAGTCTTATAACTTCAAAACAACTATGGATGCTTCTCCAAGAATATGATGGGGAATTACCAAGTTTTGCATTTAGGATATCCCCAGTATGGAAGTATCTAGATTTGAGAACTCTTGCCACTAGGGAGTTTGGATTTTGGAGGATTTGCCAAAGTTGCTTTGCTAACATTGCTTTGTTGAAAGCTTGCAAGTTTCTGAAACCCATGCCACCACAAGCTTTCTGTTTACACATCATTTTCCAACTAACCCAACACATTTTAGTTTCTTGCTGCCTTTGGCCCCACCAGAAGTTCCTCGTCATGCTTTCAATTTCTTCACATAAGCTTTGGGGAAGGAGGAAACAGCCCATAGTATATGTAAGGATTGTTTGTGCTACCGCTTTAATGAGGATTTCTTTCCCACCTAGAGATAATAGTTTACCCTTCTAGCCAACAAGTTTCCGCCCAATTCTTTCTTTTAGGATAGCAAACACCTGCTTTTTCGATCTCTCAATAAAGGATGGGAGGCCTAGATACTTTGTGTGTCTAGTATTTTGCATTGGGCTTAGGGTAGCTAAGATCTCATCCTTGATATCTTGTGTTGTATTGGGGCTGAAGAAGATTGAGGACTTGTCGATGTTAATTTTATGACCCAAGGCTTCCTCGCACTTTTGAAGACTGTACCTCAGCTCCCTACTTTCCCCCGCATTGGCTTTGCAAAAAAGAATGCTGTCATCTGCAAAGAGGAGGCGGGTGACTTTTGGGCAGCCCCTACAAATAGATATGCCTGTCAAATGCTAATTTCGGGCTGCCCTATGAATGAGAGCAAAGAGCCCCTCAGTACAAATGAGGTAGAGATAGGGGGAGAGGGGTTCCCCTTGCTGAAGCCCCCGTGTAGGAATAATGTTTCCACAAGCAGTCCCATTTATAATGATTGAGTATGAGACAAAAGAAATGCATCTCATAACAAGATTTATCCATTTTGAACTGAAACCCAACTTCTCCATGACCCCTTTTATGAAGCACCATTCAACCTTGTCAAAAGCCTTACTCATATCTAGTTTGGCAGCCATATAACCATCCCTCCCTGCATTTTTATGATTTATAAAGTGCATTAACTCAAAAGCAACAAGAACATTGTCAGTAATTAGTCTGTCAGGAATAAAAGCACTTTGATTCTCTGAAATGATGTGAGGGAGAATGGCCTTGAATTTATTGGCAATAGTTTTAGATATGAGTTTATAAACTACATTACATAGGCTTATGAGTCGAAAATCAGTCATTCTTTTGGGATTATTTACTTTGGGAATGAGGGCGATGTTGGTTTTGTTAAGGCATGCCATAGACATATCACTATTAAGAACATTTAAGACCATATTTGTGATGCTACAACCTACAATGCTCCAATATTTTTGATAAAAAAATAGTAGACATACCATCGGAGCTAGGTGCTTTAGTGGAATGGATCTGTTTGAGAGCAGTAGCAACCTCCTCCCTAGTGAAATTTTTGTTTAGGCCTTCATTCATTTCTTTAGAAACCTGGGTAGGAATAGCATCGATAACCTCGTCAATCCCGGATGGGGAATTTGAAGCATAGATGTTTTCAAAGTAGTCAATGGCAGCTTAAGCAATACAATCCTTTCCATCACACCATCGGCCTTGGCTATCCCAAATCCCCAAAATTGTGTTCTGCTTGCGTCTTTCAGAGGCTTAGGCATTGAAGAAGCTGGTATTTTTGTCACCTTCTTTCAGCCAGTGGGCTTTTGCTCTTTGTCCCCAATAAATTTTCTCATCATCAAGAAGGTCATTAATTTCTCGTCTTAAGCAGTTAATCTTAGTGCTTAGCGAACCATCCTTGTCTTGTAAGGTCAGAGAGTTCAGGGTATTTCTTTTTTCCTAAATCTTCTTTGGGATCCCACCAAACACTTTTGAACTCCACCTTATTAACTCGACAGCACAACTATTAAGATTAGACATAACTCCCTTCGGCATGCTAAGATCAAAGTTCGCTCCCCATGAGCTTTCAATAACGGCTTTACATTCTGCATTCTTTGTCCACATCGCTTCAAAGTGGAAGTGCTTAGCTCAGTTTTGGTGCTGGGTTGTGGAGTCAAAATAAGTAAAGCACTGTCAGATTTAGAATTGACCAAATGGTGTGCTTTCATTCCCCCAAATGTTTCAGTCCATTCTGAGTTGGCAAAGGCTCTATCAAGCCTTAGGTAAATTCTATTTTTCCCCCCTTTCATGTTACACCAGGTGAAATCAGAACCACAGTAACCTAAATCTTGGAAAGCACAATAATTAACCACCTTCCTAAATCCATCCATTTGTTGTTGAGATCGAATGCCCCCCCCTCCCCCTTGCTTTTCAGAGTTAGATAAAATTTCATTGAAATCTCCTAAACATAACTAAGGAAGATGCAATTGATTATTCAAGAAGGCTAATAGGTGCCATGATTCGTACCTTCGATGGGTCTCCGGATGGCCATAGACACCCGTCAACCTCCATTTCAAATTTTTTTTCTGCATCATTGATCACAACATCTATGTGATTCGGTGAGTAGCTTCTGATTTCCAGTTCAATCTCTCTAGCCCACAACATAGCTAGACCCCCTTTTCGGCCTACGCAGGGGACTATAAGACCATTTGCCAACCCAATTCTGTTTTTTATTCTTTTAATTCTCTGATGCTTTGCTTTTGTTTCCATTAAAAATACTACTTTGGAATTCCATCGTCGCTCCATGTCGTGCAACGCCCGAACTGACTGGGGGTTCCCAAGTCCCCAGCAGTTCCAACTTATGGGATTCATGGCTCCCGGCGATGCGGCCTTGCAGCCACTGCCGATCTCTTATCATGTTGGTGCTGGTTCTCAAGTGCTACTAACCGTTGCTTCTTCTGTGGGAGCTCTGATTCTCCTTCAAAAATTAATTTTCCAACTCTCTTTGACCCACTACTTAGTAATTGGCCATCTTTGCTTTGGCTTGTATTTTTTCCTTTCTCCCTTGCCATTCTTTTCCATTGGGTTGTTGTATTTGTTTTTCCTTCTGCTCCTTGGTCCGTGGCCTCAAACATGCCTTCCTTTTTCCCCATCTTGTCAACTATGGCTTTAATTGGGCTACTGACCTCCATCTCTTCTTTTTCTGAATGGGCTTGCTGGCCCATTAATGAAAGGGCCACATCGGTGCCTTTTTTTCTCTCTAAGCCGCACATTAGATCAGTGGATGGGCAATTTTGCACAACACGTGCTTCTGACACTCCATCAGTGGACTGTCTCATCCGAGTGGAGTGGGCACATGTGACAGCTTATACTCTGTCTCCATCACTGATGTCGTGTAGTTCAAGACTTTTTGAATTTGAAGTTGAAGTGTTCTGATTTCCTTTGCTACCTAAACTGTGACTGTCGTCGAACATGGAAGCATAGGAGGACTTTGTTGTGGCTAAATTATTTCCTTCAAACTAATCCGCACTACCATCTTCTTGGGCTCCACTACTGGTTGACTATGATTTCTCCAATCCCACATTTGGGTTTCCTTGAGCTCGGAGCCATTCACCGTATTGCTTAGGGTTTTGTTGGTCAGGGGGTTCTTTACAATGCTTCTCATCATGACCCAGCTTCCCACACTGAAAAGAAAAGGTTGGGAGCCTTTCACATCTGAAACTTACCCAGGATTTTTCTCCTTCCACACTAACAATCTTACCCCCTCTTCTGAGAGGCTTGTCTAACTGAAGATCCACTCTAATTCTCATAAATTTTGCTTGATTTGACTGCCTTGCTCGCCGATCAACTTCGATGAACTTTCCTATGTTGTTTCCAACCTTTTTACCAACTTCATCTGACATGAGTTCAAAGGGAAGTCCCCATATTTGAACCCAAAAAGGGGAGTGAGTAAAATTTATATTTGTAGCTGAAAGTCCCTTACGCCACCTGCATAATAATAGCAGATTATTATCGAAGTTCCATAGTCCATTTTGCTCAACCCATTTCATTTGATATTCCGATTTGAATCTGAACTACATAATGTTGTTTCCCATATCTACAATCTGTAAATCTGAGCCCATTTTCCATGCCATCCGCAATGTGCTCTTCAGTGCTCTTAGGTTCTGGTTTCTGTTTGCCAATAGACGACCAAACAGGCTGAGTGAGCATTCTTCCAATAGATTAGATTTGCATCTCGATTCAATGGAAATTTCCTCTTCTTCCTCCTTTGTGAAGCGAAGGTTGGACAGACCCTGTACCACCGTGTGATCCATGGTAGTGTAGGGAAGGAAAAGGGAGGTGAACTCAAAGAAAAATCCCTAACTACGGTTGAAAGGGAGGGACGACTCGGATGGGAAAGACGAGAGGAAAAGATTCCTACTTTGGAAAGTGAGAGACTCCTACTTGGGAGAGAAGAAAGTTTTTTGATAAGATATTCCCCTCATGTAGTCGATGATAAAAGTTTTTAACTTTTTCATGATTTTAACTTCTTTTACATTTTAAATATTTTTTATTACAAGAATTGATGTATTAAATATAACACTCCTAACTTTTAATCACAACCATTAAAAAGAAATGCTCAGTACAATCCATGCACCAATCAAAGTCATGATTGCAAGCTATACACACTCCTCAATTGATTTTGAGGCTGTTTGATAGTGTAACTAAAAAAATAATTTTCAGTTTTTAAACAAAATTACACATATTTTTACATATTTTTTATTTACAATTTTTAAAAAATAGAAATAAGATTACTAGAACAATATTACCAAACGGACCTTTATTTTTTAACTGTGCATAATTAACGGTCAACTAATCCCACTTCAAAGTTCTTTGGTTTTATCAGCAGACATGCTGTGGGTCCCGCACCAAGTAGCTCAGGATTGAGCTTGTAATGCTGTACAAGATTTTTTTGTTTTTTTATTTACGTTAAATTAGTAAATGTATTCAATCAAAAAATCCTTGTTTGAATAAGTTGCTTTTCTTCTTTTTTGTCTTTTTTTGCTGAATGAATAGGTTGATGGGATTGTGGGACAACTCAACTGGTCGGGTGCGAGGTGGCTACTAATTGGCCTGCCCATTCCAAGCCAAGGGTTGAGCCATGTGACTTGGGGGAAGGCTCTGGGTCACATATTTTGAGCAAGTCTTAACAAGACTAAAACCATTTTGATCATGGTTTGCCAACTTTACAAAATGAAGTTCTAATACATTAGTTCCTAATTCCTTAGAACCTAACAAATGGAATTATCAGCTTATTTGTAACATGTACCATACACTTCAAACTTTTAAAATCAACATCCTATTTGGAGAGTATTTTACAATACTACTCCCCATCTAAATTAGTTAGAGTTCAAATTAGTTGGGCACCTTATAATACTCTCATAATTTTGTGTGGACTAACCTGTTTTTTTATTAGAGGGAAGTTTTCAAGATTAACATCCCTTCTAAAGTTAAAAGTGTAAACCACCCTAAGTATCCAACTCTAAGTACATGAAACCATTGTCTTAAACATGAAACACCCAAATACTCTTAAAAACTTTACCAAACCCAATAACCTAGTTTTTTTTTTTTTTGTTAAGGTACATGAAGAACCTCACTCTAGCTCATTGTTTAACCAAAAATAAAATAAAATAAAAAAATAAAACCCAAACCTCCAAGGTACAAATAGAAATGAAACATAGTAAACTATAACATGGATTTACCATTTAAGAGGGAGGTTGGACTTGAACTTGCCTGAACTTTGTGTGACATATTAAGGTGTGTCATTTAAGTTTTATGACTTACTTTAATATGACAATATTTTTGTGGGTTCCAGTTAACTCAAATGGTAAAATCAACGATAGTTGAATAAGAGATATAGAGTTTAATCTCCTCCTAATTCCAAAACCTATTGGTATCTTAGTTTGATGAGAAACTCTCTAAAAAAAATATGACAATATTTTTTTATAATTATACTCTCGTTATCCGTTGTGATTAGACCATATAAGATTTTCATTAATTTACTGTGACACTTATTTGTTTTGTGAGTAGAAGAACACCATAGATCTCACAAAAAAAAAAGAAAAAAAGAAAAAGAAAAAGAAAAAGAAAAAGTAGAACTCCATTAATAGGATTAGAAGTTAGAACATGCATCACTATGTAGTTGAACTTCCACGTCCTTGTTTGAATTAGTCATTAAAGTCTTTATCGGTGAAATATATGACAAAGACTTAGTGATTTTTAATGTGGACCGAAGAATGAAGCGATGCGACTTTAATGTGCAAGTCTGTCCAACCATCAAGAAGGTTTATTTGGTTGATGCCTCAATTATCTACAAGGTGTTCACATCTTAGAATTTATTTTAAAAAATGTTATGTTTACAATATTTTCACAACAAATTTCAAATTGTAGGTTATTAGTGAGTAAAAAAGTAATTTAAGCAATTAGAATTAATAACAACTTACCAGTTACTACTTATAATTTATTATGAAAATGTTATAAATGAAGAACTTTTCATTTGCTTTTGCTTCTAATTTTTCATTTATTAATACGCCAAGGCAACCATTATCTTCTTAATTGTGAAAATAAACTTGCTGCCTCTCTATCTTACTTTCCCCCCCTTTTTTTTTATTTCTTTTTTTTTTTTTTTTTTTTTTTGGTTAAGGGGAAAATACAAACAAAGCTATCTCACCATAACAGTGAGGTCACAAAAAGAGGACCTATTATACAATACACTAGCAGCATCTGTATTAACAAAGTACAAAACATCTGGACTAGGAGGATTATCAAAAACCAAAAACTCCTCAGCCATATTGCTACCCATTCTTGCAAGTGCATCAACGCACCTATTCCCTTCCCTAAACACATGAACCACTCAGGTTTGGAGGAATCTCCTTAGCTAGTATCTGCAATCATTAAAAAGGGGAGAATACGGCTTATTAGAACTTGTGGAAGTGATGAGACCAATCACCACTTTAGCATCCAACTCCACAACCAACCTTTGAACTCTAATGCCTAAAGCCAACTTCAATCCATCTCTTAAAGCCCAAAATTCCGCAACAAAACTGGCGGTATGCCCAATGGATCTCGAAAAACCTTTAATCCATCTCCCATTATAGTCTCTAATTAGACCACCACCCCTTGCCTTACCTGGATTCCCACTTGAAGCTCCATCCGTATTTAATTTAAACCACTCTTCAGGTGGCTTGTTCCATTTCACAAGTATGGAAATAAACTGTTTCTTCCTCCTAGAATTTGCAATGCAATAAAAATACTACCTGGATTCCCTGTGGAGGTTCAAATTAAGAGGGACATTTTCAAATACAACTTTGTTGCGGTGTTTCCAGATGCTCCAAACAGCAAGTGGAAATATTAAATTCCATGGAATAGCGCTACGGTGGATTAGCTTGCTTTGGCAGTTTGCTTGCAGCCAGTCACTCACATTATGAATAGGCATAGAGGAAACTTGAGGAGCATGAATTTCAGCCCAGAATTGTCGCACAAAAATACACTCTTTAAGCAGGTGCCCAATAGACTCATCTTGCTCTCTGCATATAGGATAAACCTTGCTGCAATTGATACCTCTAGCAGCCAAAATCTCCCTGACTGGGATGCTATTATGCAAACATAACCATAAAAAGCTAACAATTTTTGGATAAGTGTCTATCTTCCAAATCCAATTGCCCCTAAAAGATGACCATCCCCAGCACCACCAATAATTTGAAGATAAGCCGAGTTAACAGTAAACTCCCCATCCTTCGTATGTTTCCACAAAATTACCTCCTTCTCATCACCAAATTCTTGGCAAGGAACCTCTCTAATTTTATCCTTGATTATAGATGGCAAAACAAAGGATAAATTCCCCCAATTCCACTCATGATTATCCCGAATATCAGCTATAGTTAACTTCATGTCATTCCTTGTTAATGGCCCCTCAATGAGATCCCTTAAGGATTGCCCTTTAATCCAATTATCAATCCACACACTTTTCCTTGAGCCATTTCCAATCCCCCAACAAATTCCCTTAGCAAAGGTGGGAAAACCAAGCTTCATGGCAGACCAATTAGGAGAAGAAGGAAGAGCATCCGAGTTAGCAGCCCTCCTTCTAAAATTAGAGCAATACTTATTCAACAAAATCCTCGCCCAAACAGCCTATTTTTCCTGATACATTCTCTAGTTCAACTTTGCCAAAAGCGCAATATTTTTTTCTCTGGCAGATTGGATCCCCAGACCCCCTTCATCTTTAGGTCGAATAATTTTTCCCCATCCTACTAGATGCAATCTCCGCTTTTCATTCGACAATCCCCAAAGGAAATCTCTGTTAATTTTATCCAGCTTATCACACAAGTGAACTGGAAGAGCAACCCCTTGCATGACATAATTAGGAATAGCTGACATCATAGACTTCACCAACACAGCCCTCCCAGCAAAGGATAAGAATTTAGATTCCACCCCGCTAGCTTACCCATCACCCGTTCAGCCACAAAGTTAAATTGTCTTCTAGAAGCCCTTCTATGTCTAAGGGGAAAACCCAAATATTTTTCAAAGTTTCTAGTTTCAAGCATACCCAAACTTTCACACACTCTTTCTTTTAGCTAAGGATCAACATTAGGGGAAAAATAAATTCTTGACTTATCCGAACTAACCTTCTACCCCGATTCTGAACAAAAGGTACGCAAAACATCCGGAATGGCTTCACAAATTTCCTTATTAACTTTAGTAAACAATATAAGATCATCCGCAAAAAAAAGGTGGGAAATCTTTATATTCCCATGAGAAGCCTTAAGGGGAATCCAAGCTCCTTTAGAGCATTTTTCTTCAACAAGACTACCCAAGTACCCCATGCACAAATTAAATAAGTATGGCAACAAAGAATCTCCTTGTCTTATGCCTCTGGACGGAGAAAAAGCTTCAAGGGCATTCCCATTAAATAACACGGAAATAGTTGATGAAGAAATACAACTCATGATCACTTTAATTATGCTGAAGGGAAAATGGAAAGCTTGGAGGGCCTTGTGAATGAAACTCCACTCTAATCTGTCATAGGCCTTTTCAACATCCACCTTTACAGCCATATATCCTTCTCTGCCTTTCAAATTATCCATGGTATAGATGATCTCTTCAGCAATAATTACATTATCCACCCCTTTCCTCCCTGGCACAAAAGCAGTTTGGATTGGGGAGATAAGATTGCTAAGCAATGGTCTAATCCTAGCCACTAAAATCTTGGAGATGATTTTGTATACTGAGTTACACAGACTGATAGGTCTATAATTGGCTAGAGATTCAAGATATTGGCATTTAGGAATCAAAGTGATCAAAGTTTTGTTCAAATACTCCGGAATAACACCAAGGCTAAAAGCCTTCTTAACTTCATCGCAAATAGAATCTTTGACATCATGCCAAAAATTCTGGAAAAAACGAGCATGTAATCCATCAGGCCCAGGAGCCTTGAAGGGTTTAAGAGCCCACAAGGCATCCTTGATTTCCTCATCATCCACCACTCTTTCCAAACAGCACTTGTCTTCTTCAAAAAGAACACAACATGAAAATTTAGTAACAGGGGATTTGAGATAAACCACACACATATCAGAGGAATACAGTTTCATAAAACCAGATTGGATCATCTCCTTAATTCCTTCCTCATCTTGAATACATTCCCCAACCTCATTAACAAGACTTCTAATTTTATTTCTCTGTCTACGAACCACAGTAGTGATGTGAAAGAAAGAAGTGTTACGATCTCCAAAAGTAGCTGCATTCAACCTGGATTTCAGTGTTACAACGTCCAAGGATCTTCTGAGGAGGCTAGGTTGGAGCATGGTGGATGCGGCTTTGATGAATCCTAGTCCACCTGAATACCCCTTAAGTCAGTTTGTTCAAATGAATGTCTTAATGTGGAATTGTAGAGGTGCGTTAAACCCTGATTTTAAGAGAAGTATTTTTGAGATGGTTGTGAATCATAATGCGGTGATCATGGTGATCACGAAGACTAGAGTGGGTGGAGATAGAGTTGAGAGGATCATTGCTGACCTGCCATTTGATGGCTTTATCACTACTGAGACAATTGGTTACACAGGGGGTCTATGGGTGTTTTGGAAGAAGGATGAAGTTGAAATGGAATTGCTTACTGCCACAGAGCAAGAAATTCATGCCACTGTTAAGGTACACACTTCTGGCCTTTCCTGGTTCATTTCAACTATTTATGCTAGTCCACGGTTGGCTGAGAGAAGAATTGTCTGGGCCAATTTGTCGAAAATTGCTAAACTCCATAACCAACCTTGGCTGATGCTTGGTGATATTAATGAAGTCTTGAGTAGTGAGGATAAATTTGGAGGGAATCAGATAAATTTAAATAGGGTTTTGGAATTTAAGGCTTGTTTGGATAACTGTAGTTTTTTGGATTTGGGTTTTGCTGGACCAAAGTTTACTTGGACTAATAAAAGGCCAGTCACTAGCCTTATACTTGAAAGATTGGATAGATGTTTTGCTAACCCAAGTTGGAGGCTTCTATATCATGAAGCATTGGTAACCCATCTACCCAGGTCCTTTTCTGATCATTGCCCTGTTTTAATTGAGCTTATGGGAAAGAGGCCTAATTGCTCTAATAAACCATTCTGGTTAAGGGTGTCCAACTCAACCGGTGGCCCGACCCACCCGGTAAATCCGATCGGACCCGGGCCAACCGCCGGCCGATCTGACTACTCTGGTGGTCGGTAGTGGGTTTTCTTCTCCAGAATCCGATCTGGGCGGTTCGGTCTCAGATCTTCTCCCCAAAACCCGAAGAAACCCGAACCAACCGAGCTATATAGCATTTTCCGGCAAAGTTTCAACTAGATCCATGAAATTTTCAAATTTGGCGAGATCTCATCGTTTACGCTCAGATCTAGCTACAATCTAATGGGTTTTGCTCAAATAAGACTCAGATCCATTGAAAATATGATGGGTTTTGCCCAAATCTGGCAAAACTCCAATGGTTTTTGCTCAAATCCGACGAAACACCGATGGTATTTGCTCAAATCCGACAACGATTTGGTGTATTTTTGCCCAGATCTTGTGAGTTTTGCAAAAATCAAGTGACGATTTGATGTTTTTTATGCTTAGATCTAGTGATTTTTGCACAAATCTGGTGAAGATCTGGTGATGAATATAGATCGCCGTCAAAATGGAATCTCCGGCAGCATCATCGTTGGCTTCGACTGATCCGACCGCCGATTAAACAACTCTGATCCGACCTGACCCGTTGGTTTTTGCAGTCGGCAACGGGTTTTCACGCCGGAAACCCGATGTCATTGGGTCGGTTCTGGGTTGGGCACAAATCCGACTCGGACCGACCCATGGACACCCCTAATTCCGGTTTCATACCATGTGGTTACTTCATCCACAATTTCCTAAGGTGGTGGAGGATGCTTGGTCTGAGGGAAGAACCCTTTCTTCTGCCATCGATGATTTTTCCAAAAAAGCCCAAGAATGGAATGGTAAAGTTTTTGGTAATTTATTTGCAAGGAAAAGGAGAGTGTTGGCTAGATTGGGGGAGTTCAAGAAACTATTGCTAATAATCCTAGTGAATCCCTTCTCAGACTAGAAAAGCAGTTGATTGAAGAGCATGCTCTAATTATGTTTTCCCTTTAAATATTGAGTAAATATAGGAATGCATTTATTAAAAAATATTGAATATTGATGCATGCCCTGGGCCCTAGCAACGACCAGCCATTCCAGAAGTGGAAAAAGAAAAACCGCAAGTGGAACAACAAACTTTAAAAAATAAAAAATAAAAAGTAAAGATGCGGACGTGATGCGGAGGGGTACGTTGTACGTACATGCATGCCCTTTTAAGAGAATCATTCTTAGCACGTGGAAGTTTGCGTGTTTGACTAAATTAATCATCTACTAGAAGTTTCACAACTAAATTGAAATTTGAAAAAAAAAACTAAGGTAGCAGATTAGCTGTTTGTTTTGTAACGCTTATTTAGGTGAAATTGATTTTTTTTTTTTTGAAAATATAATAAGTAAAATTAAAAGGTATTTAAAATAGTACAGTGAGAATCATAAATTATATCAAAAAGTACAATGAGATTTATAAATAGTAGCAAAAATAAACTAAATAGTAAAAAAAAACTTACTTTTCAAGTCAATGCTAAACACTTTTAGTGTGCCTTTATATTAAAATCATTTTTTTCTCATTCGTGTACTTGTGTTTGTTTCTAAAAGAAAATATAAAATTTGGATATTATAATAAGCTCATGGGCCAACCCCATCCATGGTGTACACAAAAACAAATAGCTGAGTTTTGAGCATTGCAAGACGGGCTGCAGCTTGCATTACAGTTGGGAGTTGATTGCTTGGAAATTGAACTCAATGCAAAAGTGGTGGTAGACCTGGTTCTGTCTAATTTAGTCACTAACAGGGACTACTCTTCTCTCTTGAATGATTGTAGATACCTTATCAGCAGGTTCCAACAAACCAGGGTGAATCACACCTATCGAGAAGCAAACAGGGTAGCTGATGGACCGGCAAAGGAGGGTTGTATGCAGCAACAAGAGTTTGTTATTTTGTTTAATCCCCCCACTCCTGATATTGTAACTTTTGTGAATGAAGATGTCACTGGTCTGTACTATGTAAGGCGTGTAGCCAATACTTTGCCTTTCTTGGCTATCTAAGATTAATAAAGATCCTTCTTAACCAAAAAATAAAAAATAAATAAATAAATAAATAAAATTTGAAAAAAATTTCAAATTTGATGGATGTAATAAATTGTTAGTGGTATAAAAAAAAAAAAAAAGTGAGGTTAGTGAGTTGAAATAACAACCATTAAGAAGCGTATCAACTCAACTACCAGTTAGCAAAAGCCAACTTTTTTTTGTGTGGGTAGCCTTACTTGTTTGGAGATCCGACAAAGCACACGTGGTATGCAAGGACTAAACAAGCACGCAGGTGACAGGTCAGAGCCCCAGAAACAAACCAAAACCAATAATAAACAAAGCTATATGTAGGCCAAAACAAAGGTGTTGTTCCAACTTCCAATTCGAGTAGAAACAAAAGTGATGTGCGTGCAAAGTCAAAATGAGAGCTGTGGGCTTTGAGAGAGGGCCTAATGCTCTATATTAACCTGAATCTAATGGCTGTAGAGATTGAAATTGATGCAAAATTTATTCTTGATCAGGTCTCTAAAGATTACAACAATAATCACACCATGCCTCTCTTATTATGGATCGTAGGACTTTCATCGACCAAATTCCTCAAGTGAAAATGATTACTGCTTTCGTGAAGCAAACAAATGTGCAGATATAATGGCTAGGAAGGAATTTGGTTCAAAGTCAAGATCTTTTGTTATTTGACAATCAGCCTGTGAACTTATGTATGCTTTTATTTTATGACAACACTGGTTTGTCATAAAATAAAATCCCTTCCTGCTTAGCTTAATGTTTTTCCGTTACTACCCAAAAAAAAAAAAAAAAAATCATACTCTTGGTGCTATGTAAATATTTGAATATCTGCTTCATTTCTTGCCAATGTGCCATTCTAAGATAAGACTGAACTCTGCCGACTAATCCAAGTGCATGACAAATACCAACTACCAACAGCTTGAGCACATGAGATAAGACCTTATTGGCTTCTTCTACTTATGTCTCATTCTTTGGACACTTTGTTTTACTTAAATTTCAGCCAAATCAAATGCACATGTTGAACAGTCTGCAATCCAACGTGCTAAATCTACTGAGCACCTTTTCCAAGTACAATGGAGAGGAGAAGACATAAAGCAATGGAGAGGAAATGAAGTGACAAAAAGGTGTGGCATGATTTAAGTCAAGCCACACGTCCAGAAAATGAGCCCATCCCAGCGCATATTCGGACAATAAGAAATATCTTTAAACAAATCATAAACTTGGTCTAAACAAAATTAATAATAATAATAAATCAATTATAAATACTAACAAAATAAATTACAAAAAATTAATAATTTTTACCTAATTTTTGACTCATTTGAAAACTTTGTGCTCCTCTCAAATGGCTTTACCTCCATAAAAGGTTTTATTTCTAGTTGATGCATCAATTATCTGCAAGTTGGTCACAACTTTGAATTCAATTTGAAAAATATTTTGTTTGATTACAATATTTTCACAAAAAATCTTAACTTAACTAGTAGGTTGTTTTTGGTTGGTAAAAAAAATATTTTTTCTTAGTATTTTCCCATTTAATGCACCAGGACAACCATTATTTTCTTATAGGGCAACTATCTACAAATTGGTTTATCCAGCAAAAATTAAAAAATGGAGTTCACAACGTCACTTTAGTCGGCTTTTTTATTTTTTTATTTTTCATTTATTTTTATTTTTATTTTTATTTTTAATTTGGGGTTTATGTTTGTATTTTGAACTGTACTGTAATGCAGTTACCTTAGAAGAGTATTACTTTTATCGAGCCAAAAAAAAAAAAAAAGTACACTATTCTATTTCCCAAAATTATGTTTACTTAGTTTTGAGTAATGCTAAACGTATGAAGAAGTTTCACTACTTTTTCTCGAAATTTTATTGAGATGAAAAATTTTAATTAGTACAAAATTGCTTCCATATGAATTTATAACCAATCAAAAAAATGCGGGCTCAAAACTTTGTGTAATTGACTCTTACTATAATTTTTTTCCCAGGACGGAACGCTGTAGCAAATTCTCTTGCTATAAGGGTAATTATTTCTGCCAATTTACTTGTTTGGATAGAAAATATACCAACAGACATTCTTTATGTTGTTCAGACCAATTTGGCCTCTTTGATTGAATGAAATTGATGTCTTTCTTCTCAAAAGGAAAAAAAAAAAAAAAAAAAAGCAATTGGCTTATATATTTATTTTTATGGGTGAAAAGTTAATTAATTAATTTTTAAGATTGGCCAAAGTATGATTATATTTATAAAAGGGGAGATTTTAAAAACCTCATAGAAAATTAAATTAATAAACTAAATAAGAAAAATAATCAAATTTTACCTCAAAAGAAACTTTAAGATTTTTTTTTTAAACTTCAAGTTTGGGATTGTTTCATTTTGACTCTTTAATTTTTAAAATTTTCATTTGGGTCATTTATATTTGATTTTGTTTTTGTATTGGTCATGTCCATTTCTATTAGTACTCTAGTGAGACCCGGTGTTATATGAGTGATGTGTTCTAATGGTTGTTTTGTATTTGACACTTACATTTAAAATAAATAATTAAAAAAATCAAGCCCAAATTTCCAAAATATAATAAAAATGAAACATAATTAACAATCAAATTTTACCATGGATTTGGGAGGGAAGTTGGACTTGAACTTGGCACAAACAATATACCCACTGTTACAATGAGGCCTAGTCACCTTGCCTTAAATGCACGATAGTGGGTAACTTAATTATTTAGCAATTCTAAGCTTTGTGACATGCCTTAATATGTTTAATACTTTTTATTTTTATTAATGTGAGAATAGTATTCACTTGCCATTGAACAAAAAAAAAAATCAGTACTCCTTTGTGGGATTTAAATCCAGTTTAATAGCTTAAAATTTGATATGAGAGAGAAATGTTAAAAAAACAAAGCGATAAGAAGGGTTTTTTTTTTTTTTTTTTGAGAAACCAAAGTGATAATAAGGTAGAAGTTAATAGATTTATTCGTTTTTTTTTTATGCAAGAACTAAGATCAAAAGTGTTTGTAATCTTAGCCTTTCAATGTGGTGTTGCATAGTGCAATAACTTGTTCAACGGATTGAAAATTTTTGCTTTATGGCGTAATGCTGAGGCACCAGCGGTGTTGGAAGAAAAGTAGAGGCTCTCATACCATGTGAATTATTGTGAAAATGGCACAATATTTTTACCAGGGTTAGCAACACTTGTATACAATGTACAACTTCAATCTAGAAGCAACTAGACCTAAAATATAATTTAGCCCACAAATAAATTAGTATATTATTATTATAAACTATAGAGTTTAATGGTTGGCCAATAGGACATGCATTGGAAGGCTATGAAAATCGAGGCTGAGTAGGTAAGAAGAACAACACTTTGGTTAGTAAGGTGGATAATATATATATATATATATATATATATTAATATATAGGCACGTGTAAAGTGTTAGGGATATGGTCTAAACCTAAACTCCTAATTATCTTTTCAAGGATTCTTAAGCTGCATCGGATTGGTGTGTGTTCCCACCTAGTATTTGCGATGATGTACCTATCATGAGGTATTTGTGACTTGCTTGGTGCACGAACGAGATGTCATGATAGATATTTTGTGAGATGGAAAGTGTTTTTCTTTGTGTGCTTCGTTAGACAGCTATAATCTGGCAATAATGCTCTTGCCATGGTCAAGCAGCCAATGCTTACTGCGTACGTGGCAGCCATGGACGGCCTGGTTAGTTACACTTACATTACATGCGAATGGACAGTCAGTTACTGTTGAAAGAGAGTAGAGAAATAAGTGGTTGTTACTGCAAGAGTATGCAATAATTTTTCACAAATAACATATACATACATTACTGTAAAGAGACCAGAGAAATAACATATACTGCTGTAACATTTTTTTCCCCTAGAACATAACACGAAACGCTTTATTTTTTTACAAGTTTCAATTTCACTAAGCACACACATAAACTAGAATATATGTGTGTATATATATATATATATATATATATATAGGTTCCAATTATTCAGAGAAACTGGCATTAAAACAGGAAATTTTGTCAACCAACTGGACTGCACATCTGATGAAGTCATGATCAGGGGTGGCCACTGGCATCCTGGGTGGTGGGGTTAGGGGCGGAGGGTGGGACCGGACCTCTACCGAGTGGAACAACGTCTTCACCATGAACCCTTTGCTCATCAACAAAATCAAAATTAGTATAAAGCAAGTGCAAAACACATCAAGAGTTTGATTAACTATACCAAAGTAACCATGTATATAAACAACCAATTCCTAGCGTGTTCGCACAACAACAACAACAACAATACACCCATTTATTTAAACAGCTGATTATAAATTCAAATTTAAAAAACTTTTTAGCATAATTAATGTCAACTAATTAAGGAAGAAGAGGAAAGAGAATATTCAGAGTATGCAACAAGCTATACAACATGAAAAGTGACGAAAATAATTAAAGGAATTTCAAGGCAACAAGCTAAGACCATTTATTGCCTTTAAAGAGGAAAGGGTATTGAAAAAACCTTACCGTTCAAACTCTATATCTCTGGCATCCTGGGAGGTGGGATTAGGGGCAGAGGGTGGGACCAGACCTCTACCGAATGGAACAACATCTTCACCATGAACCCTTTGATCATCAGCAAAATCAATATTAGTATAAAGCAAGTGCAAAACACATCAAGAGTTTGATTAACTATACCAAAGTAACCATGTATATAAACAATCAATTCCTAGCGTGTTCACACAACAACACACACCCATTTACATAAACAGCTGATTATAAATTCAAATTTAAAAAACTTTTTAGCATAATTAATGTCAACTAATTAAGGAAGCAGAGGGAAGAGAATATTCAGAGTATGCAACAAGCTATACAACATAAAAAGTGACGAAAATAATTAAAGGAATTTCTAGGCAACAAGCTAAGACCATATATTGCCTTTAAAGAGGAAAGGGTATTGAAAAAACCTTACCGTTCACCATAGGAGGTATGGAAATGGAGGAACAATGAAACCAAGAATAACTTGAGAAATAACCATTGAAGTTGTGGCTGTGACCTATTCATTTTTCTCTACTTGTGAGTGAGTAGTGACTTGGGGCTCGTTGAGAGTATAAAGGGAGTTGCAAAATTAAGAAGTAGCTTCTTTTCCTAGGCTATCTGGTACTTGATCAATAATGTTTTTCCTTAACCTTGAAGTTAATGAGATTTGAGAGAGCAAGAGAGCAGAAGAAACAATTTATAATAGGGAACGTCGAGTCACACCTCCCCAGGGCATACACGTATTGTAGCTAGAAGAGGATCAAATTCAAGATACTAGTGGCTGTGATCTATTCAAAATTTCCAAATTTCTAGTCAAAATTGAAACTCAACTACAACCGGCCTAACTTTTATCCCTGGGTCAGTATAACCTGCATTAGGATTTGGCCATCTCTTCTCAACTTTTTGGAGTTTTAGTTCACGAGCTGATTGCAAATTAAACTAATTTTCAACCAACTCTACTCAATTCAACCCCCTTCAATTCAAATGAAACCCAACTTCTAGACTAGTGGGATCAGATTGGACATCATTGAATTGCTTTATGGTGAGTTTGGATAACATAATTTGAGCATTTGGATTTGGATTTAAGTGAAACAAAAATTCAAATAGCTTGTTTGGAATGTTTTAAAAGGTAAATGATTTGGATTTGAAAATTCCACCAAGGATTCTAAACCTTTAAAATGCTTGAATTTGAAATAACTTATAAAATCAATGATTTGAAATTAAGGTATTTTAAATCTATTAAATTAAAATTAAAATCCAAAATCCAAATCTAAGTTCCTAAACGCAATCTTAATTTTTCTTTTTGAAAATCGAAGTTGGCATCTTGATTTTGTTGTTCTAGACTTCTAGTTTTTCTTTTTCCACCACCCATTTCACACACACTCATTCCATGGTCAAAGAGGCTTATCCAGCTACTACCTTATACAAATAAAGCAACACTTTGCTAGCTCTTGGCATTAATTCTAGTTTTTCTTTTTCCACCACCCATGTCACACACTCATTCCGTGGTCATACGTGAATTGTGATATGATGATGGCAATAAACTCATCATATTGCTTTTCAAATCAAACTTGACACTTGCCACTTGCCAACAACCATATATATATATATATATTATGTTAGGTTCTAAGGATTAGGATCTAATGTATTTAGAACTTCAATTTGTATGTTGGCAAACCATGATCAAAACAATGTTTAGTCGTGTGTTAGACTTGCTCAAAGTATGGGATTTAATGTAAAGTTGGAATCGAGTTTTTATGCAGAATTACTATTAACTTTCTGTTAGACTCGATCGATCGAAAATTAGACTCGATCGATCGAAAATCGAGCAGATCGTTTTTCTGCAGAAAATTCCAACTCAGCCCAAGTCCATTTAATGTATAGGGTTTTATGTTTTGCCCTAAGTATATAAGGGAAAATCATAGCCACGTTTTTAGTGTTCTGAATGCTGTATTTGTGAATCTCATTGTGAGATCTAGAGGTGTTTACCTTCACATACACTTAGGGTTTACAAACTTGAGATTCATGTCAAGAGTTGTGTAAATCAATACAGTTGCAGAATCAAAAGAGCATAAAGATATACAAGCAGGTGCACTTGTGATTTGCTGAAGAATTCAAGGAAAGAAGGAGTCCGTGGATCTTGGAGCTATCATGGGGTCGTAATAGTAAGTTTCCTACACTTGGGTAGCAATAAGATGTTAGTGGTCTAAGTCTTATTGTGTAAGTTTCGATTCTTTCATAGTGGATTCAGTTTACCTTGAGGATAGCTAAGTTAAATCCTCCCCAGGTTTTTTACCGGTTTGGTTTTCTTGGGTCATCATATCGTTGTGTTTTTTATTTTTCCGCTGCTTTACTTGATATGATTGTTATTGTTTTAACCTAGATCTGAATAATAAACCTAAGTATTCACTTGGTTAATTAATTAGGTTAAACAATCTAGTTTTACAGGGATCTAAACGAACTGACATATTAAACAAATTGTAATTTGGAAAAGAGCATATATGTAGAATATAAATGAGGTTATAAACACATGTTTAGTGTTTAACGCTTTCCCTGAATTTCCATTGCCCCTTCTATCCATACAAACCCCAAAAATTCAAGAACCACAGCTTTTGTTAAACACTTTGTGATAAATCTCTAATATAGCTAGCTATAAAGTGAAAAAATATAGTAGATTAATGTGAAAATCACAACCAATTAATTACAATTTATCACATAAAATAATTATGATAAAAATATATAAAAAAGGTTGTGGTAAAAATATATAGCAAAATATATAGAAACCATGTGATTCTTCCACAATTAGTTAGAATTTAGAAACTCCTGAGAGTGCTTTGCAACCTGTTTGATTCATTTTATAAAATCCAATCAAGAAGTGAGGAAGGTGCTATAGGTAACGTACATTTTTTTATTGGAAAAGCAGATCCACGACAATTTCTGTCTACATCAGAATGGGGCCCAAAGATTTTTCTGAATGTTCCATGTTAATTTTCTCCACCATCTCAGGAAAAAGACAGTCCACCTAACAAACTCTCTTGCTTGACAGTCATGAATTGACAGTGAACGATGCACCTCTAATCTGACAAGGGATTGAGATCCCGTGCAATATTCTAGGTATTGTACGGTGTGCAATTACAAATACTGTTGGGTTACTTCTTTGTAATGTACACATACTGTGGGGGCTACCACCTTATGACGTACACGGCATATATGCGGGTACAAGATATACATATATAGTCGGCTGCATGGAATTCCTGTTAAAATCAGAATTAACTATCTTTCATAGACTGATGAATACTCTGATTAATGCTGAATTAATATTCCTTCCTACTATGACTTCCCACTAATCATATTGTAAAAAGGTATGTATATATCTAGAGAGAGAGAGAGGAAATATATTTATTGTCGGTCAAGTAGGTTCAGTAGCTTCGTTGTTAAGACTTATTAAACAGTTGGATCTTCGTGTCTATGCACAAATCAAAAGTCTATTCCAAAAATTTAAGCTTTCAACTATATCTTAGATAAATAATAATAATAATAACAACAACAACAATAATAATAATAATAATAATAATAATAAAACCTTGAGTTCCTTTAAGGCTATAGGGATTGCACCAAACCCTTTCCAGCTATATTAATTCTTGGCTCTCCTTGCAAGAACCTAAAAAAAATTGAACTAAAGCTTAAGTATGGAAAAATTCAATAGCTAAAAACAAATAAAGATTAAATTTTTTTTGAATTAGAGGGTGAAAAAATTGAATCAAAGTTCAAATTTTGGAAACTTGTACCATTTTCTTCATTTTTCAAAAACCAAGCAACTTGAAGAAAGAAAAATAAAATAGGAACTTAATTACATCAACAATTAAACACGTATACACACATATACAAAGAGACATAACATTATAAAAAAGAAAAAAAAAAAAGAAAAAAAAAAAAAAGAAGAAGGTAAAAAGTAAAATGTAAAAATAGAAGGTAACCTTTTTAAGAGCAAGTTTCTGCAATTTAGGAAGCTCCCCAAGCAAATGAGCTTTTGTTCGTCTAATCTCTGCATTCAAAGCCACCACCGAAGCCCTGTTCTTCTCGTTGGCAGCCGCATCTGATTTCTACAAAATTAAATAAATATAAATATAACCAAAAAGTAAAGAATTTTCTAAAATAGAAAACATATTAAATATAATCAAAGCAAAAACCTTTCTTTTATACTTGGCCTCCTACTATACTTTTTCCTTAACAAATAAGTTAATCATTTAAAATGTAATAAAAACAAAACATCAACAAAGAAAAAGCATATTCTTTTCTTTTCCTTTTCCTTTCAATTTTCTTGACAACCAAACATTGGGTCCCCCACTCAATAAATAAATAAATAATAATAAAACACAAAACCAACATGCAACCTCTACAAAGAGCATTAAACAGAAGATTGGTTAACTTTTTTATTTTCTTTTCCTTTCTGTATCAGTTTTTTTCTCAGCTGTCAAGCAAAGGAGAAAAAAACATTCTAAAGAAAACCAACAAAGACCCTTTTCATTATCCAAGAACGCTATGAACACAGAGATATAGACAGACCTGGGAGGCAGCAAGTATGTGTATATGCACATTTCTTGCAATTATGCAATTCACACTTAGTCATTCAATATGTGAGATCAGACCAAGATACGTTTTTCATAATGTTTCCCCTGGTTCAACTTATTTCGTTTTTCCTCATCTTATGGTTACTGATGATGCCAAGTTACTTATAAAATATCTCTAAAAACAGTTCCTAACTAATGTGCTCTTTGGGCTTTATTTTTTATTTTATTATTTTCGTTAAACAACAGTGAGCTAAAGTGAGGCTCTTCATGTACGCCAACAACATAAGGATTAAGGAACAACTAGGCTATTGGGTTTGGTAAAGCTTTTAAGGGTATTTGGGGTATTTCAGGTTTAAGACAATGGAATTCATGTACTTGGGTTAAATAGTTAGGGTGGTTTAGACATTTTAACTTTAAAAGGGATGCTAATCTTGAAAACTTCACCCTAATAAAAAAACAGGCTAGTCCACACAAAATTATGAGTATTATAATGTGCACAATTAATTTGAACTCTAACTAATTTAGATGGCAGGTAGTATTGTAAATTACTCTCCAAATAGGATGTTGATTTTAAAAGTTTGAAGTATATGGTACATGTTTCAAATAAGCTGATAATTTCATTCTTTAAATATATAAAAAACCATATAATTTATGAAAGATAGTAAAAAGTTTTTTCTCAATGGTTAAAATTCAAATTTTTACTGATAAAGACTCTATATATGTATGTATGTACATATAGTCTTAGTCATATATTTCGCCGATAAAGTCTTTAATGACTAATTCAAACAAGGACGTGGAAGTTCAACTACATAGTGATCCATGTTCTAACTTCTAATTCTATTAATGGAGTTCTACTTTTTTTTTTTTTTTTTTTGAGATCTATGGTGTTCTTCTACTCACAAAACAAATAAGTGTCACAGTAAATTAGTGAAAATCTTATATGGACCGACCACAACGAAAACGAGAGTATTATTATAAAAAAAAAATATTGTCATATTTTATTTTTAGAGAATTTCTCCTCAGACCAAGATACTAATAGGTTTTGGAATTAAACGGATATTGAATCCCAAATCTCTTATTCAACTATCAGAGATTTTACCATTTGAGTTAACTAGAACCTACAAAAATATTGTCATATTAAAGTATGTCATAAAGCTTAAATGAAATACCTTAATATGTCGCACAAAGTTCAAGCAAGTTCAAGTCCAACCTCCCTCTTAAATGCTAAATCCATGTCATTGTTTACTATGTTTCATTTCTATTTGTACTTTGGAGGTTTGGGTTTTATTTTTTTATTTTATTTTTGGTTAAACAATGAGCTAGAGTGAGGCTCTTCATGTACCTTATTTTATAAGCCCAAAGAGCACATTGGTTACTGAAGATCACTGATGCACTTTGTCAAGCTTTGCAGTGTTAGTCTCAAGACATTTTAAATGCGATGAATTTTGTTTCATCTACTAAAGCACTTAGTTAAAAATTCAAAGGTGAAGAGTGGGATAATGTACTTACCACTGTGAAATCATTTTGTGAGGCACGTGACATAGATATCCCAAATATGAATGCTCGTTATGTTGAGAGAGGAGGTCTATCTCGTTATCAACAAGATGACTTCACAATTGAGCATCATTATCGGGTAGATATTTTTTATGCTGCAATAGATTCTATATTACAAGAATAAATCATCGGTTTAGTAAGCATGCGGTGGAATTGCTTAATCTTAGTTTAGCTCTTGATCCTAAAGAGGCACATGAGTCCTTTAGAAGTATAGACATTTTGTTGTTAGTAAGCAAGTTCAAATCTTTAATATGTTTGATGGCTTTGGTATTAAAAAATGAATAGAATGAGAGCAAAGGAAGATAAACGCTAGGCAATCTCACCTAGGTTTTCTTAAGTAATCACACTTAGCTAGAACATGGCAATCACACACTCAAAGCTTAAATAAGCTGTGGAATTTTTTTAAAATCAATCTTACTACAAATGCTATTGACTACAATAAAGCCTCTATATAGGCTATAGCTACATCCTTTCTTAGAAGTAATAGGACCATATAGAACTTATTAAAGACCTTTTTTTACAGCCAAGGATAGCCCATTCCAGAAAATCTGGAATCTACCAATTTGCCCTTATTCTAACAGCTTAATTAAAACTGAACCAGCAACTTTCTAACCTAAAGAAACCCAATACTTAGACTCAATAATATCTAAAGTAGACTATGAAATGTACCAAGAAGGTCCAACATCAAAACTAGACCACAACTCTTGAATGTTGTGGAATTTAATCTTGTATTTTCTCAAACTCTTTATCATCTACATTATACTTTTTATTCCTTTGTTGGTAATACCAATAAATTTAATCAAGTCATAGGCTTTTACAGCATTTAAGCTTGATCATAATTATGGTAGCCGTCCACCCTCTAGCAGTTATTGTAACAGTTCTAGTAACAACTTAACTTCACTTGATTTCCATCAACACCAAGTTCATAGCTAATTATCACAAAGTAACTTGGATGATCCAGCACAATCCATGCACCAATCAAAGTCATGGTTGCAAGCTATACACACTCCTCAATTGATTTTGCGGCTATTTGATAGTGTAACTAAAATAACAGTTTTCAGTATTTAAATAATATTACATGTATTTTTACACAATTTTTTATCTATAATTTTTTTAAAAAATACAAATAAAATTACTAGGATTGAGCTTATAAAAAGGATAATAAAATTATAGACAAAATTGGAAATGAGTCCTTGAGAACCTCGATACACTTTGAGCGAGAGTGAAACACAAAGAGGTTTAATTAGATATTATTCGGTTGCAATGTTGTTATTTAAGCAACCAAGATCAAATTTAGTAATTAAAAAAGTCATATTTGGGTTTGAAAACTTTAAATGAAGACAATTACATTTTACCTACATCTGCTTTATAATCAAGCACTTTACCCACCTAAAATTTAATTTCAATATAAAAACAACTCAAAATCATTATAAAATTATATGTTTAAATCACATTCTTTGAAAAAAAAAAAAAAAGATATATACAACAACCTCACTATAATCTTAATATATTAAGAGTTATGAATTAAAAGTAACTAAAGTGCAATTCTTTAAACATATTTTACAATTTTTTTAAAGTTACCACTACTTTTGAGTATAGTTTATCATGTGTTTTTGTATTAGGATTTCATTTCATTCCCTTTATATGTGTGTTTGTTTCTCTAAAACAAAATGCACTCTTTAGACCACACATTAATAAATTAAATTTGATCCCCCCACAAAAAAAATTCTTGATTTAAAAGGATAAAGAAGCCTTACATATTTAAATTTGACATTCCAAGAAAGAACAAAAAATTATTTGCCGTATTGTGTGGTTTTTACCCAGTAATGGTTGGAAGTGAGAGCTGACTGACCAGAAAGTCGGATCGCCCAATTGCGCAAACAGGTAGCAATATCAAGGCCCCACCGACCACCGTTTTGCGTTTTGAAGTCAACTATGTCATTTAACAGCCGAATTCTATGACCGACCAACCGTCAGTCGTGCTCACTCTACTAGTTTCAGATTTTCTTTTATCCCAATCTATATCTTTTGTGATTATCAACCAATGAACCTCCTCAACGACTTGGCCTTATTATACATTCTAGGTTCTAGACAAAATAAGAGAGATATCAAGTCTACAATAAGGAGCTATCTATTTAATGTGCCAAATCTTACCTTCGCTTCAATCTATATATAAATGGAAATCCATATTAAGGTCCCCCACTCAATAAATAAATAAATAATAATAAAACACAAAACCAACATGCAACCTCTACAAAGAGCATTAAACAGAAGATTGGTTAACTTTTTTTATTTTCTTTTCCTTTCTGTATCAGTTTTTTTCTCAGCTGTGAAGCAAAGGAGAAAAAAACATTCTAAAGAAAACCAACAAAGACCCTTTTCATTATCCAAGACCGCCGTGAACACAGCGATATAGACAGACCTGGAAGGCAGCAAGTGTTTGTATATGCACATTTCTAGCAATTATGCAATTCACACTTAGTCATTCAATATGTGAGATCAGACCAAGATACGTTTTTCATAATGTTTCCCCTGGTTCAACTTATTTCGTTTTTCCTCATCTTATGGTTACTGATTATGCCAAGTTTATTGGACTCATCAGTTACCAATGCCATCAAAGGTGCATAGAGAAGGGACTGAAGGTGGGACTGGACCTTTATTGAGTGGAACAACTACTGCACCATGAATCCTTGGACCTCCTGGATTAATCTCTCCTCTGGGTTCATATTGGTCTTTGAACAATAGCGCTTGGTTCTTCTTCCCCTTCATGTTAAAAAGGCACATAGACTATAGAACCTTTTTAATAATTATTAAAAAAAATTATGAAATATATCATCTCCCAACATTATTCAATCTTTGTGTGCTCCAATTATTTCTCTTTTATTAAGCCACATGTTGGGAGATATAAGGCCGAAAGTATGTCAGCCATGAGTCAAACATGACACATAGTATTTACTATAATTTTCCACATGTTGGATGGAGAAGTGGGAACTGCAAAACAAAAGCTGCCCATGAGTATTTCATGCTACATATTTTTATATACTACGGTTTTTTTTGCTCATTTTGAAATAAGTTTCTTAAGACTTTTGATTAGTCTAATTATACTACTGGGACCTATGTTTCAGATATCCATTTGGCGATTGGGGGTCTTTGGTGAAATGATGGCAAATATGTCGGTTATTGGTTAATACTATTGATCATGACCCATGCGTGGAAAGGTTTAACTTTTGATTTTGAATATTCAAAAGATCCAGGAATCATTCTAAAACAAAAGATCCAAGAATAAGTCATATACGGGGGTTGGGGGCTTCTTCAGAAGAATTCTTTTCATCGCTTGAAATTTAATTCATATGAAATTTCTTTTTTATATAGAAAATATTTTTAAAAACTTTTTATATAAAAAATAATAATTAAATTATTTGACAGTTTTTTATATTTTTCATGAAAGTTATATTACATTTTTTTTTTAAGAGTTTCAACCTATGGCGTCCGCTTATGATGATAGCTCTTTCATCAGACCAAGACACCAATCAGTTTTTGGTGTAAGTAAGGATTGAATCCCAAATATCTTATACAATTATCAGAGACTTTACCAGTTGAGCTAACTGGAACCCACAGTTATATTACATTTCTAAAATGATTTATTAACAATTGCTACCGTCAACATGACGCTTATAAACATTACTATATAAAGTTTACAAACCGATATGACAATGAATGTAATTGATGAGTTTCAACTATCTAATAAATAAATGTTTTGAATTTTTTTTTTTTTTTTTTTGGTGACTGGTGAATGGTGACACATCACTATCTTTATGCATAACTCATAAATATGTTGTACCATACTTTATAATAACGTTAACATTTTCCTAAAGCTTGTAGCTAAAATAGGAATTGAGAATATTTTTTTTTAAATGAAAAAAAAAAAAGTTAAAATTCTTTTGGATAATATTTTTACTTGTGTTTGTGGTATAGATCATATCGTAAGGAATTGATCTCCAAAGTCATGATTGTTTGTAACAAGAAATCTTTTTGATTATTAGTTGTATCCCCCATTGATGCTGTAATATGTCATATTTGGCACCAAGCTTAAGGGAGACTGGGTCTATCAATCCAAATTTGAATACATGCCAATAAGGTAGTCAAGCCTAGTACAGTACTACGCAGAAATACTAGTTAGTAAATACGCATAACAGGGCGAGCTTCGGATCTTAAAAAACAAAACCAATATGATCAGTACAAGACACAATAAAAATCTCAACCGGCCTATCCATTATTTCTATATACTCTCTTAGCTTTCAAAAGATGTATTACCAATCTGTGTAGTAGACTTTAGTAATGTTATAAGGTGAAGACTGGAGCGAGGAATGAAGCTTGTTGATTTGGTGGGTTTTATGGTGAAGAAACAAGCTTTTAGATGATGCCACGTAGCATGCCATGTCAGGTGGGACCAATTGCATAGCCAACTTGATATCCTTAGGCTTTCTTGGAAACATGTAATGCAATCGGCGGTTCACTTCATCCCCAGGTTTTAACTTTGGACCCATTCAAAGTCCTTAAACCAAGTCTGCAAGGAAATTGTTTTCTGGGTTCTGAGTTCCAACCGACCTTACAAGCTACTTATACATGGTAATAAAATAAGCGGATTTTTTTTTTTTTTTTTGAAAATACTATAGAAAAAAGTTGTGTACAATTACAACTAAAAAAATCAAATATTGAAGCACAATAATAATTTAAAATAACATTATGAACAAAAATTCTTCTAAATGTAATTTGCTGTCATTTTTTTTTTTTTTTTGCATTAAGATAATATTTCACCAAAATCATCAACTAGATTTACCAAGAAACCATAATATATTAATGGTAGTTATAATAAATTAATAATTAAAAAGCACTGGATCAGCGGAGAGTCCAAATTCATACAAAAGTACCACACAAGGGGATTGAGCATGCAGAACTTAATCAAATTAAAAAAAAAAAAACACTCTCTGTTTCTATTGACCTATCTGTTTATATTGAATACTGTTATAATTTAAAATTTTCCTCTCATAATTTATCTAATTTAATTTTAGTTAATAATTCATTATAGGGTATTGAAATAAATAATTTTAATATTAGAGCATGCATCATTATGATCTTCCAAATCTTAATCTTATTACTTGTTTATTGCTAAAATTTAAGATCTCTGGTCAAGAAGCACTAGGTTACACCCACAAGATAGTCTTTGTCAAACTTGGCACATGTCCGAGTAAAATTTATCAATGAATGAGTTTTTAATCCTTCATTTTCAAATGAGGCCTCTGGTTAAATATTGTCCATTCTTAAACTTCTAATTAGTGAACAACTTGGGCACAAGTACAATAACCTAATTATCATTAGTCAATATAGTCAAACTTATAATCATTTTTAAGCTAGCTTCAGTATTTGAAAGAAAGTATGTTTTAACCTTTTTTTTTTTTTTTTTTTTTTTGAGGAAATATGTTTTAATTTTAACTTCAAATCTTAAACTCTACTTTTGCACAATAAAAAAAATAAACTAAAGAAAATAAGTTCATCCAAATGCATATTTAGAGGTGCAATTCACAGGAAAAAAAAAAAGAAATAAAAGTGTTGAATTTTTTTTTTTTTTTTTTTAGTTTGAAGGAAACTTTTTTGGATTTTTATGCATATACAAATTTGGATTTTGATGTTCAAGAGTACTTTCAAGTGGTTTTTCGACCACTGGAATGCCTACCCATCGTGACAAGTGTCAACGGTATTATTATGATCTTCCAAACCTATTACTTAGTGTTTATAGGCAAAAATTAGGATCTCTCAAGAAGAATTAGGTTACAACCAGAGTTGATCTTTCATCTTTGTCAAACTTAGCACATGTGTCCGACTCAGATTAATTGATAGATATGAGTTTTCCATTTCTTAACTTCCTAAAATGAAGTACTTAGGCACCGATCGACGTGATTAATTTAATCACTCTAGTTGATTTTGTCAAACTTATTAGCACCGTGTGCGTCATTCTTAACCTTTTGTAATATTTTGGAAGATGAAAAAACTGATTTGATTTCTGCCTTGCTATCAAATTATTAATAATTAGAAATATATACTAAGAAAATTAACGATAGTTCATGGCTTGATTGGTGCATGGAAAGCTAGCCTTAGGTCGCTGCCAATAGGTGTCAAAGCTTGCGATGTGCTTGGAGATCATGGCGTCTTGCCAGCAAGCCATGCTAGCATAGCCAATTACCGTGGCTTGCAGAGTGGTCTGGTTAGCTAGCTATGGCGTCCTAGCAAGCCACGGTTGAAATTGAAAGAGACTAAAGAAATTAACTAAGTACTAAATATCGCATAAGGTCATGTAGTTTTACTGCTGAAGCTAGCAAAAGAATATATAACATCTGTTTTTCCAATAGCTTGAAACGAAACAATATTTACAGGCAATAATGAAAATAAATGTTTATAGTTTGGTTCATTTTTACATGCACCAACAGGAAATTTTTCACCACTACTCATATAAATCAGGGATTGCCAATTCCATCATGGGAGATTGGATTAGGGGCTGAAGGTGGGACTGGACCCTTATCGAGTGGAACATATTGATCACCACCATGAACCCTCGGACCTGCACTCATCTTATGGTTTCCGATGTGGGAAGGAGGGGAATACAAAACTGGTGGAGCTCTTGAATTCTCTCCTTTATTGGCTACGCATTGGTATTTGACCAATGATGAAAATGATGAGAGATTCTTTCTCCCCTCCACCTCCATGTTTGGATTCAGAGGTCGAGCCTCAGATCTACAAAACAAATGTAACATTTGGATGAAGCAGACCTCAAATAGAAAGTTTGTTGGAGTGTGTATACAAAAAATATTCAACTAAAATAGAATTTTACTGTATATTTTATTAGCTACATCAAATAATACCATTATAATTTAAATAGAGAGGAAAACCAATGATGAAAGACTTTGTTTCATGAATTTTTGAATAGGTAAACTATTACTGATGAAAAAATGATTGTAACAATAAACTCATGTTCCTTCCGATCATTACTTGCCCCTAATCACATTGTAAATATATATATATATATATATATATTTCAGTTTTGATAGAACACAAAGTTGATATTTCTCAAATATCAAACACTACACGACACATATGCAATCTTCGAAAATTATTTAAACAAAAAAGAAAAAGGAAATAGAACTCTCTAATGGGAATTGAAGGACAACAGCAACAAGATATATCTTATGTTGGATGCATGTATTTTTCCCCTCATAATGGATCCACACGGCTGCAGAATTCACCCAAAGAGGATACATACATACATACATACATATATATATATATATATATATATATATGAAATTATGATATAATTCATATTGAACAAGAAGAAGAAGTAGAAAAAAAATCTTAAAACAAGAAGCTGAGAAAAACTATTTGTTTTAAATACTTTCTTTTAATAAAAAAAACTCCATTAAAGCAATTAAAATTTCACTATCTATTAATTTATCCCTAAATATTTATTTCTCTTTTCCTTTACCCATATTTTCCCACCAGCCAAAGGATCTAAAAAATGAACTTAGTACTATAAAGTTAAAATATTTTTTTAAAGAACAATATCCTCAAAATTTAAAAAACAATTGAATACATATTTAGATAGCTGAATGAAAACTCATCTTCCTTCACATTCTAGATACCAAAATAGCATAAAACCTAAATCCTACAACTTTAATCTAACCCACATTTCCTTTCTCCATTTTCCATCTTCTTTTCCCACATTTTCCCATCATCGATCCAAAAAGACAGTAAAAGCCAATATTGCACCATAAAAGCAATTTTCTTCAAATATAAAAGCAACTAGAGAGAATTGCACGGACAACCCAGATTGCAGTTTGTCCATATTTTTCATCAAATCTCAAACCCAAAACCGCATAAAACCAAAAACCCTACTTTGCTTTACGTTTTCCCATAATCCAAACAGACACGTACCCCGCCATAACCATAATCAGAATTAAACCACACCAAAAAAAAAAAAAAAAAAATGAAAACCCTAAAGAGATATGCACGGAGAGGCAAGAGAGAGAAGGCCAAATGCAAGGGAGGTGAAATTAAAGTATATTTGAGATTTATATCCTATTAGAACCAAGAAAAAAAAAACATAAAACAAAAAACCAAAAAAAACCAAAGGAATCTTTTAGATGAACTTTTAGAGTATATGGCATATCTAATATCTAGCTATATTGGTTATATTGAAACCCAAATTAAAAAAGTTGAACATATCTTTTATCATGCTTCTTTATGAGAAGAATTTGAAACAAGATTGTGGAGTTATGCTTCAATAATGGATAAGAATGCTGAAGATGCAAAATTTCAAATATACTCCATTGCAGACTAGTCACTAGCCTAGGCAACATCTATCACATCGGACTTCAAAAGAACTTTGTTTGTAGCTGATGTAAATTATAGTTCCATAGCACTGATGAGCTTTGCATGTTTCTTTTTTTTTTTTTAGGAGTTGGGTTTTTATGTTGTAGTTGTTGAGTTTGGAGTTCTTGTATTTTGGTCCCATGTTTTAACAAAAATCGTTCATTCATATAAAAATAACAAAAAGAAAACAGAGAAAGGATATTGAAGAAACTCACTTTTGAACAGTGAAACCAAGAAGATGAGCGAGAATCACAACCAAGAATATGAGGGACAACCATTGAAGATGTGGCTGAGACCTATACATTTTTCTCAGTACGTAATTAAGAAGAACCAACCTGGACGTCAATAGGTAAAGACATTTAAGCAAAATTCACAGTGCATGTAAGAAAAAAAATTTTAAGTAAATAATAAAAATTCACAAAGCAGAAGAGATTTTAAGCTCACCTTGCCAACTTTAACCTTGAAACTTTGCTAGAGAGAGAGAGAGAGAGAGAGAGAATATCAAGAATGAGAATTTGTGACAAAAAGAAGGGCGAATATCTGAGTGTTTATATAGAGGTAACCGTAAAACGACGAAGTAGCGTATGAAACAGCGAGGAAGTTTGTTAAATATTTACAGACGTGAATTATCCGCGTTTGGTTTATATTTATAGACGTGAATTATACGTGGAGCATAGCAGATAATATTTGTGAAAAGCAAGTTCTTGGAAACTATGGTTTCAGTAGCTTCATTGTTAAGAGTTGGGCCTTTAATTTTTGTGTTTATCGGATCAAAAAGACTCGGTTTGTTTCAGTGGCTTACCACAGCATTTCCAACTTTATATTTTTTATTTTTTATCTTTGACAATTATTTTGCAGCGATGTTGTTTGTTGTTACTAATAAAAAAAAAATCTCTTTTGACTTAAGATTAATATAGGTATAAGATTATAAGATCTCCACTATTTATCAAAAAAAATTTTGATAAATAGTGAAGATTATATTAAGTGAAGATCTCCACTTAAGATTAATATATAATTTTTGTTTGAACTTATGTTTTATAGTGAAGATTATATTTAAATATAATCTTCACTATAAAACATAAGTTCAAACAAAAATTATATATATATTGATAATCTCAAAGCAGTATATTGATTTTATTTAAATAAAATCAGATCCAAAACTTCAATCTAGAAGAAACAAAAAAAAAAAAAAAAAAAAAAAAAAAAAAAGACAAAAAACGGTAAGTATAGTTCCTGTCCATCTAAACTCGTCACCTAACCACATACGCTTTGTTAGATTTTCTTTACTGTCACTGAATCTCTCTTTTGAGAAATGAATAGAATTTGGCAGTTATTAGAAACAAAGAAGGAAGGCAGGCCAACTATAGTCTACAGTGAAGACATGTATGGCAAGTTGGTTGCTCTTTTACATAGATGGCCGAGTGGGGGTGGTAATTCTTAAGAGTAAAATCAATGTATATTTTTTAATTTGTTGAAGAGGTAAATTGTAGGAATGTAAATGAACTAAGTTTTTTTTATAAATAGTTCGAGGTTGGTTTGAAAGAAAAAATTATTTTTTGTCCATTTGTTTAGCAAAGAAGCTACGCTTAAGTCTAAGTTTAGGTTCAATTATTAAATAAGTCAAAGTCAAACATAATGATTTGTTCGTAAACAATTTCATGAATATAAGAGCTTGATTTAATTATATATAATACTATATTTTATATATATACTTGTTTAAAAATATATTTATATTGACTTAAAATTAGATTCTATAATTTGTAAATAAGTTTATTTGACATAAAATTATTATTTGTAGTTTACTGATAATATAAACTGTCATTTTGTAGTAAAAAAAAATCATAAATTTGTGAAGTAATAGTCATGGTCATTTTACTATACATGAGAAAGAAAAAAAAAAGTTAATCTTGTGCACAAACTTGGGCTAACAAGTCCAAATTTTTAATACTTAGCTTGGATCAGCTCACCTCATTTACCATCCTAGTATATTAATTGAGATGATGATGACAACTATGAACTCATATTCGTTTCAATTTAGCATGCTACTAACCATATTGTAAAATGATTATATTATCAAATATTATGTGTTCTTGTCAATTGCTCTTAATTCACCCCTCACGTGAGGGGTGTGTATTAACAAAATAATTATGACTTTCTTTTACCCTTAAGGAGCTCCTTCATTCTAACTAATGTGGAATTGTTAAAAAAAAAAAAAAAAAAAAAAAAAAAAAAAAAAAGCTAGTGACATGAGACAAGAGCAAGATTGTATATAAGCTAGACAAGGAAATCTATAGCCATACAGCCGCCATTTGGAAGCACTATCAAGAATTTATTAGTTATAAATTCTTTAAAACCAATAAATCTCTGGCTTTACTCAAAAGAAAAATTTCAAACCAATAAAAAAAAAACATTTAATTTTAGTGAGGAAGAATTTTGGGCTCCTAAAACTAGAACGGAATAATGGATTATTTTAGGAGATATTAATAAAAATTTCTTTCATGATTTCTTTCACCCCTGGTAGAAAACTAGATAAGACTTGGTGCTTAAAATAGGCTAGTTTGTGTGGTGTTATAATGCGTGATTGTGACCATAATATGGTAGACTCTCACATACACAAAAATCCCACTTGATAGATGGTATTGCTTCATAAGATAGCTTTCCTATAGAGAATTAATAACAAAATGGAACTTGGGTAAGGGTATGAATCTTATACTAAGGGCACGTTTGGTACACTATAATGATTATTACATGGGAATAAGAATAAGTATTATAAGAAATACATTAAATCTAAATGCAATAAGTATTACTATTCATTAGTTTGGTGATCATTTAAGAATAAAATCCTGAATATGCATCCACAATTTAATAGAGTATAAAAAGAAGGTATAATTAAATCATTTTTAAATTAAATTTCCTAAAATACACTTATTTTATAGTGTTCAAAATAGAGCTAATAATTAACAATAAGGAAAATTTATTTTCTTTCCTTTTGAAGATGTAGCAACAAATGGCTTTTTAAGAAAAAAATTTAAAAAGTTATTACATAAGGTGAAGGAATAGATATTCAGTACTTTTGATAAGGAATAGTTATTCATCATTTTGAAGAATAGCTATTCATAAGGAATAACTATTCATTGTAATAAAAACATAACTATATAATCGAATAGTTATGCTATAGAAATATCTATTACATTACAATATCTATTACAGTCTACCAAACGTGTCATAAGTATATTTGTTTGTAACAGATATGTGTATTTCCAAAGAGGTATATACTTGCCTATAAATATCCTTGGACATTCAGTTGGACACATACAATTTTCTCTCTATAGGCTCTGCTTGTATTTTTTAATCACCATCCTAATAGGATTACCATCCACATTAAGGACCGACATGTGGTACTAAGGTTACATTTACCTCGAGATTAAAGACCTGGTGCATAATCACTTTGTCAACCTCTAAACCTCAGAATTAGAACATTGCCTCCTACACCCTTCCCGACCACTTTCTTTCCCCTGTTTAACCTCTGATATAGTGACTTCCATTCAAGCAGCCCTAACCAAAGCAGAGGTCGAGAAAGCAATTATATTTTTTAAGCCTTATAAAGCCATTGGACTTGATGGTTTCCACCCAATCTTCTTCCAAAAATTTTAGGACAATATACAACCTTGTCCTAAAGGTCTTTAGCCAGAAAAAAGTCCCAAAGGAACTGAATTCCACCCTTTTGTACCTCATACCGAAAATGGGTAGACCAGAAATAGTTAACCAATTCAGACCGGCCGGGTTATGCAACACCTTGTACAAGACCATCACCAATTTTTTTGTGAATAGACTTAGACCGTACGTACCTTAGTAATTTGATCCACCCCTTCAAGTGAGTTTCATCTTTGGTGAAAAGGCGTGACAACACCATGTCGTTTAAGAAATAATCCATTCCATAACTACTTTAAAAAGTAAACTTAGCAGCATGGCCATCAAATTTGACCTAGAGATGGTTTATGATAAACTCGAATGGAGTTTCATTAAACAAACATTGATGTTTTCCTTTGTTGGATTGAACTAACTATATATCTATAAATAATACTACAGACACAAACTATTTTATAATATTTTTTGCAAAATATTTTTGTGACCAACTTCTTACTGATTTTTATCTAGATCAACAATTAACATCATTCTTCCATTTACCAATAGCCACTTACCATATCAGCAATTTGATAAAAAATTTGTCAAAAGGAATCATTTTCACTACATTTATCGCCACTTGGGTCCTCTCTTATGGGTCCGTATATATAAGTCTAAAAGATTAGGACACTGGTTCCTTAATAAGCTTAATATAAAACGAGTCTTTGTCAAATTAAAGGAATCATTTTCACCACATTGTTGGCCGGCTTGCTGACTTCATTACTTACAATAGGCTTAACAATTAAACATCTACTAGATTATGAGGGTGCTGCAATGTACACACTAAACTATGAGATTATTTACAATGGGCATCACTAATTTGAACTCTAATTAAAATGGTGGGTGGATATCATGTTATCATAAATGTTAGAGTGTGAATTTAAAATTTTGAAATATATCACATTATAAATACCTTTATAATTTATGATGGATAGCTACAATTAACTCTCTCTCCTTGTTGGAGGGGGGTATTAATTTAACAAATTGTTTTTTTTTTTTTTTTACACAGTATATACTATATATATAGTTAGAGAATGATGATTTAAACTTTAGATGTCTTTGATAAAAATACCAAAAAATACTACCAACTAATTGATAAGATTATGGACGTGAATATTAATACCAACCTCACAAATGCCTAGATTTGGATATCCTAATTTCGATGTGACCAATTTAATTTTTCTGGTTTGAATGGTCAAATTTTAACACGCCCAAGTTCAAATTTGATAAGGCCCAATTTACAGAAATGTGGACAGACAAACTTGCCACCGCCGGGCCCAGTTCCAAATTTGTAAAAAGTGGAAGTTGCATGTGCAGCTAAGTTCATGAGCGGTGATAAAAATCAGGCGCAACTGCAAAACCCCACCCCCCCCCACAAAATAAAAAAATTGCAAAAGATAAACGGTTGTAAAAAAGAGTAAAAGTAGAAAGTGGTGGTGAATTTCATAAAAATAGGTTTTAGGTTTTATTTGTTTTGATGAAAAATTTTTTTTTTTAATTAAAATTTTAGAAGTGTTTGATTGTGTTTAAGAAAATGTTTTGAACAACACTTTCGAGAATTAAGTTGCATTCTTGAGAATGTTAAGGAAAATATATTTTCTACTAGTTTTTCACATTTTCTCATCTCTCAATGCATATATAATAATAAAAAAAGATAAGAAGTTTAGATGAAAAAATAAATAAGTAGTGACCAGCAGTAATGGCAGTGGCTGAAGATCAACGATGTTAGTGGGGGTAGTAGTTGGGCTGTTGACAATTGAGGGTAGGGATAGAGTTGGGCTAATGAGCTTTTGGTGAGGAATAAAATGTTACGATTTTAAATAAAAGCGTAAATCATTTGATTTATGCCCAAAGTTCTTCTATTTACGGTCAATCAAAAATTATTTTCAAGTTGACCAACAATTTCAATCACCCTAAACACCCACAAATGAATAAAGCATTTTTCAGATATTAATTTCTATTGAAACAAACATAGCCTAAGATGTACATTACAAATGCTCTTATGGATTAAGATGAATAGTTACACACTAAATTGCTAATTTTGACTCTAGTTTAGATGTTATAATGGAAACTGAAAATTAGCATTGAATTATGGTCTTAATTGAAAATTTTTGAAATATCACATCAAACATTCCTGTAGTACTTCAGGATCGATGATTGCATTAACCCAAGAACCATACTTCAAAGTTTGAACAACTATGCATATTGGAGGCAAACTACCGCCTACATGTTAAGCATTCGTTTGGGTGAGTTTAATTTAGTCTAAAGTACAACTTTAATATCCTGCTGTGTGACACTAGTCTTTGTGTTGATGCCGGCTGTTCCAGCAAGATTTTGAAGTCTTTCTATAGATAATGACTTGCTGTAGTAATTGCTTTGATATAAAATTGTTCATTCATCGAGAATAGAATATAGAACTATTTTTAAACATCACTTTTATTAAATTATAATTTTATTTTGTCCACCAGTGGAGTGGCTGGCCATTTCTATCGGACATGCATCAATATTCAATATGTTGATCTTGCGCAGTTGCATTCCTATATTTACTCAATATTTGTAGCGAAAAATTAAGATCTCTCAAACTTACATAGTCAGAGTTTTCAATCTCTCGGATCTATCTTTCATTTTTAAGTTTCTAAAGTGAACAAAATGAGCACATGCATGATTAAACTAATCACCACTAGTTGATTTTGTCAAAAACTTAGAATATTCCGCGTCTTTCTTGAGCTTTAGACTATTAATTTGGAAGACCTATGTTTTGTCTTCATATGTTCTCCAAATAATATAAGTAGGGTTAAATTTTAACTTCAATCTTTTTAACAAAATGGAAAAAGAAAAAGGCCGTTCTTGCTCATAACCACATATTAAAAATAAAAAATAAAAATGGCACAACAGTTGAAGATGACCTTAGTGAATTGCTTTCTGCGTTGCTGTCAAATTTCTAATTAAAATAGCAAGAAAACAGTGAGTTCCTAGATATTAATTAACCGCTAGTGGATTTTTCAAACTTAACATAGTCTTCATCATTTTTAAGCATCAGTAATTGAAAGGAAGTATGTTTTGTCCCCATACATATGTTCTCCAAATATAACTACGGGTTAACTTTAACTTCAATGTTTTTAACGAAAGATAGAAACCAAAATGGAAAAGAAGAATAAGAAGAAGAAAAAAAGAATAAGAAAAAAGACGGTTCTTGCTCAACCTTGTACTTTTTCAACAACACACAATTATTATTATTATTATTATTTTTTTTTTTTTTGGGGGGGAAAAGAACAAAAAAAAGTTGAAAATGAACATAATGCCTTGCTTTCTGCTTTGCTATCAAATCATTAATTAAAATATATATGGCTTTTGCAACTCTTTTTTAATTATCCAATGTCAAGGAGTGCAGTCACCAAAGCTGTCAATTGTTTGTTGAACCTGATATTCCCACTGTTTTACTGCCGGAGCTCATGCTAGTTGAAAAAGATTAAAGGAACTATGTATTAAAAGTAATGATTATTACACACATACTATTATATATATACCATAGAAATGTATGTATAAAAATTATTTTTCATCTATTAAAAGAGAAAGAATCTCTTGAGATGATTTCTTAAGACTAATGTCTCACTAACATGTGGGTCACACGGTATATATGTATATTAATACATTTACACCGTTTACACGCATGTACAAAAATTATTTCTCATCTATTAAAGGAGAAAATATTTCTCAAAACGGTCTCATGAAAACTAATGTCTGACTAACATACGAATCTCACAGTGAGACATTGAACTCATAAGACTATCTCATACAAGATTTTTCTCTATTAAAGTCACAACTTTAGATAAAAACAAGCATCTGTATACCGTGTGTATAAAATTTATTTCCCATCTACTAAATAACATTCAAGCTCATATAGTTTCATTGCTGAAGCTAGCAAAAACATACATAATTTTAGAAATATAAAATTTTTCATCATGGTTGACATGTTCCAGCATAATCAATACATGATAAAGTAATAGATTCATGTGTTAATAATCTTCATCACGCTACGCTTATTGTCTTAACAAGTCGTGAAAAAGATTATACTAGAGGAATTTCATACGAAAATAAGAACTAGGTATTGGAATACTATAGGCAACACTTTCACGGGTTTTTATCAAAAGCATTGGGCAGAGAGTTGTTCAAGATAGCAACAGCAACAGCAACAAGGTTAAATGTTTCATGCACCAACAGGACATTTTCCAATACCACTCATCTTATGGTTATCAATGCCACCAATGGTGCATGGAGAAGGGGCTGAAGGTGGGACTGGACCTTTATTGAGTGAAACTACTGCACCATGAACCCTTGGACTTCCTGGATTAATCTCTCCTTTGGGTTCATATTGGTCTTTGAACAATAGGGCTTGGTTCTTCTTCCCCTTCATGTTTGGATTAAGAGGGCGAGCATCGGATCTAGAAAACAAAAACGATATGATCAGTACAACACACAAGAAAAATCTCAACCTATCCATTATTTCTATAAACTCTCTTAGCTTTCAAAAGGTATATTATCAATATGTTGCGTAGACTTTAGCAATGCACTAATGTTATAAGGTGCAGACTGTGGAGCGAGGAATGAAGCTTGTTGATTTGGTGGGTTTTATAGCGAAGAAACTAGCTTTTAGATGATTTCACGTAGCATGCCACGTCAGGTGGGACCAATTGCATGGCCAATTGGAAAATAAATATTTGTGTGTGTGTCGGTGTAGTGTATGGGACATGGTTGGCCACAGCACTAGAGATGTTAGAAAATGAGGCGGGCGTGTGGGGTTTTAGTGTCCGCCATATCAACGGAGCTATGCAAAAAGACAACCAATTTCTTTGGGGTGGTTCATGTACACCACCTGGATTTTTTCATAAGTTAATCAAGTGGTAAGTCGTGTTTGATGAATGAAAAAGTAAGATAATGATGGGTTTATACTCCTCACAATCATAGATTATCCTTTTAACTAATGCAGTAGGTATGGGATTATGTTAAAGTTATTAACATTTTTTTTAAATGATAACCACTTCAATAACACAATGAATAAATGCCAAATTACCTGTAAACTGTAATATATATCAAATATATGTTAAATTATTGATTCTTCCAAAAATTTAAACTACTCGGATATAATAAATTTAATCATATTACCGTTTAATAGGCAAAGTCCAATGTGTGGAAATTTAAATGGTAGGTAGAGTGAAGAAGATAATGATTGAATATAGGATTTTTTACTTTGATACTATGTTAAATTACCGATTCTTCTAAAAATTCATATATATCCCAAAGTACAAAGATTTTATAATTATATAGGATCCATAGAGGAAAGATACATATAGGGATAGTAAAAAAATTTCCATTCCATTTAACCTATCTTGCCTTGTTTCTCTGATTTCGTCTTATCTCATCCCAAGCATGTGTGTGTATATATATTCTATGATCATTTCTTTAACATATATAGTTGTCTCTTTCTCTCTTAGTATCCTTATCGTCATATTCTTTTTTCATACATATTCTAGATGTAAGAAATATAATGGATTCATGAGAGAGGAAGGTGCGTAAATGTGAGATGAGTGCGAGGAAGGTGCCTCGAAACCTCCCATGAGCTCACTTAAAAAGTAGTGACCAGACATTAATGGAGGACAAGAGAAAAAGAAGGGGTGTGTGAATCTTATGTAATTTTATAGCATATATATATTAACTAACTAAAAGGAGGGTTGCATGGAACAACTTTTTCTAACTTATGTGGGACTGTAAGGAGAGCTAGATGATATCAGATCAGATTGTATGCTAGACCATAATATGAATTTCTTTTGATTTACCAAAAAAGACAAAAATTAAAATTTGAGCTTTACCCACCAACCTTTTTTTTTATTAAAAATGAAAAAGTTACAGAACTCAATGATAATTGGATCATTATTGGCCCGCCGTGGTTGGCTATGTAAAGTTGGACACCAATAGAAGAGGAGGGCCATGAAGACATTAGACCTTTACTGTTCAAATTGGATAACAATGAAATCAACATCATATTCATTAACATGGTGAAGGCAGATTCAAAGATCAATAAAGTAAAAAAGATGAGAGAAAGCTATGATGTTTTTTTCTTTTTTGAAAGGTATATCATATATGCATGTTAACCCTAGCATTGCTCTATTGTCACGTATCATATATGCATGTTGAACCTTGATTGTAATTTGGAAAGAGCATATATGTAGAGAAGAGTGCATTTGTATGAGTCCTGTTGAAGTATTCATTTGCTGAAATTACTATAGAAAATAAAGCTTCTCCTCTAGCGTAAGCAGATTCGTCAAAATAGACTCAAAAAGTTTGAAAAGCACTCACAAAACCTGTAAGGCTGTAACCCAATTAAAGTGATTAGGGTCGCGGGATGGAGTTTCGATAATTCTCGTATTCAAATCAAAAAAAGGAGGCAATGTATAACAAAATTTGTGAAGACTTCCTCATGTCACTTCCATGAGACTGTGACCCTTTTGCTTTATTTTTCTTCTCCCACTTGCTTTTTAAAGAAACAAATCTTTGAGATATGGAGCATAAAAATATCAATAAGTTTATAGACATTTTGTTTTTAGTCAGATTTTTTACAGCTTGCCTTTTCTTTGTGTTATAATGGTTCTAAATAAGACCTGGGTGATCTATTTGGTGAAAACTTCTGTGTCAATGTCTCTATGACATAATTGGGTAAATAAAATTTGGTAAAGGTAATACAGCTTAGTACTTTTATACAAGGGACTGGTAATAAGCAACACACTTCTTTTGAGTAGTTAAGTCAAGTCAAGCATAATTCAAATAATTAATGTCTATTTGTTAGCATTTATTGGAAAAGTAATTCTGAGTCTATATTAGAATAGGTCTTTGCTAATAGGTGCTTTGTCACCTTTTGTTATTCTTCTATTATGTTTTGGGAAATCTCAAAATATGGTTCTTTTTGAAAATTTGATAAACATTAATAATTTTTCTATTTTTTTTTTTAAAGACTAGTGTATAATTAGGGGGAGTTGAACCCAAATTCTGCACATGAGAATAGCTAGGTGTTAGGTTTTTCTAGTGTCGGCTATCCACGACAAATATATGTTGTAATTTTGGGTTATGAGCATTTGTAATTGGTATGGGTATTATATGGGTTGAAGAATGAAGTTTTTGTTCACTATGCTAGTCTGAAGATCTCAGTCTATCGAAATCCTATGATCAGTAGATTGAAACTAGAGTTGAATAGAAAATCTTGTTAAAGGTTAAAATGAAAATAGACTTTAACTTTAAGAGGGAGATTGCAATAAAATGGAAGATGATCTTTTAACAAGCTCTTTGATTTTGCATGAAGAATAATATATCTATATAACGAGATGATGAGAGAATCAACTAAAGTATTTGGCTTTTGCAACGACAAAATTCGTTGAGAATAAGTTTCCCAATAAAATGAAAAGATAATTTTTTTAGGATTCATAACATGATCAACCATAAATAATTTTTGGGATTCAAAATAACATCAAGTTCCATTTTAACAGGCAATGGATTGAAATGTATATTTATTGTTCCATCTGAATCTTAGTATATTTCTTATTCTTGAAAGGAAAAATTTGTTATTTCATGCTCTGACCCCTCTTAATTTGAAATTCCAGTTTCATCATATTGATGATGCTCAAATTTGTAACATTAGTTTCGTTTAATATTATTTTTATAATTAGAAATATAATTCCACATAATATAATCTCAATTTTAGAGATGATTAAATACGACCACACAAAGACACTATCCAAATTTGTATGCATTTCAATGATTAGAGTCTTGGTATAAAATAGCTAGCACTGTGTTCGAATTTAGTAAGCAACTATATATGTATCACTGGTTTGGTTTAATATTATTTTTGTTGCCTCTAGCTTCTTTGGGTAGGATTGAAGTTAGGCTATAGTTCAACTTACAATCTTACATAAAAGAATCATTTGCACTACAATGACAACAACAAAAAGACGAAGAAAGAAAAAAATCATTTGCACTGCTTGCAATGTGCTTAACAATTAAACATCTACTAAAGCCTAAATTAATGGAATTGGACCTCCACTTTTACTCTTTTTAACAACCAAATTTCTCTTTTGTCTCTTCTCAAAAAAAAAAATTATCTTTTGCCTTTTGGCATGTGTGATTTTTCTCCACCTCTCAACTTAGTACATGCAACATGCAGTTCTTCCAAATTTAGAATTGGGCTTCGCAAAGTTCGGCTGTCCACATTGGTATAAGTTAGGCCTTTCAAAGTTGAGCTTGAGTCTGTCAAAATCTGACTAATCAAACCATCAAACTTTAACTGGGCTTTATCGAAATTAGGATATCTAAAATAGTCCATACCTAGGAGTTTCTGAGTAATCACTGTATTGTACGTGTATGGGTTGCTCAACCACGTACTTTCAAGAAAGCACAAACGTAGATGATGAACGTATTAAAAATTGCCTTCTGCGTTGCTATCCAATTATGAATTAAAATACCAAGGAAACAATGAGCTCCTAGTCCAAGATATCAATCAACTACTAACTGATTTTTTTCAAACTTAACATGGTCAGCTTCAATATAATTGGAAGAACTTGTGTTATGTTATGTTCCCTCATGTTCAAGGGTTTAACTTGAACTTCTATTTCTTAAACAAAATATGGAAACTAAAATGGGAAAAAGAGCAATTTGGACCGTTCTTGCTTAACCACGTATGATATGTGTTCAAGAAAAAGTACAAAAGTTAAACATCAACATAATGACTTGCTTTCTGCCTTGCTATCAAATTATTAATTAAAACATATATACTAAGAAAACATGAGCTTATCTCACCATATATATGCCTTTGCAACGCTTTGATGTCCATTGTTGTTGAACTTGATTCTCACTGTTTTATTGCTGAAGCTCAAGCTAGTTGAAAGAGACTCAAGTAGAGATCGCTCAAGCTCATGTAGTATGACAAAACATTATGGAGAAAATTTTGAGGATTTTTATTTTATTGTTTCATATTCAAATATTTTTCATATCATGGGTAAAATGTGAACATTTACAGTGAAAATTTGGATATTGTGTGAAATATTTTACGTACAAAAATATGAAATGATAATTAACCTTACTTTTATTCAAAAGCAAGGGCAGATAGAACAACAACAACAAACTTTTATGCACAAACCGGACATTTTCCACTACTCATCTTATGGGCACCACTACTGCCATCAATGGTGCACGAAGAAGGGGCAGAAGGTGGAACGTACGGGACGTCTATTAAGTGGAACAACTTCATCTCATGGTTCCTCTCCATGTTTGGATTAAGAGGGCGAGCTCCAAATCTAAAACACAAAAGCAACATGATCAATATAAGCCACACCCAAAATCTCAACCTACCCATTTTTTTTTTAAACGTCTCTAAGTAAGCTTTCAAAAGCAATATCATTATGTGGCGTAGACTGTAGAAATGTTAATGTAGGAGTGAAGAATGAAGCGTGTTGGTTCGGTGGGTTTTATAGAGTTGAAGAAACTAGCTTTTAGATGATGGGGGCCAAATTAATTACGGGGCCAATTGGTGAATTAAGAATTTTGTGTGTGTCGTTGGACTCTAGGCCACATATGGGATAGGGTTGGCCAACCCACTAGAGATGGTCGGCAATAAGGTGGGCATGTAGGGTTAAGTGTCCCCCATGTCAGCAAAGCTAGTCTAAGAAAAAAAAAAAACTAAAAACAAGAAAAGGTCCGATGCCACAACTTGTGCTACAACTCGCCACAAGTTATAGCACCAGAATTGCTCTAAAAACAATTGTTATTGGATAAAAAATCTAATACCATGACTTATTTGTCACAATAGTAAGTGGTAAAGAAAAACTAGTAAATCATGTGTACGTGGTAGACAATTATTCACAATCTATCACATCAAAATTATGGTATAAAGTTATGAAATAGTGTGTGACCTTAGAACTACTCTTTTTTTAGGGTGGTAGTTCATACAATCTGTTATGAGTTACTCAAGTGGTAAGTCATGGTTGTTGATAGATGAAAACATTGAAAAGCTAAATAATGATAAGTTTATATTCCTTACAATCATAACTTATCATTTTGGCAAGTTATAAAAAGGGTCATGTTAAGAAGTGTATTTATGCACTCGTTAAGTTTGAGTTTTATAACATAGTTGATTCCATTTTATAAGAAGTTGAGTAATTTTAGTTTAAAGTTCATATTTTTATTAATTTTTGTTATTTTCCAATTCAAGTGAAACTATTTTGAAACATTTGAGATAATGGTTGTCTATACCCACCATAACACAAAAACATAGAGGTAAGTGTGAAAAAATTGGTGAAACTTTTGGTGCTAAGAGACTTTTCTCATAAGAAATTGTTGAAACTATTACAAATTTTATTACAAAAAAATTTACAAATTTATATGATAATAAACGTAATTGGTGTCATTTTAATAACATAATAAATAAATATTAATTTTTAAAAATTATTTGTGACACATCAATTTGTAACATTTACATAATAAATTTCATAATATATATTTTTAGCATTATATATTTATCTATAATTGTAGGATGCACATTATTGGAAGAAATATACATCAATATATGCATGTTCCCTTTATGTAAGAGCAATATATAGTTATATAAGAGACATAGAGAGAAAAGATACACATTTCTTTTTTAATATATAACACTCGATGTTCATGAGATATTGTTAAAATTCCATAAACCGATTATGGTGGAATGCAGATATAATTGAGAGAGAGAGAGAGAGAGTCCCTTAAAATCTTCCATGTGCTCAATTCAAAAAATAAATAGACATTAATGGGCAGAGAAAAAGAAGTGATATGTAAACCATATATAATTTTCTAATATATATTAACAAATTAAAGTGAACAGTGTGTGTGTGAATCTTCTATCTCTAACTGATGTAGAATGGTTAAAAATAGAAAAGCTAGGCGAGATGACATATTTGACCAAATTGTAAAAGTCATGCGATTGTATGCTACATTCTAAGATAACTTTCTTTTGATTAAAAAAAAAAAAAAATTGCAACCAGTTTTACGAGGTTTGAGAGAAGTCATGATAGTTATATATATTTTTATTAGTTTTTATTTAAACCTAGTATTTAAACCTAGTATTTATGTATCACTCATAATCTACCACATCAACAGGTGTGAAATTTGTTTTCAAATTTTTTTTTTTACATTTATAAAATTTCCCCTTATAAATAAAAATGAAAGACAATTATGGTTATATTATATGAAACCATATTATCTTTACAAGATAATTGTAGAATTTATAAATTATAAATTTTTTATTTCTCATCAATTTGGAAAGGTAAATCAACCTACCAATTAAAAAAAGAGTTCAACATAATAAAAAAAGCCATAGATTTATCTCTTAAAAATACAAAAAAAAAAAAAGTTTGGAACAAAATTTGGAAGAAAAAAAGAGACTAAAAAATGGATAATCTTTTTGTCAAAGTGTTGATCAGCTATCTGCCTGGCAGCTCCCAAATTTTTTTTTTTTTTTTGGCAATTTTTATTGTGAGATTTTTTCAAATCCTTTTGGAGAGATTAAAAGAAATACTTTATCATATAAAAATATAGATCCGTAAGGTCCCAGAACTCTAATGATTTTTTCTATATATAAAATAAAAAAATAAAACCTTCACCCACCCTACCGAAACTTAAATTTTGAGTCTTCTTCTCCTACAAACACCCAAAAGAGCTCAAAATTTCCAGAGAATAATCATTCAATTTTAGTCCAAAACAAAACTTCCACCAACCAATCGTCAAAGTCATCAACCTCAATCTTTTTCCTCCCTAAGTGAATGGATTTTTTTTTTGGACTCAATCTATACCAGTGAGTCTGACTACTATATATATCCACCAGTCATATAAAAAACAAATAGTTACCAGTTTGGACGTAACACCCATGTCATGCCATTAGACTAAATAGTAAATATTCAGCAATAGATTTCTATGGGATCTTCACACACACACATATAGTGTTACAACTTACAAGAAGCTTTAGTGGCATAAATGCACCAATACACACACATCCTTACTTTTAAATTGTTGAAGTATTAAATATTATTGTTCAATCAAAAATCTTGTAACTTACTCGACACCTCATGACATTTTCAATAGAAATTATTTAAAGTTAAATATCTTTGACTAATGCTAGTGTATAGCTTAGACTAGATTAGCTCATCGAGCTTAGCCCAGTATACTGTACTTGTAATTCACTTATATTACTTGTACTGCACACATACCTAACCTATATAAAACTCTCTATTGTACATTATTACACACACAATATACAGACTATTCAGTCATTCTCTCTCACTTTATATTTGTAGGGTTGAAATTTATCAATCATTTTGTTGGTTTTATTCCGTGTCAATTTGCTTGTATTTCAGCACTTAGAAACTCTGTATTTAGGTGGGAATCATGTAAGGGTCGTGTGTGAGAGAGTGTGAAGAAATGCTCAAGATTGTGCAGTGAAGCAGGGACTCGCGACTGGATCTCACGGATGGCTCGCGACTAGCAAGCCGCCAAAACATGCACACGAGTGAAGCGTGCAGAGAAGCTATACCGTCTGCTAGCTGTTGCACTACACGACAAAACGTCCAGCCTGGCCATTCAATTAGCTTGCGGCTTGAACTCGCAACTCAGTCAAACCGCAAGACCAAGCCACCAGCCAGCTCTGATTTGGAAAAACTGACTCTTCACATTCCTTTCTCACCTCAGTATAAATACCCCTTATACCCACGAAATGTAGAGAGCTTGTAGAGAGAATTTTGAGAGAGAAACCCTAGAGAAAACAAGATTGACTCATCCACAATCTTTACATAGTGACTCTTCAAATTCCTCTACTCTCACCCTCTCCATTGTTAGATCCTTGAGAGGTACATTACCCAAATCTTTTTCTCACCAGACCCATATCTGTGAGAAAGTTTTTTGGTGCTTTAGGAAGCAGTTTGAAAGGGACTAATTGATATTGGTTGATGCTATGGGCTATAGCGGAATCCAAGAAGTTAAAGAAGAAATAGGTTCGGCGTAACCTCGTTGGAGTACGAGCTTGGAGGGCTTAGGTGCACTGGGTAGATTAGGATTGGAGGGTTTACTGTTGTCCATGTATCCCAACTACATTCTTTAGTGGATTATTTACCGCTTGGAGGGTGGCGGAAAGGTTTTACGCCGAGGGCTTCAGTTTCCTCTTTGATAACACATCATTGTGTTGTCCTTGTGTTTGCATCTCTCTTCCCTTAATCTTTGCCATTTAATTTCTGTTGTAGATGTGATTTTATTTGGTTTAGATTATTTATCAATTCTGGTATAAGCTTATGTTCATTTTCCGCACATAATTTGTTTGATATTAAGCTTGAATTAGTAATTTGCAAATTGGGGGCCTAAGCGTTCATAGTGTTTTTCACACTATTTGAACATTCATTTGGTATCAGAGCGGGTGCACTTGTTGTGATTTAATCACCTTAGTGCGATCCTTGACCCCTTAACTATGGATGAAGCTATGGAAAAGGCTAGGCTGAATTGTGGTTTAAATGTTTGTGATAATAACTCTATGAGTATGTTTAAAGAGTGTTCTAACACTGAACTCCTAGAGTTATTAAAAACAAAGAAACATGCTAGAATGTTTGTTCACATGCGGAAATATTTTGAAAATGAGAATCACATCTTACACAATAGTCTATGTGAGTCTAACTCTTTGATTAAGAAGTATAAAATAAGAAATAGAATATTGTGTGATAAGATTGATAATCTGAAAAAGGAAATTAAATCTAACAAGAGTGTAGAAAATGAAGAAAAGTTTTTGTTTGAAGGTCAAGAGTGCTTGTCACATGCTTGCTTATTTGTGCACACTTCTTTGAAGGTATTTAATTCATGCTTATGGTATCTAAATAGTGGTTGTTCTCGCCATATGACAGAAGATAAATAACTGTTTAAGTCACTCAAAGAGAAAGTTAGTGACTATGTGACATTTGGTGATGAAAGTCATGCTCAAGTTCTCGGCAAAGGGACTGTTGAGATACCGGGATTACCTCTATTGAAAGATGTCTTATACATCAAAGGGCTAAAGGCGAATCTCTTAAGCATCACTCAAATATGTGATGAGGACTTCCTTGTTCAATTCTCAAAGAAAGGGTGCATAATCATTGATGAAGAAGGAATTCAAGTCCTGGAAGGAAATAGGACTATCGATAATTGCTATGGAGTAGTTCCTACGGCACCCATTTAGTGTAGAAGTGCACGGGTTGACATGTTGGAACTTTGGCATCACAGATTTGGGCATGCAAATTTCAAACAAGTAGCTAAAGTATCCAAACTTGAAGCTATTGAGGGACTTCCAAAGTTTGGAAAGGTGAAGAAGACTGTTTGTGGTGAATGCCAAATGGGAAAGCAAACAAAGGCAAGTCATCACAAAGTGAATGTGATTGCTACCTCACGATGTTTAATTAGAGCTACTTCACGTTGATCTAATGGGGCCTACAAGAACTGAAAGTCTAGGAGAAAAGAGGTACATTATGGTCATTGTTGATGATTTCTCAAGATACACTTGGGTTGAACTTCTTAGAGAAAAATCAGAAGCATGTGAGAAATTGGAGATTCTTTGCAAAAGACTACAAAACGAGAAAGGGATTCCTATTGTCAAGATAAGGAGTGATCATGGCAAGGAATTTGAGAATGCAAGATTTGAGTCATTTTGTGAAAAATATGGCATTAAGAAGGAATTTTCAACCCCGAAAACCCCTCAACAAAATGGGGTGGTTGAAAAGAAGAATCATGTGATTCAAGAAATGGCAAGAGTTATGCTACTAAACAAGCAAATTCCTCAAAAGTTCTGGGAAGAAGCCGTGAACACCTCATGTCACATTGGTAATAAAATATTCTCTCAAGCGGGAACAAAGAAGACCGCCTATGAAATTTGGAATGGGAAGAAGCCGAGAGTGAAGTACTTCCGAGTGTTTGGAAGCAAATGCTACATTCTAAATGATCGGGAGAACTTTGAAAAATTTGATGCCAAAAGTGATGAAGGCATTTTCCTTGAGTATTCTACTACTAGTCGGGCGTATAGAGTTTACAACAAGAGAACCAAGACGGTAATGGAGTCTATCAATATAGAAATTGATGATGCCATAACGAAGGTAGAGATTGTTGATGATGAAGAAGGACCAAGCATTAAAGAACCCACTGTTGAGGTCGAAGCTCTTGATATAGAAGTTGAAGGACCTACACCGGAAAAGGAATCAACTCCTAAGAACTCAAGAATGGAAACAAGATCAATGTCAAGAACATCTAGTCCTCTCACTCCTCCGAAAGTTCATCCTCCCATCTCCCGAAATGACGAAGTCTTAATGTCAAAGAAACCATCATCCAGAGTGACTAAGAACCATCCAGATAGCAACATAATTGGGTCTTTAGATGAAGGTCTTCGCCTTAGAAAGGGAAACGTACTTCTAGCCAATCATGTAATATACCATTGTTATCTTACCCAATTTGAGTCGAAAAGAGTAGAAGAAGCTCTCCAAGATGAAAATTGGGTTGAGTCAATGTATGAAGAGCTGAATCAATTTGTGAGAAATGATGTATGGGAACTTACTCCAAGACCTGAAAATGTTCATGTCATCGGCACCAAATGGATCTTCAAAAACAAGATAGATGAAGATGGAGAGATTATCCATAATAAATCTAGGCTAGTGGCTCAAGGATACACTCAAGGAGAAGGAGTAGATTTTGATGAATCCTTCGCTCCTATGGCAAGACTTGAGTCTATTCGAATTCTTATGTCAATTGCATGTACTTTGAACTTCAAACTCTACCAAATGGATGTAAAATGTGCATTTCTAAATGGATACCTGAATGAAGAAGTGTTTGTCGAACAACCCAAAGGCTTTGAGGATCCTCACTTTCCCGATCATGGGTTGAGATTGAAGAAAGCCCTTTATGGTTTGAAATAGGCTCCAAGAGCTTGGTATGATCGACTTATGAATTACCTCCTAGATAGAGGATTCAAAAGAAGGTATGCTGACCAGACTCTATTTGTTAAGAATGATGATGATTATCTTCTCGTGGCTCAAGTATATGTTGATGACATAATATTTGGAGTTACCATTGATGATCGGGCTATAGATTTTTTTGAGGAGATAAAGAAAGAGTTTGAGATGAGTATGGTGGGAGAGCTTACATTCTTCTTGGGCTTTCAAGTCAAACAAAAGAAGGAAGGCATATTCATTTCACAAGAAAAGTATGCTAGAAATATTGTCAAGAAGTTTAGACTAGACTCCAAAAAGCATGCCTCCACTCCTATGAGTTCATCTACAAAACTAATTCTTCTGGGGTAGAAATGAGTTCAGCCTTGTATAAGAGTATCATTGGGAGTTTACTCTATCTCACAGCTAGTAGACCGGATATTGCATTTAGTGTTGGTGTTTATGCTAAATGTCAAGTTGCTCCAAAGGAATCCCACCTAACTGCGGTGAAACGTATTATACGATATATCAATGGAACTCTAGATTATGGGTTGTGGTATTCAAAGGACTCAAATGCTTGTCTTGCTGGCTATTCAGATGCAAACTGGGCTGGTAGTGTGGATGACCGAAAGAGTACTTCAGGAGGCTGCTTCTATCTCAGTAACAATCTTATCTCTTGGATGAGCAAGAAAAAAAACTCTGCGTCTCTTTCTACGGCTGAAGCTGAATACATAGCTGCTGAAAGTTGCTGCACACAACTCCTTTGGATGAGAAGCTGCTTCATGACTATGGGATTCCTCAAGATATAATGTGTGTTTTTTGTGATAACACCAGTACTATAAATCTCTCCAAGAATCCTGTTCAGCACTCAAAGTCAAAACACATAGAGATCCGCTATCACTTCATCCGAGATTTGGTGGAAGATAAAGTTGTGTGCCTTGAATTCATACACACAGACAATCAAAAGGCGGATATCTTCACCAAACCTCTCGATGGTCCACAGTTTGAATCACTCCGTAAGACCATTGGTGTTGGTATAATTCCTTGAATCTCCTGTGTGTTATGTGCTCTTCATGATCTGATCCTTGTTCCTTCATGAATCTCAGGAGAGCCTTGTTCCTTCATGACCTGATCACTGATGAAGAGATTGATATATGTGCTCCCATCTATCATATTTTGTGCAAAACTGTTGCAAAAACTGAATTAAGGAACTGTATTCCTTTTTGCCGTCTCGTTTCAAGAATATTGAAACTCAAATGCGTTCATCCGTCAGAAGATGAATCTCCCTACCCAAGGCCTAGTCCAATCAACATTCGTACTCTCAACGCCAGCATTGGTCATAGCCAGAAAGGAATCAAAACAGAAATTCCATATACTCACAGTGGTTCACACTCTAGCTCATCCTCCTATGACAAGAAGCTAGACAACATTATGACATGCGTTCATGACATAAACACTAAGGTGTCCGGACTCGCCTCCCTCCTGCATCATCACAACATCCGCTGTGATACAAAGTTCACCTCTCTTCAAACTCAGTTGGATGAAATTCAACGAAAGCTAGAAGAAAATGAGATCTAGCTATTCTATGACAAAAAGGGGGAGAATGATATTGATAGGGGGAGGAAGAGCTGCATCAAAGGGGGAGTACTAATGTTTGAAGAGCAGAAAAATGAAAAGGCTTATGTTTGATATAATATTGTGCTTTTAGTTTAAACTTCTGTACCTTTGCTTATGTAGTTTGTGTTTTGTACCTTTGCTTATGTGGCGTTTGGTTATTTTGTACCCTTACTTTTTAGCTTAAGTACTTGTTGCTAAATGTCAAGTATTTTCTTTAAGTACATCACTCTTGTGCCCTTTGTTGGATTTTATATCCTTAATGCAATTACCTTGTGTTGTTGCATTGGTTGAGTATTGGATATACAAATGATACTTTGTATTGAGCTTTCTAGCTTGTATGTCCGGATGTTCATTCCATGTGTGAATGAGCATTATGATCACTATTTATAGTGATTGTTTGTTTTTGGTCAAGCCATGTTTTATAGCCTTATTCTATATTGCTTGATCGTATTGTGCTTGCTTCATATGCATTACAAGTTTTTCTACATACAATGATCATATTATGTGGTTGTTTTTAAGGAGATACTTGTGCCTATGTTTCAAGAGCTTCACAGATTCTAGAGTTAGGTGTGAGTGAGTTTTGTTCAACTGCTCCCAACTCACGCGTTAAGTCTAGAGTTTGTTGTAGGGTTTTGTCACGAAATAGCCAAAGGGGGAGATTGTAAGGTTGAAATTTATCAACCATTTTGTTGGCTTTATTTCGTGCCAATTTTCTTGTATTTCAGTACTTAGAAACTCTGTATTTAGGTGGGAATCATGTAAGGGTAGTGTGTGAGAGAATGTGAAGAAATGCTCAAGATTATGCAGTGAAGCAGGGACTCGCGACTAAATCTTGCGGGTGACTCGCGACTGGCAAGCCGCTAGAACATGCACATGAGTAAAGCGTGTAGAAAAGCTGTACCGTCTGCCAGCTGTGACATTACACGACAAAACGTCCAGCCTGGCCATTCAGTTAGCTCGCGGCTTGAACTCGCGACTTAGTCAAGCCACGAGGCCAAGCCGCCAACCAGCTCTGTTTTGGAAAAACTGACTCTTCACATTCCTTTCTCACCCCAGTATAAATACCCCTTATACTTACGAAATGTAGAAAGCTTCCAGAGAGAATTTTGAGAGAGAAACCCTAGAGAAAACAAGATTGACTCATCCACAATCTTTACATAGTGACTCTTCATATTCCTCTACTTTCACCCTCTCCATTGTTAGATCCTTGAGAGGTACATTACCCAAATCCTTTTCTCACCATACCTATATCTGTGAGAAGGCTTTTTGGTGCTTTGGGAAGCAATTAGGAAGGGGCCAATTGATATTGGTTGATGCTATGGGCTATAGCGGAATCCAGGAAGCTGAAAAAGAAATAGGTTCGACGTAACCTCGTTAGAGTAAGAGCTTTGAGGGCTTAGGTATACTGGGTAGATTAGGCTTGGAGGGTCTATTGTTGTCCATGTATCCCAACTACATTATTTAGTGGATTATTTACTACTTGGAGGGCAGCGGAGAGGTTTTACGCCAAGGGTTTCGGTTTCCTCTTCAATAACACATCGTTATGTTGTCCTTGTGTTTACATTTCTCTTCCCTTAATATTTGCCATTTAATTTCTGTTGTGGATGTGATTTTATTTGATTTAGATTGTTTATCAATTCTACTATAAGCTTATGTTCGTTTTTCGTACATAATTTGTTTAATATTAAACTTGAATTGGTAATTTGTAAATTGGGGGTCTAAACGTTCATAGTGTTTTTTACATTATTTGAACATTCATTTGGTATCAGAGCGGGTGCACTTGCTGTGATTTAATCACCTTAGTGCGATCCTTGACCCCTTAGCTATGGATGAAGCTATGGAAAAGGCTAGGCTAAATTGTGGTTTAAATATTTGTGATAATGACTCTATGAGTATGTTTAAAGAGTGTTCTAATACTGGACTCCTAGAGTCATTAAAAACAAAGAAACATGCTAGAATGTTTGTTCACATGCTGAAATATTTTGAAAATGAGAATCACATCTTACACAATAGTCTATGTGAGTCTTAACTCTTTGATTAAGAAGTATAAAAGAAGAAATAGAATATTGTGTGATAAGATTGATAATATGAAAAAGGAAATTAAATCTAACAAGAGTATGGAAAATTAAGATAAGTTTCCGTTTGAAGGTCAAGAGTGCTTGTCACATGCCAGCTGTTGTCACATGCTTGTCACATGCTTGCTTATTTGTGCACACTTCTTCCTGCATCCTCTTCCTCAGAGTCTCCCATTTTTACTAATCTTTTCCTCCCTCTCGATCCTGAGCTTATGGAGGATTCTTCAACATTGGCTGCCTCTCCATACGACTCATCTCCGATTCTGTCCCACGCATATGACCCGCCTATCTTGGATCCTGTGGCACCACCCTTTCCTGAGTCTCCTGTTGATCCTGAACTTCGTCGTTCCACTCGAGTATGCATTCCTCCCTCTTATCTCACTGATTATTACTACTCTTTTTCTCTTGCCACCCTCTATGAACCTCACACCTATCATGAGGCCCATACTGAACCTTTTTGGTAGTAAGTTATGAATGAAGAATTAGATGCCCTTCGTAAGAATCACACTTGGGATATGGTTGATTTGCCTCCTGGTCAGTCTATAGTAGGTTGTAGGTGGGTTTACGAGATCAAGACCAAGGCTGGTAGATCTGTTGAATGGTACAAGGCTCGCCTAGTTGCCAAGGGCTTTACTCAATAGTATGACATTGACTATGATGAGACATTTGCTCCTGTTGCTTGCTTTACATCTGTCAGATGTCTCATTGCTGTGGCTGCTATTCGCCGTTGGCCTCTTTATCAAATGGATGTCAAGAATGATTTTCTCAATGGAGACCTCCAAAAAGAAGTGTACATACAACCACCCCCTGGCTATCCACACTCAGGCAGTGAAGTTTGTCGCCATCGTCGTACTCTTTATGGCCTCAGACAAGCTCCTTGAGCTTGGTTTGAAAAGTTTAGCTCAGTTGTTACTCAGCAGGGTTTCATTTCAAGTACTCATGACACTACTCTCTTTGTCTGAAGATCCTCTGCTGGTATCACTCTTATTCTTCTTTATGTTGATGATATGATTATTATTGGAGATAATTTTGTAGGTATCTACTCTCTTCAGCACTTCCTTAGTCAGCATTTTTAGATGAATGATCTAGGCACTCTTAGCTATTTTCTTGGGCTTGAGGTTACCTCATCCTCTGATGGATACTATCTTTCCCAAGCCAAATATGCTTCTGATCTTCTCTCCAAAGCCAATATCACCGACAACAAGACTGTTTCCACTCCTTTGGAATACAATGCAAAACAAGACTGTTTCCACTCCCTTGGAATACAATGCAAAGCTCACACCCTTGGATGGTGAACCTCTATCCAATGCTACTCGCTATCGTCAATTGGTTGGTAGTCTGATCTATCTCACTGTTTTCAGATATTTCCCATGCCGTGGGTATGGTTAGTAAGTTCATGGATGCCCCTCGTTCTGTTCATTATGCTGCCGTTCTTCAGATTCCCCGATATGTCAAGGGCACACTTTATCATGGTCTCCACTACTCCTCTCGATCTTCTCTCGAGTTTCATGTTTATTCAAATGCGGACTGGGCAGGTGACTGACTGATCGATGCTCTATCACACGTTTCTGTTTCCTGTTGGGTACTTCTCTTGTCTCGTGGCATAGCAAGAAGCTGGATGTGGTTTCCCGTTCCAATACTAAGGCTGAGTATTGTGCCCTTGTCGACACCACTTACGAGCTTGTCTGGTTTCGCTGACTCTTAACTGACATGGATGTTCCACAGCCCACTGCCACTCCTCTTTATTGTGACAATCGTAGTGCTATCTATATTGCTCATAATGATGTCTTCTATGAACGCACCTAGCACATTGAGATCGACTGCCACATCACTCGTTAGCATCTCAAGAAAGGCAATCTCAAGTTGTTCTCCATCTCCTCTGCTGACCAGCCTGCTAATATCTTCATCACGTTTCACCAGTCTGGTCGTCTTCGAGATCTTATATCTAAACTTCAGTTGGCTTCCTTCTTGCTACCTCGAATTTTAGGGGAGGTATTAGTGTATAGTTTAGACTAGATTAGCCTATTGGGCTTGGCCCAGGCCCAGTATACTGTACTTGTAGTTCACTCATATTACTTGTACTACACACATGCCTAGCCTATATAAGGCTCTCTATTGTACATTATTACACACACAATATACAGACTATTCAGTAATTCTCTCTCACTTTATATTATTAACAACTAATATGAAATTTTTTTTTTTTTCATGTAAATTCGTCTCAAATCACATTAATTGATGATATAGTTTTTATTATTACGCAAAAATTGGTATCAGAGCAATTGGTTCGAGTTTTTGGCCATGACAAATATAAAGTTTAAGGTGGATCTCTTTTATGGGATAAATAATTTTTCTTTGACAAAAAACTGTCAAAGATATTTTGGTGCAGTAATGATTAAGGGGCTGTTTGGATTTCTTGTTTCAATAACTCATAACTCTGTTTCCATAACTCATAACTCAAAAATGGTGGGACCCATAACTGAGTATTCGTTTGGAAGCACCATAACTCTGTTTCCATCACTCAATTCTCTAATTTTTGAGTTATGAGTTATGGAAACTGAAAACACATTTTGGCTGTTTTCAGTTTCCATAATTCATAATTCAATGACATTTTTGTAATTAAATACACATAGGGGACCCACTCAGCCGCAACTTTTGACCAGTCAACCCTTTTTTTTTTTCATTGAGTTCAGTCTGGGCTTTTTTTTTTCTTTTCTTTTCTTTTCTTTTCTGGGTTCGGTCTTTCACGTCTTCAATCTTTTTTTTCTTTTCTTTTCTTTTCTTTTCTTTTCTTTTTTTTTTTTCTTTTCTGGGTTCGGTCTTTCACGTCTTCAATCTTTTTTTTCTTTTCTTTTTCTTCACTGGGTTCGGTCTTCCCTTTTTCTTTTTTTCTTTTTTTCTGGGTTTGGTCTTCACGTCTTCAAACTACTACTTCTTTTTTTTTTTCTTCACTGGGTTGGGTTCGATCTGCACTCATCCTGAAAAAAAAATGAAAAAAAGAAAAAAGAACAAATGCAGACCAAACCAGTGAAGGAAAAAGAAAAAAAAAAAAAAAAAAAAAAAAAAAAAAAAAAAAGCAAAAAGCTGCACAGTGACAGATATGGGGTCCACAAATAGTGTGAAAAATATTGAGTGATGGTAACTGAGTGATAATGTTGTTTGGATGTGATATTTTAGAATGATGAGTGATAAGTGATGAGTAATGAGTGATGAAAATTGAGTGAGGAGTGATGAGCTATGAAAAAAAAAAAATCCAAACAGGCCCTTAAGTAACGCATTTTTTGAAAAGTCAAAGAAGCATGCCACTATGTCTGATAGTGAATGAGAAGAGCTTGAGTAGGACTGTAAATGAACCAAACCGTTCATAAACAACTTGAGCTCGGCTCGATAAAAAGCTCGTTCATGTTTGTTTGTTTATAAATAAGCCAAGCTTGAGCCTTAGTTTTAGGCTTGTTTAGTAAACAAGCCGAGCCCAAGCAAAACTATTTGTTCATGAACAAGCTCGTGAGCTATAAGGCTCAATACAAAACAAGTCAAGTATAAACTCATTTATAGGCTTGATATGTGCTTTCTAAATAAACTCATTACACATATCTTAATAGTAAAATGTCTCATATTAGACCAATACCCTTTACCTTTATTTTTCATTTCCCTCTAAACTGATCAAGTACCACTTTAGACTTTAGTTACTTTTTTAAAAAAATTTATAAGTGGGCCACATATGGTCCTTCCTTATCCATTATCTAGTGTAAAGTTATAAACCATGTTAATCATTTCTTATTCACAATAGTTACAAACAAGCCTTTTTCTAGTTCTTTATTATCTAATGTGGATGTAAAAATTATATTTTAAACAATTGATGAAGCTATAGACAATAAAGGATGAATGAATGAATTTAATTTTGTAAAGTTGTAATATGAACAATGGCTAATCATAGGTCGGACTAGAAGCATGATAAAATGAGTATGCTATTTTCTTATATTTGTTTACTTGATTTTGGGAGATTTAAGCATTAGATAATTTTGTTGGATCTCAAGCTCAAAATTTTGATTTGAGCTTGTGTTTGAGCTTGATATTAAGCTCGAGCTTGGCTTGACTAATGAATCAAGCCAAGCCAAGCCAAGCCAAGCCAAACTCAAGCTTTTTAGGTTTTTCACAAGCTCAAGCTCAAACAATATTTTAGACTTGTCTCAAGCTCAAGCCAAGCTTGAGTTTTTTAATTTTACCGACGAGCCAAGCTTGAACATGCACTGCTCGACAAAGCTCGGCTCGTTTACAGCCCTAAGCTTGAGATGAAAGTAGTTATGGATACCGTTTCATTTAAGTCTTTTGAGAGAGCTTGAGATGAAAGTAGTTATGTAAAATAAAAAAAACATAAAAAAAATAAAATAAAAAGTAGTTTTTGGTGATGCTTTTTTTTTTTTTTTTTTTTTTTTTTTGGGAATCTCACTCTTGTTATCACACTGTTTCGGGGAAAAAAGAAATCATCAAGCGTGGTAACATAATGGGCTAGCTATGTGCTTTTGCAACTTCTTTCATTACCGATAAGGCCCATTACTATCCCAGTTAATCAGTAATACGTTTGCTTTTCAATCTTGTTTCAGAGGTCCATCTTCAGAGTACTATTGCAGCCCCCTTTTTTTAAGTACACTTTGGTCTTTAGAATTTGGGGCTTTTTTTATTTTGAATCAATATTTTTATTTTGGTAATTCATGTTTGACTGTTTTTATAATGGCCATGCCGTTTATTTATGTTAGTAATTTGACTGTTAATTGCCTTTTATAGTTAACTATTTCATGAAATACATGAAATACTAACTCTAAAATACAATGGAATGTAGGAATTTCGTCATTGTATGTAGAATAGCATATTATGGACAAGTAACTTACTAAGAGTATTAATGGAATGCTTGATCAATATGAAAACGAAAAAAAAAAATTATAAACATAAGGGATTAAAATGGAAACCATCCTAAACTTTAAAAGCCAAAAGTGCATTTAGTCTAATCATTAATTATATTGTTTTGATTCCTTCTAAGGTCACAACAAAAAAAGGAGTCTAAGACCTTACACTTACCTACATACTTTGACACAACGTAGACACGTTGTAAATGGTCATTGCATTATTTTCTACTAATTTTCAATAATAGATCCGTAATTGATATAATCCCATCATAAATTAATCAATGTATAAGTTTTGTCAACCTGTGCGTCCATGGAAGAACTTTGCAACACCACTAAATTTGCTTACTATACCACACATGGTTCATGAAAAAAATTAAATACCATATTGTGGTGGCCCAAGTGCGAGGTGATGTTCTAAATTTTTCTTCAAAAAACAAATTGAAAGATGATGTGAAATTGTTGTGATCGTGGCTTTATTGTACTGGTTTTGCTCCAAGTTAATGAAGTAAAAGTCAATTGCAATTAAAAAACTATCTAGATTTTTATTAGATAATACGATTGTTTTGTAGATATGTGACCTCTGGTTGGAGGGTTTTTATTGGAGTTGGACTTGTAATTTGTTATGGTGCATAACAAAATGAAATTATTGAAAATCCTGGCCAAGCCTTCAATTCAACCCAACTCCTGTCATTTTCTTAGAAAATGATATAGTAGTAGTAAGGTACTCAAGACCCAAAAATGGTAAATGTAAATCAGTTTAAGTTATTGAGATATAATAAATTTGATCATACTACTTTTTAATAAGAAAGGCCAAAAATGTGGGAATTTAAATAAAATGTAGAGTGGAGGAGATAATGATCGAAATAGAACCTTTTTTCTCTAATACCATATTAAATTACCAATTCTTCTAAAAGCTTATATGTCTTTTCGAAAGTACAAAGATTCTATAATTATATAGGATCCATAGAGGAAAAATATATACAGGGACAGTAAAAAAATTTCGATTCTGTTTGACCTATCTTGCCTTCTTTATCTGATTTCCTCGTATCCCATCCCAAGCGCGCCCGCGCGCGCGCGCGCGCACACACACACACACACACACACACACATATATATATATATATATATATATATTCTATGATCATTTCTTTAACATACATAGTTGTCTCTTTCTCTCTTTGTATCCGTCGTCCTCTTTTTTCTTTAACAAATATGTTTGCTGATTCTAGACTTCTTAGTAATATCAAGGTTCTCAGACCCGGACCGGACCGTACGGTCCGACCCGGTTAACCGTGAACCCTTCACCATTCCGGTTCTTTTACCTCTAAGAACCTCTCTACGTGAAAAATGCAGGAAACCGCTTGAACCGCGGTCAAACCGTACGGTTCTGAGAACCGTGGCCGGTTTTAAAGGTTCGCACGGTTCCATTTTTTTTACTATATTTGGCCGGAAAACAAATCTCAGTCCATAAAGATTCAAAGAATTTGAATATAAAAAATATTAAAACAAATTGCGAGAGAGAAAAAGAAAACAGAGAGCCAAGAAAACAGAGAGTGGGTCTTACGGCTTAGGCCAAGCTCTTTAAAAAAAAAAAGAAAAAAAAAAAACCACCTAACCCATCGCAGACGACGCAGCTCCTTCTTCTTCTTTGTTTCTTCACTGCTTCTTCTTTCGTTCTTCATGGTCTCCTGCCTTCAGTTTAAGTAGATGACTTCTTTCAATTTTATTATTGCTTTTTAGTTTGGTGAGCCTAGCACGTGTGACATGACAAAGCCTTGGAAATGACAAAAATAAGTTTGAAACTTTCTGACTCATTGCCCCTCCCCGAAGTGAATATTAATTTAATATATGATTGTTTTTAAATTTGGACGTTTTTGGTTTTTGCTTATTATTATTATTATTATTATTATTATTATTTTACTATTAAGTTGGATTTTGAAACATTATAATAAAATTAGTGATATAATAATGCATTTAAAAAAGTATTTATTTAGATTATTTTAGTCAATTTTTCTATTTTTATTAATTTAATATTTATATATATTTAAAATAATTATTAAATTAATTATGACGTCATCACGGTTCGACCTCGGTTCAACCTCGGTTCGACCTCAAAAACCTTAAACCTCTTCTTTTTACGGTTCAATAAACGGTCCGGATTTCAAAACCTTGAGTAATATGTTTGCTTTTCGAATCTGGTTTCGAAGGTCCAGCATCATAGTTCAATTGCATCCAGCATTCCAACTTGCAGGGCAGGCAGTAGTGTATTACATAATATAATATCATATGTCAATCTCTTCTTTCTTATTTTGGTTTTTTTTTTTTTTCCATTTTTCCTATTATATATTATGATTATAGTAAAGGACACTTTTACTCTTTAAAGTTTGGAGCTATTTTCATTTTTAACCGTTCATATATGATTATGTTTTCATAATGGTCATGCTATCATTTTTGAAAGTAATTTGATTGTTAAGTGCCCTTATATTTAACTATTTCATAAAATATTAGCTCTAAAATATGGAGGTATATAGAAATTTCACCATTCTAGGTAGAAAATTAAACATAGTATAGAAAATCAAATTACTGACAAAATTGGGTTGCAGGGCTAATATGAATATAGAATCAAACATGAAGGTTTAAAACGAAAATTTTGAAATGTTAGTACCCAAAATGAAAACAATCCCAAATTTTAAGGACTAAAAGTGTATTTTCTCTTATCATTGATTGTATTGGTTTGATTCCTTCTAGGATTACAACAAAACTTCACAACACTCCTAAATTTGCTTACTAGCCTACACACACGGTCCATAAACAGAAAATTTAAATTGCATATTGTGATGGGTCAAAGTGTAAGGTGAAAGACAAATTAGAAGATTTTTATTATAACTGTAACTTTGTTGTATTATTTTTGCTCTAAGTTTTTTGAGAAAAATAAATTACGACTAAAAACCATCTAGGTTTTCATTAGATAATATTTTTTTTGTAGATAATGTCACCTTTGGTTAGAGGCCATTCGCCAAGTTGTAATACAATGAAATTATTGACAATCCTGGCCAAGCCAAGCTTTTGGCCGATCGACCTCAATGCAACCTTTTGTTTATTTTTACAAATAAATATATAATATTATATATGTAAAATAGAAATAAAATAAATAGATTAGGATATGCTTATATGCATCAGGATGGCTGGTCATTGTGACAAGTGACAACTTCTTGGAGCTTAGGATATGCTTATATGCATCAATATGTTGATCTTTCATAAGTATATTTACTCAAGGATTTTTTTCTCAATAATTATTTATAGAGAAAATTTAATTTCTTTCAAGAAAAAAGTTTATCGTTGTCAAAATTATATATATATATATATATATATATGAATAATACTAAAGATACAAACTACTTTATAAAAAATCATACAAACTGTTGATATGGTGAGTAATTATTGATAAATGAAAAAGTTATATTAATGGCGAGACTAAATGAAAACCAATAAAAAGTTGTTCACATCAACATATTGTAAAAATGTTGTAAAATAGTTTATAACTGTAGTGTGTGTGTATATATATATATATATATAGAGAGAGAGAGAGAGAGAGAGAGAGAGAGAGAGAGAGAGAGAGAGAGAGAGAGAGCAATCCAAGTCAGCTTAATTAATTGCTGACTTTCCAATCTATTGGATTTAAACAAGGGTCTTCTTGCTGAATATCTTCCATCCAAGTCAGCTTAATTAATTGCTGACTTTCCAATCTATTGGATTTAAACAAGGGTCTTCTTGCTGAATATCTTCCATTCTTAACCTAATCACCACTAATTCGATTTTGTCAAATTTATTATCATATTCCGCGTGACTCTTAATTAAGCTTCAGTACTATTTGGAACAACACACATGTTTTTCAAATAATATAACAAGGATTTAACTTTAACTTCAATCTTTTCAACAAAAAAGATGGCAACCAAAAAGAAAAAGGAAAACACGAGTTGAAGATGAACATGATGACTTGCTTTCTGTCTTGTTATCAAATAACGAATTAAATAACCAAAAAAACAACGGGCTCCTAGTCTTTCTTTCTTTCTTTCTTTCTTTGAGAAATTAGACCAGACTAACAGCCCGGGCATTTATTAATAAACAAAACTAACAAAGTCAATGGACATCAATAAGAGCCATAGGAGCAATATCATCTGGCAACTCTTCTACCCAAGCCTAAAGCTCCGGACCAGTTTTAGCTTTTTTTTGCCAAAGCATCAGCAACCTTATTACAATTACGCTAAACATAACAGAAATCAAAGAAAGGTGGGCTCCTAGTCTTAGATATCAAATAATTACTGCTAGTTGATTTTGTGAAACTTAACATAGTCAACGTCAATATTTGGAAGAACGTAAGTTTTGTCACTCATATGTTCTAGGGTTTAACTCTTAGCCTCAATCTTTTTAACGAAAGATGGAAAATAAAAAATAAAAAATTTAGACCGTTCTTGCTCAACCACATATTTTCAAGAAAAGTGCAAAAGTTGAAGATGAACACAATGACTTGCTTTCTGCCTTGCTATCAAATTATTAATATTACAAGATACTAGGAAAACAATGAGCTTCTAACACCTATATATGCTTTTGCAAAGCACTTATATCCATTGTTGTTGAACTTGATTCTCACTTTTTTTTTTTTTGTTGTTGTTGAAGCTTATGCTAGTTGAAAGATACTAGAGATCGCTCATGCTTGTTTAGTCTTAAGAAACATTTACAGGGAATATTTTGAGAGGTACGTATTTTTAGGGCTTTGATTTTTTTCACGACATTTATACCAAACTTTCATACCATACGTAAATTGTTGACGTGAAACAGACAACAAGTTTTATGCACCAACCGGACATTTTCCACTGCTCTACTTATGATTGACACCAATGGTGCACGAAGAAGGGGCTAAAGGTGGCACTGGACCTCTATTAAGTGGAACAACAACTTCACCACCATGAACCCTCCGATCACCACCACTCATCTCATGGTTCCCCTCCATGTTTGGATTGAGAGGGCGAGCTTGGGCCCTAAAAAACAAAAGCAATATAATCAGTATAATCCACACGTAAAATCTAAACCTATTCAATTTTTTTTTTAAATCTCAAGCTTTCAGAAGCAATATCAGTATATATGTGGACTGTAGTAATGTTATGATGTTGAACGAAGAATGAGTTATATACAAAGCGTGTTGGCTTGGTGGGTTTTATAGAGGGAAGAAGAAACTAGCTTTTTAGATGATGCCAAGTCATGTGGACACCAATCGATGGCAAGGCCAATTGGAGAATAAAGAATTTTTTGGTGTGTCTGTGGATGTAGGCTAAAGATTGGGATAGAGTTGGCCATAGCATTAGGATTGGTCGGAAATGATCGCGAAAGTTTGGGTTTAACCGTTTAAGTGTCCACCATGTTAGCAGCAGAGTTAGTCAAGGAAGGAAGACTTCAACCAGGTCTTTAGGGGTGCAATTAGTTCGTACAATTTTTCAGGGTTACTCAAGTGGTAAGTCATGGTTAATAGAACTACCGAATACTCTTAGTGCGATGGTCACTCCACAAGTATAAGTACTCCACAAGTATAATTGCCAAGTATAAGTGCTTATGAGTTGTGTGAGAAAAGGCCGGAGTTCAAGTCTTTAGGAGAGGCTTCACACACATATACAATTAGATTAAGTTAGAGTAGAATTTCTATATTGTATTTTTTTTTTTTTAAAAGTCCTGGTTGATAGATGAAAAAGTATGCCGACGGTTTTGATATGGATACATAAAAATTCACTTTTTTTTTACATCTCATTCATATAACATTATGATTGTGCTTGACTGGCCTCGCCACAAAACAAGAACACAAAGATGTGTCAAAATTTGGTGACACTCTTAGTATTGAGCGTCTTTTCTATAAGAAAATGCTAAACTTGTTACAAATTTCACTTAAAAAAAATTACAATTTGTTATCACAATAAATCGTAATTGGTTTCATCTTAACAACATAATAAATATACATTGAATTTTTTTTATAAAAAAGTTGTGAAACATTAATTTATAATGTTTATTTAACAAAATTTATAGTTCTTTTATTATTATTTGTTTATAACTTAAGGATGCACATATTATGAACTGGAAGAAATATATGTTGATATATGCACATTTCCTTTAGGTTAAATCTTATTAAACATTCAATATATACTCATTTGAAATCATGTTTTTAAAATATGATTTCAGTAAAAATTGTAAATTTTTGTTTTAAAAACATGATTTTACAATTTTAACTTCAAACATGATTTCAAAGGAGTGTATGCAACAATGAGTGTTTGATTTATAATTATTACTATTTCCTTTGTATAAGAAGGATATGTAGTTAATTATATCTGAGCCATAGAGAAAAGATATACATCTGCCGGTTGTTTTCCCTCAAAACTTCCCATGCACTCACTTTAAAAGCAAACAGACATTATGGAGGAGAAAAAGAGAAAGAGAAGGAATATGTGAAGCATATACAATTTGCATAATAACTAGTGCACACAAAGTACACACACGCCAATGTAGCATGCCACTTATTCTCCACTAATTCCCCTTTATCTATTTCTTACTATTTATTTTGTCACGTAGTATGTGTATGTATGAATATGTGTAATTGGGTGAAATAGACAATACCTATACAATTTTATAAGAGTGGTGTTTGTTCTCAAAAAAGGAAAAGCTTAAGGAAGTCAATGATAGTTGGATGATTGTTAGATGAGGAGCTCGAAACCAATACATGTGAAGGCCCTTGATGAAAGGAAAATTATTAGGTTTTTTCGGAATATGTGGTGACTTGGTGCTCTCTCCTCTTATATTCATAATGAACCTTTCCATAAATTTAATTAGGAGAGCTAATCATGAATGTGAGAGAAAAATGCCACATCACCATATTCTGAATTTATCTAATAATAATTCTGTAGATGAAACTAGATTTTTATCGATTAAACATTGAATATAGCATTGCTCTATGGTCACATATACGTTAAACCTTGATTGTAATTTTGGAAGAGCATATATGTAAAGTGCATTTGGATCATTGGATGAGCCTTGTTGATTCATGCTTATTTACTTAACACTATATAATTTTTTTTTTTTTCCATTTTTTGTGTGGGATTTTTTCAAAACCTTTTGTTTGATAAAAAGCGATATAATCATATGAAAATAAAGTTCTGTAAGCTCCTAGAACTCTTAAATGTTTTTTTCACCCCCTGTAAATAAGGGAATCATTCAAAGCCCAAAAAAAAAATCATCAAGCGTGGCAACATAATGGCCGGGCTAGCCATATATATGCTTACTAAGCTTCTTTAATTAGCCAACAACGTCAAGGCCCATTACTCATCCCAGTAATAGGTTTCAGCCTTTCAGAAGTCCATCATCGTAGTTTAATTACAATCAAAAGCATTTGGCAGACTGTGGGAGTTGGGGCCAAAAATTTTATGGCCCAACCCATTTGGGAGAAAAGAATGCAAATGCACCTATGGCGCTATGCGTATAAATTTATAATATAAATAAATAAATATATAAGTGTGGGCTTACATTTATTAGACTGCGTGTTCTTTGGATTTTGGTTGTTTTGTTTGTGCGCATAATGGTTCCAGCAAAATAAGCCCATTCTGTTTGAGAGCCAAGCCCAACTCACCCTGCAACAGTTAGGCTTGATGCCTAGACTAACTGTCCAATAGAAACAAGACACGATGTGTCTAGGGAACAACAAAAAAGTCTTGTAAATATATCATCACATGTTATAATATTGATTTTGGAGATGATTTTTTTTAGAGAATTTTAACCTATAGCGTCCGCTCTTGATGAGCGCTTTTTTTCATCAGACCAAAATACTAATTAGTTTTTTGTGTAGACAGAGATTGAACCCCAAATCTTTTATTTAACCATCAGAAACTTTACCATTTAAGTTAACTGGAAACCCACATTTTGGAGATGATTCAATACATGTGTATCGAAAATTTTGTAGGATCCAAGCACACAAGACATATGTGGCATTAACATGTCCCCACAAGTGAAATAATGTCTTGTGTGTGGGGCCATTTGGTATGGTAGTTTAAGTAACACTTTTCAATTTTTAAACAACATGTTAATAGTTAACGGAAAAAAAAAAAAAAAAAAAAAAAAAACCCTTATCGTTAATGTTAGGTTCTAAAAGTTTAGAACAATTGGCAAATCGTGAGCACACAAGAACATGTAAGCTGCAAAAAGAAGAACTCCGAATCTGTCTGGTTCGATCGATCGAAAGACAGGCTCGATCGATCGATAATTGTATTTGCAAAATTTTAAGTTGGCCCAAACAGCAGTTCTAGCCCATTAAGGATTAGGGTTTCAGATCTACTTCTCCCACTATATAAAGGAAACCCTAAGCAAGTTTTTTATAAGGCTTTTTAGAGAGAGAAGAGTGTGCCTCTTTTGTTATTTAGGGTTTTGTTCCTAAAACCTCTCTTATTACTTCTACCGGTGTTGTTCCTTGAAGAATCTCAAGATTCGGTATTGCTGAAGTTGCTGCCTTCTCTAGTCATCAAAGGAGCTGATGATTTAAACCTTCAAGGGTGGTCTTGGAGTCACAAACAGGTGAGTTTGTGTTGCTAAACCTTTGAGTGGAGTCTCAAAGTCACAAACGGTGGTGTTTGTGTTTTGTAAAGATTAAAGAAAGAAGGAGTCCGTGGATCTCGGAGCTATCATGGGGTCATGGTAGTAAGTTTCCTACACTTGGGTAGCAATAGGATGTTAGTGGTCTAAGTCGCTATTGTGTAAACTTCAATTCTTTCTAGTGGATTTGCTATTTTACCTTGAGGATAGCTAGGTTAAATCCTCCCCAGGTTTTTTACCGGTTTGGTTTTCCTGGGTCATCATATCGTTGTGTTATTTATTTTTCCGCTGCTTTACTTGATATGATTATTATTGTTTTAACCTAGATCTGAATAATAAACCTAAGTATTCACTTGGTTAATTAATTAGGTTAAACAATCTAGGTTTACAGGGGTCTAAACGAACTGACAAGTGGTATCAGAGTGGGTAGCTCTTCAGTTGTAGATCTTTTGATCTAAGAGTTGATCCTTGATCCCTGTTATCATGAAAAATTTGAAGTGTCTTTCTGCTCATGTTTGTGATGATTTGAATAAAAAGGACACTGTTGTTTCTGTTGATTTTATTGATGCCTTTGAAACTCTTCGTAAAGAATTATCTAAGTCTTTGAAAATTGCTAAGAAATTTAAGGAAGAGTTAAAATTGGCTAATCTTGAAAAAGAGGAATTGATTGTTAGATTAGATGAATCTAATAAAAAGAATGAATTTTTGAGAAATCAAATTTCCTCTCAAGATGAGAAGGTGAAAAGCTTGGAACAAGAGTTAGTTGAATCTAAAGGTAAAATTGAAAATTTGACTAGAACCAAGCCTGCTGTTGTTAACAGAAGTGTTTCTGTTTCTCTTAAGCCTAAAGCTGAAAAAGTTTATATCCCTCCTTTCAAGAGGAATAATAAAGAAAAGGCTTATTTTGCTAGGTTAGACAAAGGTAAAAGTTCTGATGTAGACGCTGAAGTTTCTACACCTAAGTCTAAACCTACTGTTAGAGAGCATAAGAAATCTGTTTTTGTGCCTACTTGTCACCTTTGTGGTGTTGTTGGTCATATTAGACCAAATTGTTCTTTGTTGAGGCAAAAACCAAAATCTGAGACTAGATTTGCTGTTAGGAATACTGATGTTCCTAAATTTGTTCATGTTTGTCACTTTTGTGGTGTCTCCGGTCACATTCGTCCTAATTGTCATAAATTGAAATTTAAGCATTCTGTGTTTCAGTCTAGGACATGTGATGATATTTCTCCTGCCATAAGTCCAAATAAATTATTTCATATGCTTTTGAAAAATTTGAGCTTGTTGGCTTGTGAAAGGAAATTGCAGGATTTCAGTCTTTCTCAGAAGATTGGTGTAATTCCTCAAATACACTCTGCTTCACATGGATTTTCACCTACAAAGCCGAAGACTCGTGCTATATAGGTGAGAAAAGATTCTCTAAGGTGAGTGTTGCTGACTTGTCCCTGTTTTAATTCTTTCAATTATTTGTGGACATGTTTTGTTTCTGTTTTTGGTTGTTTTTCTTTTTAGGTTGTTTTTTTTATTAAAAAACAAAAATCCAAAAACATTGAAAAATTTCAAAAAGACAAAAATATTTTATTTTGTGTCTAGTTTTATTTTTTCTTGAGGATTACATGAATTATGATATCTCTCTCTTGATTTAGAACATGCTTGACATTGTGGAGAAACTTGAAAAGTATGTGTTCTATAAGTGCAAAGCTATTTTTTTATTTTGTTTGAGTATGTACTACTTTGTACATGTACTCAAGGGTTAATTAAGAAATTGATATTTCTTGTTTGTGTACCCTCTATAGCTTAGTTAAGCACTATCATGCATAGTTTTGCATTGTTCATTTAGCATAATGTGTGCTTTTGGTTTTTGGTCATAAAATTTTTTTAAACCAAAAATATTTTTATGTGTTTTGTATTATATATCTTGGATTTATAATTAAGGTTGGCCATATTTATCTTTACATAACATGTGTTTATGTACCTTGTTTAGCTTGGATGAGCTTATTTATTGCACTTTACTAGCTAAAGTATTTGTAGTGCATGTTGTGTGGGAAAGATGTTTATAGTTTTTTTATCACTTTGTCTTGATCTTGAAGTCACATGCCTTTGTCTGTCGGACTTGAACTTATTGAGAAAGGCATAAATAACCATCTCACCACTGTTTACTAGCCAATCATGAATACCTTAGTGCATATCGTAAGATTTTGTGCTCGAGAAAGTGTAGCACATGCACAAAAAGAACATAAGGTGTAGCCTCTAATTAAAATTGGTGTGTACATTATTGGGCTATAATAATTTCACAAATTCAAATAAAATTGGTGTGTACATTATCCCGGCTTTTATTAAGTTTCTAATCAATTAAATTGAATAATGAGGCAAATCAAGAAACTTACATGATTGCAAGCTTTTATTCTAGGAGATGTGAGAGTTATATAATGTAACTTTTTAGGTGATAGTCTCTTTCAAATTCTATGTGATGAATTTTGTAGACTTTGTGATTGATTACTATTCACATATCACCTCACATGTTTCTCAAAGCTTTTGCTAGTTGCACACACTACACAAGTTACTCTTTGCTAAACTTGGTACATTATATTGTGTGTGATCTTGTTGTGGCCATCCAAGATTAAAAGTTCCTTGATTTTGATGCAAAATTTGAGTTTTAAGGACAAATTGATTGAAAATCTTAATTTTGGAAGATCTGGGCTGTATTCATGTGTTTTTGAAAAACTTTCAATCTCATACTCATGCATTTCATTCATGAAATTCTATGCTTTGAGGAGTTTCTGCATTAAATTGCTCTGTTTTTCAAAAATTTGAGTTTTCCAGAATTTCGACCGATCGAATCTGTCTCTTGACCGATCGAAATTGCGATTAAAATTTTTGGTTTGATTCTGTCTGACTCGATTGGTATTCGATCGATACTCGATCGATCGAAACTGAAAAATTTTCAGTTTTTAGAGTTTTTGACCAAATTTTTTCATGCATCATTTATGGTTAGGATTCACATGAGTTGCATTGTTTTTGTATCCATCTTGCAGTGTTGCAGTCATATCTCTTATTGTTTTCACACATAATATGCATACACTTTGCTAAATTGAGTACTCAACTTGATTAAAAATTGATTGATTAATTTTTGAGTCTTTTGTACATTTTAGTATATGCTATTTTTCTTTATGTGTGAACTACAGAAAATATTTTTCTTAAGAGATATGATGGATAATCAATGTGCAAATATTTTCTCTACTTATGCAACTGTTTATGGGTCACATAGTGTCAAGTTTGCATTTATTGAAAGAGAGAATATTTTTTTTCATGTGTCTCCTCAACTCATTTTTTTTTTGTTTGTGTGTTTTTATTTATCACCACCTCCTAAATTTTCCCCAAAACTGTTTTTCCCAAAACTTGTTTTGTTTTTCCTATTTTTATAGGAGGAGAAAAGTTTTTTTTTGGCCTTTGTTGTTCATAGGGGGAGTTGTTGCTCTTCTTAGGGGGAGTTCTCTCTATTTTCTATCTCTTTTTTCTCTCATGTTTACTCTTTGTTTGAGTTGTTTTTTATCAATACGTGACAAAAAGGGGGAGAAATAGATGAAATGTGGGAATCCTGTTTGTCTTGTTTAGGGGGAGAATATAAAAACTTTTTGATATAAAAACTTTTTGATGTATCTAACTTAGGGGGAGAGTTAGTTTACTTTTGTTTTTATATTGTGCTTCATTATGTTTATATGTCTTTCTTTCCACACATGCGTTGATGTGTTTGTTGAGTGTTTCAGGAAAGACAGGTGCATTCTGATCAAGACCTTCTACCTCTTCTTGGCAACTTCTAGGTTAAGAATCTTAGATTGGGATTTGTGATGTAATTGGGCATTTTATTGTATTGGGTTGTTCTTGTATTTTAACATTTCATTTTGTATGAAAGTTTTGTCACGAATTGCCAAAGGGGGAGATTGTTAGGTTCTAAAAGTTTAGAACAATTGGCAAATCGTGAGCACACAAGAACATGTAAGCTGCAAAAAGAAGAATTCCGAATCTGTCTGGTTCGATCGATCGAAAGACAGGCTCGATCGATCGAGAATCGTATCTGCAGAATTTTAAGTTGGCCCAAACAGCAGTTCTAGCCCATTAAGGATTAGGGTTTCAGATCTACTTCTCCCACTATATAAAGGAAACCCTAAGCACGTTTTTTATAAGGCTTTTTAGAGAGAGAAGAGTGTGCCTCTTTTGTTATTTAGGGTTTTGTTCCTAAAACCTCTCTTATTACTTCTACCGGTGTTGTTCCTTGAAGAATCTCAAGATCCGGTATTGCTGAAGTTGCTGCCTTCTCTAGTCATCAAAGGAGCTGATGATTTAAACCTTCAAGGGTGGTCTTGGAGTCACAAACAGGTGAGTTTGTGTTGCTAAACCTTTGAGTGGAGTCTCAAAGTCACAAACGGTGGTATTTGTGTTTTGCAAAGATTAAAGAAAGAAGGAGTCCGTGGATCTCGGAGCTATCATGGGGTCATGGTAGTAAGTTTCCTACACTTGGGTAGCAATAGGATGTTAGTGGTCTAAGTCGCTATTGTGTAAACTTCAATTCTTTCTAGTGGATTTGCTATTTTACCTTGAGGATAGCTAGGTTAAATCCTCCCCAGGTTTTTTACCGGTTTGGTTTTCCTGGGTCATCATATCGTTGTGTTATTTATTTTTCCGCTGCTTTACTTGATATGATTGTTATTGTTTTAACCTAGATCTGAATAATAAACCTAAGTATTCACTTGATTAATTAATTAGGTTAAACAATCTAGGTTTACAGGGGTCTAAACGAACTGACAGTTAATATATTTATCTGCTTTTGAAGTGCTTCTCCAAGAACATCTGCTATTTTGCCATTATCACCTTGGAAGTAATGTATAGAGGTGGGTGGAATAATATACACACACACACACACACACACACACACACACACACATATATATATATATATATATATGCTTATGGTTATGGTTAGTTTAAGTTTAGACGATTAGGGTACATGAGATTAGATTTGAGCAATCTAGGAGAAAATGGGCTTTTGCCCTTTTTAAAAAAAAAAAATCCAGCATTTTGTCCCATTTTTCCAAACTAATTAGGGAAATGTCCCTATTTTGAAACTCGATCTTCTAAAAATCGAATTTCAATTTAAAACTCGATTTTTGGACAATCGAGTCATAACAAACAGAAAATTAAAAAAAAAAAAATTCTGGAGCCCTATAGTGGCGTTTTAAGGACCCTATAGTGGCGTTTTGGAACTCAAGCTCCATGAACTCGAGTTCCATGCAAGTTTTTTTTTTTTTTTTTTTTTTTTTTTTTTTATCGCCCCATACCTATAGTGGCGTTTTAAGGAGCCTATAGTGATGTTGAAACTCGTTGTTGAGAAAATCGAGTTTCAAAACAGGAGTTTTTTCATAATTAGTTTGAAAAATGGGAGAAAATGCTAGATTTTTTGCGCGAAATGGGCAAAGGCCAATTTTCTCCGAGCAATCTAGGTAGTTCTTTTGGTTTAGAGGAATGTGGAACATCTTTAATTTGTCCATGACTGACTAATAGTAATCAAATTCTTGTGCGTTATGATGTGTTGTTAACTAAAATTTTTAGGGTCCATGCCATAAACTTCATATAGGCTCTCAAAAAAAAAATAAATAAATAGTCCAGGGCAGATTTACTTTAGGTTATAATACCACCAAATCTAATGATGGAAAGAGTTCTAGATCGAGACGCTGCATCCATGAATTTTGATTGGGTGTTTATGGCAGACATGTACGATGAAATTAGTTTTTTTTTTTTTTTTTTTTTTTTTATAAAAGATTAGAATACAATGAAATTAGTTAGGCACCTTTAATTTACTTTTATTTGGTCTGTGCCTGTTTGATAGTAGCTTCGATCGATTTGGAAGCATCTTTAGATAAAATTTATTGAAAATTTTTAAATATTCTTGCTTTAATATTCTAATTATGGATTAATTGAATATTATCCTCAAAAAAAAAAAAAATTTGCTTTATTATTCTACTTATGGATATGTAAAAATTTTTGGTACTCACGGTGTATGAAAAAATTGTGTTCCTTTCTCTCACATTCATCACTATGAATTTAAAAACCCATCATGAATGCGAGAGAAGTAAGCATTATTCTCCATACTTTGGGAGTACCTAAGAATTACTCAAGGATATAATACTCATCTAATTAGACATGACAATTTATCTTGCTAGGTCATATTTGTGTCATGTCAATATAAAGATATTTGACTATACATTGATCAACTTAAATTATATCCGTTTAATAATCATTTAAAAGTTTCTCAATTCTAACATGACTTGTTTATTAAGCAAGTTGACATAATTCAATCATGAAGCACTCTTAATAAACAAGTAGTATTGGGTTGATATAGGCACGACCAATTTCAACCCATCTAAAATAAATGACCTAAAATTATTAGCATATTTTAGTATACTGTAAACACATAAATTATAAAATTATATACAAATAAATTTTATACAAAATTTATCTCATAATAACATCAAATAAAATATTAATAGCATACAAACTAAAAATTCACATTTTTCAACCCAATGAAATTCCATCGAAATTTAAAAATATAAATTTAAGAAAAATAAATAAAATGAGATTATTTTATTTTATTTTATTTTTATTATTTTGGAAAAGGGATTAAGTCTTTAGAGTTTCAATAGATTTTTCAATATAACCAAAAAATTCTTTTAATTACTTAATTATATATTTAAAATTCAATTTTTTAGATAAAATGACTTATATTATTTGGATTAATCAAACTTATGTCAAGGCAAATTGCCCAAGTTTTGATTAGGTCACTTCAAGTTATTATGAGTTAAGCAAGTCAATACATAATTGAGCCATTTATTTAACTTGCTTTGATTTACATTGATAACCTCGGATTAGTTCAAGTTGTTGCAAATGAATTCATCAAAAAAGGGGTGGAACAAGCTAACCAGGTTTGGAACGGAATGATCATAAGGGAATGAAATGAAAAGGAATGGAATGCATTTAAGTAATGGAAAAGAATAGAATGGAATGGAATTAAGTAACCTTGATTAGATGTTTTAAATAAAGGAATGGAAAGAAATGAAAATGAATGGAATGTAAGTAATCTTGTTTGAGAGTAACATAGAGGGAATGGAATAGAATCATTTTATGACAATATTACTATTAGACCCCATTTTTTAAAATAAATGGTTGAATATATAGGGGTATTTTGGGAGTTTTAAAAAAAATTCATTAAATCTAATTCTATTCCCTCCAATTCCTCCCAATTTCGGGGGGAATTACAATTTGAGGTTTTAAGGGAGTAGAGATGAATGAGTGTTCCTTTCTACCCATTCCATTTACTCTCACTTAGACTCCGCTTGAGAGTTCATAAGGGGAATGGAATAGAATGGAATGGACTGATCATAAGGGAATGGAAATGAATGGAATGGAATAGAATATATTTAAGTAAGGGAAAAGAATAGAATGGAATGGAATTAAGTAACCTTGATTGGATGTTTTAAAATGTAAGAATGAAAATAAATGGAATGTAAGTAATCTTGTTTGGGAGTAATATGGAGGAAATGGAATTGAATCATTTTATGACAATATTACTATTAGACCCCTATTTTAAAATAAAAGGTTGAATATATAGAGATATTTTGGGAGTTTTAGTAAAAAAATCATTAAATCTAATTTCATTCCCTCCCATTCCTCCCAATTTTGAGGGGAATAAAAATTTGAGGTTTTAAGGGAATAGAGAGGAATGAGTATTCTCTCCTGCCAATTCCATTCCCTCCTACTTAAACTCTCAAATAAGAGAATGGACTTTCCATTCTCTCCATTAAAACTCCCAAACAAGGAAGGGGAAGAATGTTCTAAAATTATGCTTTTCATTCATTTCCACTCCATTCTATTCCCTTCTCCCAAATGAGTCCCTAGAATATTCTTTTCATTCTAAAATATGGGGAAAATGATATATATATATATATATATATATATATATCATAAATCTGAGTGGATATCCATTAATCAATTTGAGAAAGGAACGAAGTCTTTCCATTTTTTCAGGGCAATCAATCTTTCATCCAAGTTTCTAAATATGCTATTAAAGAATTACAATTATAGCTTTCAAGTTCTTCCCCATTTAGTTCCCATCTATAAGCAAGCTTAATTGTAAAAAAAAAAAAAGCTCCAAGATTACAAATCTTGATCTAAAAAGTGATTGCCCCCAACCATTGACTCTTCGATTTTGTATAAGCCAAGAAACAACTTCCCTCAATCAATTGAACTAGCAGCTTCCCCATCACCTCCTCTACCACTTGTGTCTATTTCTTGTAAAGTGTGCCTCAAGGATTGGTGTGAAGTAGACATTGTGCTCAAATTCTCAAGAGCAACAATGCAAGATTGGTTTGTTTTAATATTATATTGTTACTAACTTCTTGGTTGCGTGGGATTGAAGTAAGGGTATAGTTTTGCTTACAAGTAGGAGCATATGTGAGGGTCGTTTCATGGGTCTGTATTAACCTAAAAGATTAGGACAATGGTTCATTAATAGATTGAGGTTAATATGATCGTGCAGAAGTAGGCTTATCACAATGTTTTTTTTTTTTTTGGTCCCAATTGGTTGCCTTTTTTGGTTTTGTGGGATTAGAGGAGGAAGAAGCTTACTAGTCTAATGTAAACAAGTGTTTGTCAAGTGTCAACGCTATCATTTGCACCATGATTGCCGGCTTGCCGACTTCATTCCTAAGTTACAACTTTACTTTTATATAGTATGCAAAATAGACATCACTATGTTGATCTTTCATTTGTATATACCTAATATTTATTAAGAAAATTTAAGACCTCTTAAGAAGCAAGTTTATCAATGTCGAACTTATCACAATTCGAATGAGCTTAGTTGATTCCTCACTTTTAATCCTCAGGATTTATATAAAGAAGGTTTAAGGACAACTTTTGTATCAAAGTATTACCATAATTTGAAGTGGTATTGTAAATAGTAAAACAAAATTGATGAGTCCATAAGAAAATTATTGTTCACCACTCTCATTTGACCACTTTGTTAGGTTCTAAAGATTAGGAACTAATGTATTTAGAACTTCAATTTGTATGTTGGCAAACCATGATCAAAACAATGTTGAGTCGTGTGTTAGACTTGCTCAAAGTATGGGTCTAATTGTAAAGTTGGAATCGAGTTTTTATGCAGAAGTACTGTTCACTTTCTGTATGACTCGATCGATCGAAAATTAGACTCGATCGATCGAAAATCGTGCAGAACGTTTTTCTGCAGAAAATTCCAACTCAGCCCAAGCCCGTTTTAATGTATAGGGTTTTATGTTTTGCCCTAAGTATAAAAGGGAAAACCCTAGCCACGTTTTTAGAGTTCTGTTTTGCTGTGTTTGTGAATCTCTCTGTGAGATCTAGAGGTGTTTACCTTCACATACACTTAGGGTTTACAAACTTGAGATTTATGTCAAGAGTTGTGTAAATCGTTACAGTTGCAGAATCAAGAGAACACAAAGATATACAAGCAGGTGCGCTTGTGGATTTGTTGAAGAATTCCGGAAAGAAGGAGTCCGGGGATCTCGGAGCTATCATGGGGTCATGGTAGTAAGTTTCCTACACTCGGGTAGCAATAAGATGTTAGTGGTCTAAGTCTATTGTGTAAACTTCAATTCTTTCATAGTGGATTCAGTTTACCTTGAGGATAGCTAGGTCAAATCCTCCCCAGGTTTTTTACCGGTTTGGTTTTCCTGGGTCATCAGATCTTTGTGTTGTTTATTTTCCGCTGCTTTGTTATTTTTGCTTAATTGTGTTAACCTAGTTTTAATTAAATTACCTAAGTTAATAACTTGGCTAATTCTCTAGGTTAATCTGTTGGGTTTAAGGGGTCTAAACGAACTGACAAGTGGTATCAGAGCGGGTAGCTTTTTGTTTGATCCTTTGATCTTTGAGCTGATCCTTGACCCCTGTTGTCATGGAACACGGACACTCTCTTGTTGTTCCACCTCACTTTGATGGAAACAACTATGCATATTGGAAAGTAAGGATGAAATCTTTCCTGAAATCCATAGATGAGAGAGTTTGGAATTCCGTTGAATACGGATGGGAGAAGCCCACTACTCCTGTGAGTGAGTGGCAAACTTCTCAGAAAGAGGCAGCCACTTTTAATAGCAAAGCTATGAATGCTATTTTTAATGCTGTTTCCATGGAGGAATTTAAGAGAATCTCTAATGTTGAGGTTGCTCATACTGCTTAGAAAATCCTCCAGACTGTGCATGAAGGCACGAAGGCAGTTAAAATTAATAAGTTGCAGCAATTAACTTCTAGATTTGAAAGCATAAGAATGAATGATGATGAATCTTTTGATGAATTTTATGCTAAATTGAATGATATTGTTAATTCTGCTTATAATTTGGGTGAAATCTATGATCAACCTAAAATTGTTAGGAAGATTCTTAGATCTTTGACTGAAGATTTTAGACCCAAAGTGACAGCCATCACTGAGAGTAAGGATGTGGACTCCATCCCTGTGGATGAACTTGTAGGATCTCTTCAGTCCTATGAGTTAGACCTCCCCAAGACTAACAAATCCAAATCAATGGCTCTTAAGTCTGTTGATGATGTTGATGATGGTGGATTTGATGATGATCTCTCTGCTACAGAGATTGCCTATCTTGCCAAGAACTTTAGAAACTTTCTGAGGAATAGTAACAGAAGGGCAAGAGGCAAGAACACTATTGAACCTAAAAATTTTAGGAAGAATGAACCCACTAAGGTTAATAGCTTTGAAAAACCTAAGGAGAAAGTAGGTCAATCTTCTAATAATTCTTTGGGACAACAATGTTATGGTTGTCAAGGGTATGGTCATTTAAAGTCTGAATGTCCTACTTATTTGAGGTCTAAGGGTAAGGCTATGGCTGTAACCCTTAGTGATGACGAAGTTTCCGACAATGAATCCGCCAGTGATGAGGATGGAAACTTCATTGCTTTCACTGCTACCACTGTAGTCAATGAAAGCATATCTGTTGAAGAGAACCCTTCTGATGGGGAACTCTCTGAGGATGCAGATTTACAAGAAGCCTACAATAAACTTTGCAAAGTTGCTGCAAAGGATGCCATGAATGTTGAGTTAGGCTTGAAGAAAATTGCATCTCTTGAACTTGAAAAGAAAAATTTACTTGTTAAATTGTTTGATGCAAATGAGCTTTTGAATAATGTGAAAACTGAGAACATGCTCTTACTTGATAAAGTTAAATGTTTGGAACTTGATTTATCTGTTGCTAAAGAACAAACTAATAGGTCTGCAAGCTCCAAACTTGATCACATGTTGAGTATTCAAAAGTCTCCTTCTGATAAAACTGGTTTAGGTTATGAGGAGAGTATTTCTGTGCTTAAATCTTCTTCCACTAAATTTGTTCCTTCTTCTGAACCTCCTAAGAGTGAGATTGTTAAACCCTCGGTGAGTGAACCTGTCAAACCTGTTAATGTTCCTCCACCTAGAAAGATTAGGGTTGATCTTCATGCTTCTCATTCTAGAGCGTCTACTTCTACTAAGGGCAAATTGCATGATAAGCCTGCATGGGTTTGTTGTTTTTGTGGAAAACCTGGACACATACGTCCAAATTGTTTTAAGTTGCAAGCTGCGAAGCGAGCAAATAAAACTAGAGTACCTGTGCCTCAAGCACATGATCCTATGGTACTTATTGGTGAATTGGTAAAGGCGTTAAACCTTTATTCCAATCCTGGAGTTGCTCAGAATTCTAATGTGAATCATAACTCCAATGCCAGAGTTGCATCTAAGAAGTCTTGGATGCAAAAGACTCAATCTAATTGAGTCTGTCTGACATGGTCCTTGTGCTTCATTGCTCAATCTTTTGTGACCTTTGTTTCTAGGATTTGCATTGCATTACATTCATGCATTTCATTCTAGGATGTTTGTTTTTTTGTTTAATTTAAAAAAAAAAAATTTTTTGCAAATTGTGTTTTGCTATTTTTCCTTGAATTTGAAGACAAGGTTGGTCAATCAAAATTTACATGTCATAAGTATGTACCTTGTTTAGCTTTGATGCACTTATTTTTATTGCACGTTACTAGCTAAAGTCTTGTTGTGCATGTTGTGTGGGAAGATGCTATATTTGTTGATCACATGATCTTGATCTTGAAGTCTTATGTCTTTGATTGTTGGACTTGAACTTTTTGAGAAAGGCATAAATAACCATCTCACCACTTTTATTAGCCAATCATGAACACCTTAGTGCATATCATAAGATTTTGTGCTCGAGAAAGTGTAGCACATGCACAAAAAGAACATAAGGTGTAGCCTCTAATTAAAATTGGTGTGTACATTATTGGACTATAATAATCTCACAAATTCTAAATAAAATTGGTGTGTACATTATCTCGGCTTTTATTAAGTTTCTAATCAATAAATTTGAATAATGAGGCAAATCAAGAAACTTACATGATTGCAAGCTCTTATTCTAGGAGATGTGGGAGTTATATGATGTAACTCTTTAAGGGATAGTCTCTTTCAAATTCATGTGATGGATTTTGTAGATATTGTGATTGATCTCTATGTGTATATCACCTCACATGTTTCTCAAGCTTTTGCTAGTTGCACACACTACACAAGCTATTCTTTGCTAGAATTGTGTACATGATATTGTGTGTGTTTTTGGCCTGACCAACCAAATTTGAGAATTTTGGGAATTTGATGCAAAACATGTTTGCTTGTTTGTTGTTTGTTTTTGGGTATATTGAGAGAAAATTATGCTTTGGAAAATCTGGAGTGAATACATGTGTTTTTGGAATACATCTCATCTCATACTCATGCATTTGATTTTTCAAATCTGTTGCTTTGAGGAGTTTTTGGTCTAAAACGTTTGGTTTTTCAAAAATATGTTTTTTCCAGAATTTCGATCGATCGAAACTGACTTTCGACCGATCGAAAATGTTTTAAAATGTTCAGAAAACTCTCTGGTTGAATCGATCGATCCAAGCTGTTTTTAGATCAATCGAATAAGTTTTCGACCGATCGAATGTAATATTCGATCAATCGAAAATCGGGCCGGCTATTTTTAAAAAGGAATTTCTCTAGTGACTTTTCACTATTCAAAAACTTTTCAAAATTTTTTTTGGTTTCCTACCAACCGGTCAACGATTTTCTTGGAGTTTTGTCGTTTTCCTCCGATTCTTTTGCACAATCTCTCTCTCCCAAGTGTGGTAAGTCCTTTCTACCCTTTCATTTGCATTTATTTTCAAATTTCATGCATTATTTTCATGCATATTTTGGGTATTTTCGGCATTTAGGAATTTTCTAGTTTTGGGATTGTTTTTGATAGTTTCTTTCTCAAATTCTTTATGGGTTTTTGTGGGGACACCTTGTCTAAGCACATCATGTGGTTTAATTGGATTATTTTGGTGGTTTGAAGAAAATTTGAAATTCTAAGGCTTGAATTTGAGCAAATTGGGGGTTTTGTTCAATTGGATTGAAATTAATGAAATTGGCTTGTTGGATTGATTAATTTGATCATTATATTGAGTTAATTGAATATTGTGGTGATCAATTTATCAATTTGTTGTGTTTTTGAAAACTAGGGTTTTTCAAATTGGGTATTTTTGATAAATATTGCTTGCTCAAGCCACTTTTGTTAATTTGGATCACTTTTGAACATGTCACTGCATTAGTACATGCATCATGTTATGTTCATGCTCATGCATCATATAGAATTTTTATATTCTATTTTTTTATTTTTTGCTGTGCTAACTTGCAGTCTGCCCTTGGTATTGTTTTTGCTCTCTTCTTTCTGTGTCTGTCTTTTCCTTAGCACTATGCCTAGGAAAACTAGAGCCCATAGGACTTCTGATCCTTCTCCTTCCTTTGACACTGAGAGGTTCCCTAGTGAGTCAAACCAAGTCACTTATGAGACTTTGAACCTTAGGCGTCAGATTTGGGCTGAGCGTAGGGTTATCTTTAGATAAGCTGGATCCTGAGGTACGACGTAACTTTGAGCGTCGGGGTTGGTTACCTTTGCTCGAGTATGAGCATTCTCCTCCTCCTGCCACCTTGATTAGAGAATTCTATTCGAATCTCTCTATTCATGTCTATGATAACGACACCTTGGTTAAGGTGTGGTTACGTGGTGTGGAGTATCGCATTACCCCTTCGGTAGTGTCTGATGCTCTTGGGGTGCCCATTGTGGACCATCCCGTTTTTCCTTACGAGGAGTCTCCTCCCCTTGATGACGTCTTATCATACATCACTGGGTCTTCTATCCAGTGGGGTTCTGATCCTCGGATCACTTCTGCTGAGCTGTCTGAGCTGCACTATCTTTTCTTTAGGATAGCGTGTCATTCTTTGTGGCCTATTTCGCATGTCCACACCATTCCTCTTGAGAGGTGTGTCTTTTTGTATGCTTTGGTCACTGATGCTCCTATCAGTTTTCCGCATCTGTGCCTTCGTTCTTTGAACGAGGTTCATCGATCTAGTTCTGCGGCTCATGCTTTGTTTTTCCCTGTTTTCATTCATAGGATTCTCATTTTTCTTGGTTTTGGTGAGTATCCTGCTTCTGAGCCTGTACATGTTGTCGCTCCTATCGGTGCTACCTTTTTGAGGCAAAGGGCTGCTCAACGTCGAGTTAGCTCTAAGCGTTCTAGGGTAGAGCCTTCCGATGTCACTCCACCCCCTTCTTCTTCTACAGATACTCATGCAGCTGGGACTTCTTCTGATCCTGCTGTTGCTGCTGCTGCTGATGTTCCTCCACCGTTTGATGAGGTTTTTGACCTTCGTCGGACTCTTGATACTGTCGTAACCGTTCAGGCGGCTCATGGTCAGCTTTTGGTGGACATCCTTGATGAGCTACGTGTGTTGCGAGCGGATTTGGCGAGCTCTCGTCGATCTCCTCCTCCACCTTTTGATGATGAGTGAGTGCCCTTTGGCAATTCGTCACAAAAAGGGGGAGTACATAGTTCATTGTATCTAGGAGACATTTTTGTGGAGATTTACATTTTAGGGGGAGTTTTTTTTTTGTTTACTTGGTAGTGATACTGCAGAGCTTGTGGAGTTATTAGATTGTATCTTGATGCTTCACTGTGTATTCTCATTTTTAGCTCTTGTTTAGGAGATATATTTTGTTGAGATACATTTATATGTATTTGTTTCTTATTTCACTATGCTACTACTCTGCTTATTGATTTATATTGATGATGTTATTCATGATATATGTCTTTATTTTGTGTCATGTGAAATTAAGAAATTTTTATTTATGTATTTCCTGTTTTTTTTTTCCACACATGCGTTTATGTGTTTGTTAAGTGTTACAGGAATATACAGGTTACTTTCAGTCGAGCTGCTGTCTACTTTGCAACTGTTAGATAGTAGTTTAGGTTGAATTGTTGAGTGGCTATTTTTATGGTAATGGGCTATTTCAATTTGTAACTTTGAGCTTTTTGTTAAGTCTGTGTTTTGTCACGGATTGCCAAAGGGGGAGTTTGTTAGGTTCTAAAGATTAGGAACTAATGTATTTAGAACTTCAATTTGTATGTTGGCAAACCATGATCAAAACAATGTTGAGTCGTGTGTTAGACTTGCTCAAAGTATGGGTCTAATTGTAAAGTTGGAATCGAGTTTTTATGCAGAAGTACTGTTCACTTTCTGTATGACTCGATCGATCGAAAATTAGACTCGATCGATCGAAAATCGTGCAGAACGTTTTTCTGCAGAAAATTCCAACTCAGCCCAAGCCCGTTTTAATGTATAGGGTTTTATGTTTTGCCCTAAGTATAAAAGGGAAAACCCTAGCCACGTTTTTAGAGTTCTGTTTTACTGTGTTTGTGAATCTCTCTGTGAGATCTAGAGGTGTTTACCTTCACATACACTTAGGGTTTACAAACTTGAGATTTATGTCAAGAGTTGTGTAGATCGTTACAGTTGCAGAATCAAGAGAACACAAAGATATACAAGCAGGTGCGCTTGTGGATTTGTTGAAGAATTCCGGAAAGAAGGAGTCCGTAGATCTCGGAGCTATCATGGGGTCATGGTAATAAGTTTCCTACACTCGGGTAGCAATAAGATGTTAATGGTCTAAGTCTATTGTGTAAACTTCAATTCTTTCATAGTGGATTCAGTTTACCTTGAGGATAGCTAGGTCAAATCTTCCCCAGGTTTTTTACCGGTTTGGTTTTCCTGGGTCATCAGATCTTTGTGTTGTTTATTTTCCGCTGCTTTGTTATTTTTGCTTAATTGTGTTAACCTAGTTTTAATTAAATTACCTAAGTTAATAACTTGGCTAATTCTCTAGGTTAATCTGTTGGGTTTAAGGGGTCTAAACGAACTGACACACTTCAACAATTTGTGACAAATTATGGTACGTAGTAGAAGAATTAAATTTAAACGAGGTGGTCTGGCTTAAGTTTCTAAAGTGAACAAATTGAGCACATGAATGATTAACCTAATCACCACTAATTTGCTTTTGTCAAACTTAATTATTATCATAGCCCACGTTATTCTTAAGCTTCCGCACTATTTGGAAGAGGCGTATGCTTTGTGTTATTATGTTCCAAATAATATAACTGGGGTCTAACTTTTGACTTTAATCTTTTTAATAAAAGACGGAAACCAAAATGGGGAAAAGAACAATTTAAGACTGTTCGAGAAAAAAAAAGTTCGAGATAAAAATAATGACTTCCTCTTTTCCTTGCTATCAAATTAGTTATTAAAATACTAAGAAAAAATGAGCACCTAGATTTGAATAATTAACCAGCACTTCATTATGTCAAATTTAATATATATATATATGTGTGTGTGTGTGTGTATTTCAAATGTAATTAGTTTTTTAACAATGGAAAAGATGAAACCAAAATGGAAAAGAAAGAAATGGCCGTTCTTGCTCAACTGCGTACTTTCAAGAATACACAAAAGTTGGTGATGAACCCATGGTTTTGAAACCCAGACCGGACTGTACAGTCTGACTGGAAAAACTGCGAACCTCTTATTTTTGCAGTTTTTTTAGCCTCAAGAACCGCTCTATGAGAAAAAGCTAAGATCCGTGCGAACCACGGTCGGACCTCACGATTCTGAGAATTGTGAACGGTTCTCACGGTTTTCATAGGTCCCTTTTAAAAAAAAAAAAAAAATTAAAGCCTTAAACGGTATCGTACCAGAATATTTACTATATTTTAGTTGGAAAAAAAAAATCCACTGGTAAAGAATTTGAATAAAAGTAAAAAAGAAATCAAAAAAGAGAAAAAATAAAATAGAGCTACGTTACTACCCGCTATTTTATATCTTCTCAGGTTTGTTTTCTGTTTCAGCTAGATACCAGCTTCTCCTTCTTCTTGTTCTTTCAGCTTCTACCTTCTTGAGCTGTTTCTGGCTTCTTCAGTTCTTCTTCTCTCCTCCTTTAATTTCATCTATTTTTGTTTGTATTGCTTTTTTATCTCTTCCTTTAATTTCATTCCCTTTTGTTTGTAGTGCTTTTTTCGGGTTGTGAGCTAGTCACATGGGCATTGGAAAATGGAAATTGGAAAGATAATTCTGAGACTTTGTTTCTTACAGAGCCTTGAGCACCACATGATATGACGATACATCATATCATCCTCTTTTTTCCGCTTGTGCCGGTACAAATTGATGCTTTTAATTTTCTTTTTACAAAAAAATGTTTATTATTATTATTGGATATGTATTTCATATTTGCGCTTAGGGGTGTACACGGTTCGGTTCGGTCGGTTTTGGAGAAGTATTTTGCACCACACCTATAGGGTGCAGTTTCACCCGATGCCTAACCACAGCTCACTTTTGGAAGATAAAAACCGGTCTATACAAGGTGCGGTTATTCTTAGCAGCTCGGTGCGGTTCGTTCGGTTATATGAGTTGGATTTCTAAAAATTCCTATTCTAGGCTTTGGGCTTTTAGACCTTTAAAAGATAGCATTTTGAGCATAATAACTTCTTTTTAACTAAGTCTTTCTTTATCAAGTCTCAACTATAAACCTGTCAAATTAAACATATATTTATCAAATACATTATAAACCTGTCAAATTAAACATGTATTTATTTCTTTATCAAGTTCCAACCACAAGAAGACAACACCAAATCTCAAACGCACAATTATAGAGTATCAAGTCTCAATTATAAACCTGTCAAATTAAACATGTACTTATTAAATACATTAACACATATTAATAAATCTAAACTTGTCACAACATTCCAAATCAAACACACAATTATAGATTATCAAGTCTCAACCATAACAAGATAATTCCAGTACAGCAGCAACATTAACATTAATATTTCTATCATAGTATCACATCAAATATATGCAATAGCACAGCCCCAAGGAGGAGTAGTAGTGCAGCACTACAAAATAGTCAAGTAGTGCTTAAGAAGCACTATACAAATATACATAATAGATGTTGGACCAAAATATACACAACTACATATTTTTCACAAAAAATGGAGACAGTCTAGTCTACTAAGACTAATAGTTTGTTTGTTCAGTGTTGTGTTGTCATGTGTGCATCTAGAAAAAAAAAAAAAAAACTAGAGAGCAACAAAGAAGTATCAAGTCAGCAACCAGCAGCAGCCCAAGCATCTAAACACTCTTAATTTGGTCCTCCATGATTAAGCCAACAATTCAACCGCAAAAAATTTCTGCAATCAGCTAGCCAACAACTCCAACTCCAAGTCATCATATACAAAAAACTCCATCCCTACAATGTCAAACCCCAAAAAACAATGATAAGTAGAAAGTAAAAAGCAATAGATGACAATTAACACCATTACAAACAGCAGCCAACAAACATAAGCAAATTACATAAAATTTTTAAGTTACCTTAGGTAGCTAACTCCAAAAAACAACCCCACCATCCAAATCAGTCTAGAACAGAATCTTCACCCACAGTGGGTTTTGGTGCAAGCTCTAAAAGGGGTGAAAAAAACAAATGGTATATAAATAATAACTCACAAATAAATAAATAACAAACAAATAAGAGAGTTTATAAATAACAAAAGCAGAAAAGAAAAAAAAAAGAAAAACAAAACCTAGAAAAGAACATAAACACATTACCTGATTCAAGTTCATAATTTTCCACTTCATCCATTGCCTCTCGTAGGTCAATTGGTTCAGTTGAATCCTTGGACCTCAACCAATTTTGTGTACAAATCAAAGCTTCAACAGTATTGGGAGACAATGAGCTTCGGAAAGGATCCAAGACACGACCCCTTGTGCTAAATGCAGATTCTGATGCAACGGTAGAGACGGGAATTGCCAAAACATCACGGGCAACTTGAGAAAGGATCCTATATCTTGAAGAATTCACTCTCCACCAATCAAGAATATCAAAGCCTTCCGTCTCCGGATCTACACTAGCTTCAAACAAGTATCGGTCCAATTCAGATTTGCATTCTACACTATCCTCATCTGCTAAGTGCTGTTTGTAAATGTTATTGTAACTCTTCATCCTCTCTTCTGCACTACCAAAGCCACTTAGCATGGAGGACATGGCAGCAACATCACTACTACCAAACTCACTAGTCCCACTAGCACTAGCTCCACATGGGGTCCCCATTGCTCCACTATAGTGCTTATACAATCTATTCAAAGCTTCCCTAACTCTCAATCCTAACTCATCAGCCTTCTCCTTGTCATACCATTACTTAAACCAAAACCTCACATATTTCAATTTATATCTAGGATCAACCACTACAGCCACAAACAACATCAGATTTATCCTATCAACACTTCCCCAATACTTATCATACTTCAATTTCATTCTTTGTGCCATACCCTTTAACAAAGGATCACCCCTACCATTACACAATTGATTTAACTGGTCTTGAAGACTAACAAGCTCATGGAAATACACATTAGTAGTCACAAACAAGGAACCAGAAAATCTTAAAGTTGCCTCATAGAACATACCAAGAAACTTTGTAAAAGTCTTACATTTTCCCAATCTAAAAACCTATGGGGACCGCTAGATGGATCCTCAAAATAACGAAGGAAATGCTCATCATCTTCCTCCATCCTTTCAAATGCAGCCATAAACTTTAGTGCACTTTCTAACATTAAGTAAGTTGAATTCCACCTAGTAGACACATCAAGGCACAACAAACTTTTGCTTTGAATTTTTTCTTTTTTAACACATGCCTTAAACTTCTCAAATCTATTAGGAGAGGATTTCACATACCTTACTACATTACGAACCTTAACAATTGACTCATTAAGGTCCTTTAACCCATCTTGCACAATCAAATTCAAAACATGGGCACAACAACGCATGTGCAGAAACTCACAACCCAAGAGGCTACCCACCCTATCCTTTGTTTTCCTTCTAAGATATTCTATGGCCACATCATTTGAACTTGCATTATCAACAGTAATTGTAAAATATGATCAATCCCCCACTGAAGCAAACAAGACTCAACCACCCTACCAATGGTCTCACCCTTATGATTAGGTACTAGGCAAAAATTCAAAATCTTTTTATGATAAACCCAATCAACATCAATATAATGTGCAGTCAAACAAAGGTAATTAAGGTTTTGGATTGAAGTCCAAGTATCAGTTGTCAAACACACCCTTTGACCAGCCATTAAAACCTTTTTCAAACTCTCCTTCTCCCTAATGTAAAGTCTAAGACAATCCCTTGCAATAGTAACCCGAGAGGGAACTTCAAACCTAGGCTCTACCTCTGCCATAAAATCAACAAACCCGCCATGCTCAACAAACCTAAAAGGTAGTTTATCAACAATTATCATCCTAGCCAAGGCCATCCTTAGTCTTTCCACACTAAACTTCCTCAACACTAGCTCATTACCACCCTCTTTCTCCCCTTTTTTTTTTTACTTTGGTAACTTAAAGTGGTTTGGCCTTTATCACGCCTATAGGGGTACTTCTTACAACCAGATTTTATATGAGACCACATGGCAGAGGTTCCATTTCTTTTTGGGTGACAATTATAACTTTTTTTACAATAGTTGCACTGGGATTTAGGGTAAAGGGGGTCACATCCCTCCATTTTAGAGAAATGGTCCCATATCTTAGAAGGTTCTTTACCACCATTAATAGTAGCTTGTTGAGTTTCTGTTTGTGTCTGAGGGGGTGCAACACCTGATGGTGGAATGGGAGATTGTGTATTTGGTTGATTAGCCTCAGCACATGCACTAGGAGTAGGCTCAGTAGAGGGGATGAAAGAAGAAGCACAAGCAGCCATGATCTAATTACATCAATATAAATAACAATCACATTCACATATCTATATATTACTAAAAGCTGAAGCGTAGCATTTAATGTTGCTTCGCTCACATTGAGCCACATCAGCAGCCATGTCATTCTCATCCTCTTTTCTAAATTTTTAATTCAATTTGAAAATAGTTTTTGCCTATTTTTAATTCAATCTCCTGCCCTATCTCTACTTTAAAGTCCACTTCTTATACATTTAAATCCACTATAAAGCCCAAGCTCACACCCAAAGCCTTTTCAGCTAACTCTCTTTGTCAAACTTTATTGCTTTTCACGGTTACAACTTATGTTATTCCCTTTCCTTTTGTTACATGGAGCCCTATCTCTACTTTAAATTCCAGCCCACTCCTAAAGCCTTTTCAGCTAATTCCTTCTGTCAAACCTGAATGCTTTTCACGGTTACAACTTATGCTATTCCTTTTCAGGTTTGGTTCCTTCCCCGTCCCCACATGTTTCAGCTTCTATTCTATCGTTTTACGTTTTGTTTCATCCACACCATATCACAGTTTCAGCTTCTGCTCTATTGTTTCACTCACAGTTTCATCTTCCTCTTCTACGGTTTCAGCTTCTATTTTCGCTTCTAACAGCAGCCTCTCTGTCTTCCTTCCTTTCCTTACATCTATATAAATACTGATGTAAAACAGTTGAGGTATTCCTATATCCCAATTCCTTTTGCGCTCTATTCTTTTGCTTGATAGTTTTTTCTCCCTTTCTGTGTTTGTTTTTGCCTATTTCATGTTGTGGTGTGGATGGTTGTTATGTTACATTTACTTTCTAAATTATTTTTGTTGGGGTGTTGAATTTGTTACTATGTCTCTATCTTTTTCTCTACCACTCTCTAAATGGTTCCCCCTATTGTAAAGCTCATACATGTACAGAATGGTGGCCACTAAATTAGTAAAGAGTTTGTGTTTTCTTTTTAATGAGATCCCTTGTGAAATGTTTCCACTAATTTGGATGGTTCTCCAATTGCACGTGAATTAAAAAGTGGACACATAAATTTCAAGGTCATGGGATAAGACCCTCAAGGTGTGGAGGCTATCAGATTTGAAGTGCTTGGAATCAATTAAGGCACATGATGACGCAATTAATGGGTTGGTGGCAAGTAACGGGATGTGTATTTTGCTTCAGCTGATGGGAAGATGAAAGCTTGGGGTAGGGAGGGGAAGAATTCACATGCTTTAAAAGGAATTTTGGAGGGTCATAAGGAGGTTTCGATTAATTTTGGAGGGTCATAAGGAGGATGGAAAATGGGTTTATGGAGGAGGGTCAGATGGGTTTGTGATAGGGTGGGAGGGGAGCATGAATTTTGAGAGTTGGAAATTAGTTATTGAGACAAAAGCTCATCAAATGGCTGTCCTGTGTATGTGTCAAACGGGGGAGTTTTTGTGTAGTAGCTCTACTGATAAGAGTATTAGTATATGGAAAAGAGAGGCTTGGGGCAAGGAGGGGAAGAATTCACATGCTTTAAAAGGAATTTGGGAGGGTCATAAGGAGGTATCGATTAATTTTGGAAGGTCATAAGGAGGATGGAAAATGGGTTTATGGAGAAGGGTCAGATGGGTTTGTGATGGGGTGGGAGGGGAGCATGAATTTTGAGAGTTGGAAATTAGTTAGTGAGACAAAAGCTCATCAAATGGCTGTCCTATGTATGTGTCAAACGGGGGAGTTTTTGTGCAATGGCTTTGCTGATAAGAGTATTGGTATATGGAAAAGAGGGGCTTGCGGTAAGCTTAGTAAAGTTGGAGTCATAAGTGGCCATGAAGGTCCAGTCAAATGCTTGCAGGCATCACCAAGTAATATTGGTGGTGGGTTCTTGCTCTATAGTGGAAGCCTTGACAAAAGCATAAGAGTTTGGTGGGTTCCCAAGAATACTGCTAATAGAGATGATCACGATACCTCTTCAATGGAAAGTGCAGTGAAAAGTTCAAGTATCATGATGTGCTAGGAAAAAATTTTCATGGTTTGAGTAATGAAGCACTGGGTCCCTTTTTTCAGTGTCTTGCCGTGCTTCCAAAAGTGGTCTCATACAAATATCAGATTTGGTGGAGAATCAAGTGCTTCACATTTACAATATGTTACAAAATATCTAAGTGAGTGGGAAATATATTTGGTTCTCCAGCTAAGGAACTTTATCTAATATACAAATAACACAATCAAAGGTCCATGACTAAAACTTCTTTACTATTTTTAAGCTAACGTAACTTCCAAACTTTTCTTTCCTTCTTCATTTATCCTCTTCTTAGTAGGACAACCCCTTGGCCTCACACTTAAACATGCAACCCCACTTCCACCATTTTAACGTCTGTGGACAGTTTCTTATTGCACTTATTAGTGTTGTTTTGTTGTGCTTGTCTTTGAGGTCTAATCCTTGTGTAGTCAGGATCAGAATAACTTGAGTCACTGTCTGATGAACTGCTTGAACACAAATTTTCTTATTTTTCCTGCTTCTCAATGAATAGGCCATGGTTTTGATTCACAAAACAGTAAACTTTCCGCTGAGAGATACAAATTTTTTATAAACAAATTCCTGCAACAAAGAAAGTAGAGCTTAAAATAGAAACCATGAAGGCAAAGCTGGTTTTAATACCAAAAAAAAAAAAAAAAAGTATTGGGACAATGATTTGGATAATGGAGAGGATCATTTTGATTTGTTACCAATCTTATTTTGTTGCTTTTGTTTTCAACTTAATTGAGATTTATAGTGTTATGCACAAATTTGGAAGACTAAGTAAAGTATAAGAGGAAGAAAACAGCTAGCTCTGTGTATCTGAGCAACTATGGAACTTGAAGTAAGGAATTGGAACTTGACAGCCCCTATATTGTCATTTCATATATGCTTTTTTTTTAATTAAAAAAATGAGCTAATTACTAATTTGTATTGAATTTTCCTACATATAAGAAAAGAGAGTACAAAATTTTTGTCCCAGACAATGAGCTAATTAAGGAGAGATTAAAGATATTCTAAGAACTTGTCCAAGATGCAAAATGATATGATGATGAGTTCTTTTTTTATAATTCAATAGTCATAAGATATATACTTATGCTATTCCCTTTTGAAATAAATAAATAACTAGGTAGGAAGTAACTCCAAGTAATAAAGTTTTAATTCCTTCTTTTACTGCCTTTAGTTAATAATTAGCTAATGCACAATAGGCATGTGGGATATTCTTCCTTTGTATTCAAGTCACCAAGACAGACTTCAACACTTCACAGAATCAAGTCAAGAAACTCCCCCAAACCAATCCTTCACCCTACAATTCCTTAATTGCATATTTGAATTATTATATGCAGAATTGATACCTTCATGCCCCCATCCTAAACACGTCTACTATTTGCATATTTTTTAACTTATTAATTTTTCTTTTTTAGGCAGGTAATTGATTGAAACAAATCTAAGAAACATTTAGAACACAAAATATCCTCACAAGGAAATCTTCGGGTTTTTTTTTCCTATTGGATATATATATATATATATATATCTGCATTGAACAACTTGCTAAGTACAAGTTTTGTTACAAAGCACGGTTTAATACATCAAGTAGGTGATCATATTTGCATTTTGGAGAACTGTGTAAGTGTGGTTTCTATGGTAGGTTACTTTTCCTATATTATTATATTGTCTTAGGAAATCGAGTACTTCAGAGATGTATTCACGAAAATAGTATGCTTAAATGGTCATAAATATTTGGAGTCAAAACGTTTGCATCACCTTTGTGATTATGGGATTAGAGTTTTCACTTTGTTGTTTGTCTCCAATTCTATCAAACGTTCTGTGCTAGTGTAGATTGGTACCCATGGTAATTGGATTAAAGTTTTTATTTCGTTGTCTATCAGCCCTAAGTAGCCATATGTCTCCATCAAAGTCCCTCAAACGGCGCGTTAAGCAGTAAACTGTCTATCTTAGTCATTTTTAGCCTTGAGATGTATCCCAAATCATTTATTGAGTTGTTTGGAAAATTCTTTGGATCTTTTGTGATATTTTTTCTTAATGGGCACATCCTAAACTATTGTAGGTGCAATATTTTCCTCAAATTGAGAAGTTTTAATTAACTGCAGACTTTTTTTAAATCTATGCCTCTTATGTCATGTCACTACTATTTAAGCACGATGAGCTGAGGACAAAGAAATCAACATTCAGATTAGTGTCTAGGACATTTTTCAACAACCATGTCGATGCCTTAGAACATGGTTAATTAATTATTTCCTGAATGTAGCTTTATATACCTCATTAACTTCAATAATTTAGTTGATTCTAAAAAAAATTTAGAAATTTAGTCTTCTTGTGAGGTTCATTCTGTGAAATAATTGCTACCAAAGGCCAAGCTTCAAAACATGGTTATATACATAATACCTTTCGAATTACAAAAAAACAAAATTGGTATTGCTTTGGGTTTTTTGTCTATTGATCTCATTCAAAAGGAAGGTATTAACTGCAATTATAGTAGTTAGAAAATCAATTGTAGAGCAATAAGTTATTTAATGAATTTTTAACCCAAATTCACATACTTGATTTAAATTTTAGACTATTTAATTACACCATATACAAAGGGAGATCAAAATAGGCAGTGGAAGGTTTTAACACAAAGTGAAAGAGTAAAAAACAAAGGTAGCTTAAAAACAAAAATGGAGGGAGATTAAAAACAATGAGATTTGTCTAAAAAACTATTTTAGTTTAAGTTTTTGGGTTGGGTCTTACCTTGTGATATTTTACTTTTTAACGGAACGGCATAAAAACACGAATTTCCAAATAGTCTTAGAAAAATGGTCTTCATGATACTTATGTGAACTTACTTACCAAGCAGGAAGACACTATAGATAGATGACGTAAAATATTATATATATATATATATATGTATATATATATATATATTTTTAGTTTTTGAGTGTGTGTTTGCATGTGAGTGTTTGTGTTCATTTATCAAAAGAAAAAAAGAAAAAGAAAAAAAAGGTATTGGTGTTCAATGATGTGGATACCTGTCACTGTTTTGATTACTATTTTACCCACCAGTTGCTCACAAGTTACCTGTTAATTTACATGTTTTTAAGCTGGATTGTTTGTTCAAGTATTTCTAACTTTTAATTATAAATAAAATGAAAAGGCTATGCTAAAATATTTTTTATATTTTTATTTGGTTGTGTAGGTTGTTCATATCTTATAACAACTGATTACGGTATATCTATTAAATTGCAAGTTCAACAGCTATAAAATGAAAAGGCTATGATAAAATATTTTTTTATATTTTCTTTTGGCTGCGTAGGTTGCTCATATTTTCTACCAATTTATTATGGATTATCTGTTAAATTGCAAGTTCACCAGCTGGATTGTTTCGTAAAGTATGTCCAATTCTGAATTAATGAAAAGGCTATTATAAAATTGAGATTATATTATCTTTTGGTGTGCTAAAATAATTTTTATATTATCTTTTGGTTTCTACCTAATTATAACGGATTGTTTATTAAATTGCAAGTTCACACAAGCTGGAATATTTCTTTAGGCCTTTCTAAAATGAAATGTTTTGCTAAAATAGGCCTTATATTATTGGTAGGTGTTCATTTTATCCACCAATTATTTGAAATGATCTTTTACTATAATGACGGTTAGTAAATGATGGTTGGTAGGTACTATGGAGTCATATCAGCAGATAGAGTGTCTATCTTTCAATATGAAATTTTACTGAATTATATTCCCACAGTTCAAAAGAATATAGAACCCAGACAAGTTGAAAAAATGGGGGATTTTTATAAATTAAAAATTTTCCAAATCCTTTATAACCACATGATAATCAAATTTTCAGATAACCGTTAGATGAGATTGTAAAATAATTCAATAAAAAATCCAAATTCTTCAAAACCACATGATATTCAAATTTTGAGATAATTGTCAGATGAGATTGTAATATTTTCAAAGATTAAATATTTTCTATTGAAAAAAATGACTGGTGCAAAAATATCACATAATTTTTTTTTTTAATGTTTTGCAGCCACAGTGCTTAATATCACATAATATTTTATGTTTTCCACATCTAATTCCAAGACCAATACCTCCTATCATCATGAATCCTACAATATATTGGTCATACATATATAATGTAACTTAAGTAGTAATACATTCAAAAATATTCAAAATAATAACACGATCATAAAAAAATTTATCACGCGCAACGCGCGGGTCTGTGACTAGTACATAGTAATTAAGGAATCAACAACAAATAAATTATGCAAGCAACCTTTAACTTAAACACACAGTCATACACTAATTTGAATAAAATATTAGGAAACAAAAACTATACAGGCAGCTTTCTCAATGCTAAAATCACAACATATTAGCATGATATATTAAACTAAAATCACAACAGTATAATCAATCAATAGAATGATCAACAAATAAATTTACAATCTTTGAACCCTAGAAACAAAATCAAACAACAAACAACATGAGTGAACCTTAAAAAGAAATATTATATATTTATATATATATATATATATATATAACTAAAATTACAATAGCATGATTAATCAATAGGATGATCAAAAAATAAATTTACAGTCTTTGAACATAAAAACAAAACCAAACAGCAAACAACATGAGTGAACTTAAAAAAAAAAAAAAAACACTAAAACGAAAAGCAAAATCAAGCACAAACATGAAAGTTTTACACAACATGGTAAACTGACAACAAAATAAAAAAATAATCCTTAAAAGAAAATCAAACAAAAAAAAAAATAAAAAATTGTGAACTCAAAACAAATATAAATAATATGAGAAAATACCCAGGAACTATTTAAGCCTTTGAGATGTATTCCTTTACTAGGCTGAAGCTGAATCTTTTAAATTACCCCTGAAATTACAAGAAAAGAACCAAAAAAAAAAAAAAAAAAGAATCAACAACAAACATTTATTGACCATAAAATAAAACTAAAACAAAGTAGGGGTTAGGGTTACCAAAGACAGAACTACATAATGGCAGAGCCACGGTGGAGAATGGAGATGAAAAGTAGATTGATTGTCTTATGTATTAGGAATTTCGTGAGACTTTGAGAGGAATGTTTTTCTTTGTGAGAGAGTGAGACTGAGAATAGATATGAGTCTTGAGAGTAAGACTGAAGGCTTGTGTTCCTAAATAGGAGAAGGTAAGGTCGGAGCCTAAGATTGAGAATTTGAGAGGGAAAAATTACTGTTTGTTTGGCGGGATTAGAGTATGGAAAAAAAATTATGTGGCTGAGTGCAAAAGAGAAGAGAAAAATGGTTGGTGAGAGTCTGAAAATCTGAGATTGAGAGGGAAACATAATGTAATTTATGTAGCTGATTGAGAGCAAAAAAAAAGAAAATAAAAATGGTTAGGTGAGACTGTGAGAGCCTAAGATTGAGAGGGAAAAACTAATGTTTGATCAGCAGGAAGGGATTAGGGTTTGGAAATTGGAAGAGAAACGAAGGAAATTGGAAGAGAAACGAAGGAAATATTTAGTGATGATTGAGTTTGAGTTTTGAGACTGAGAGGCGAGAAGAGAGAGTCTGAGAGTTGAGATTTGAGAGGAGCAAAAGTCTAAAGGCTAAAGAGTAAAGATTGAAGAGAAGAAATGACTAATGAGAGCAGCTGAGCAGAGGTGAAAAAGCGTGTGTGACTGAGATCAAAAGAGGAAAAAAATGTGTGGCTGAGATCAAAAGAAGAAAAAAATATCTTGTACGACTAAACAGTGACAGACATTTTTTTATTTTTTTATTTTCAAAAAATGCAAGTGGGATTGACGGACTGTGGGATGACTGAAAACACACTTACCCATATATGGTTACAACATTTTTTTTAAATTTTTTTAATATATTTTTTTTCAAAAAAATGTAAGTGGGATGACTGAAAGTCTGAAAACACACTAATTCATATTCGGTTACAACATTTTTTTTTAATATATTTTTTTCAAAAAAATGCAAGTGGGACTGTGGGAGATTAATTACACAAGACAATTCAATGCTTTATACCTGTTGACACACGTTTCTACAAAGTAACTACAAGCTACAACCTTCAGCCTAAAAATAAATAAATAAAACTCACAGTTGGCGAACTTGGCGTTCAGTTCACACTGCACACACGTAACACGTGTGCACCTTAAACCCAAGTTCGCGTTCTTTTTTTTTTTTTTTTTTTAATTCTGACACTAAAACAATGTCGTTTTGGACCTGATAGGAAAATTTTAAAATAGTTCCAAAACGGCGTCGTTTTGAATTAGATTTTTAAAAAAAATTTAATAAAACAGCGTCGTTCTAATTCCTATTTTTCCTTCTTCTTCCTTTGCTTCTCACTGTTCTCAGTTCTCTCAGCTTTCAGACATGCCAAACTGGTTCATCTCTCTCCCTCTCAATTTCTTTTATTTTAAAACTGATGAATGATTATATATATATATATATATATAAGTTATATATATCGGTTCGGTTCGGTTTTCTTCGGTTTGCAGATCTTGCTGCCGACCACCGCACCGGCCGACTTCGGTAACGGAAAAAGCCTACCAATCATCGCGCCAGGAACCTTCGACGGAGCTTTTAGCGGGTCGGATCGGTGCGGTTTCGGGCGGTTTTGTTGGCGCTGGTGAATGCTTGAACAGGCCTATTTGCGCTTGAGATGGATATATTAGACATAGTTAAAATATGGATTTATAGTTTTAATTGGACTATTTTAGTTAATTTTTTTATTTTTTACTAATTTAATATTTTTATATATTTAAAATAATTATTAAATTAATTATGATATCATTACGATTTGACCCTAGTTCAACCTCGGGTCGACCTCAAAAACCTTAAACTTCTTTTTTTTTTACGGTTCAATAAACGGTCCAGATTTCAAAACCATGGATGAACATAATGAATTGCTTTCTACGATGCTATCCAATTATGAATTAAAATATCGAGAAAACAATGAGCTTCCAATCCTAAATATCAATTAACCACTAGGGATTTTGTCAAACCTAACAAAGTCCGCGTTAATGTATATTTGGAAGAACATATGTTATGTCCCCATATGTTCAAGGGTACTTCAATATTCTTTTAAACAAAATATGGAAATCAAAATGGGAAAAAGAACAATTTTGACCTTTATTGTTTAACCACAAATGACATATTCAAGAAAAGTACAAGAGTTGAAGATGAACATAAAAGCTTGCTTTCTGCCTTGCTATCAAACTATTAATTACAATTCTAAGAAAACAACAAGCTTGTCACACCATATATATGCCTTTGCAAGGCTATGATGTCCATTGTTGTTGAACTTGATTCTCACTGTTCTATTGCTGAAGCTCATGCTAGTTGAAAGAGCCAAAAGTAGAGATTGCTCAAGCTCATGAAGTATAACAAAACATTAAAGGAATATTTTGAGGGTTATTTTTTATTATTTATTTTCTAGGGCTTCAATTGTTTCACAGTCACACTTTTTCATACTGTTCATATTCATATTTTTCACATTATGATGTGTAAAATATGAACAATTATTATGAAAGTGTGGATCTTGTGGGAAACATTTGACGTCTGATACAATAATTAGTCTTTATTATTATTATTATTTAAAAGATTAAAATACAAAACTGACTCTTTAATTTTATTTAGATTTCATTTCAATCTTCTAACTGTACTTTCGTTCATTTCAGTCTTCTAAGTTTCAGATTGATTCAATTAAGGTCTTTCCGTTAACTTTTGTTAAAATTTTTTGAAAGAAAAAATCTAGAAAATATTTTTCAATCACTAATTGAATTTATTTAATTTAAAAAATTTGAAGAAAAATATATAAAATTGAAAAATTAACCACAACATATAACAAAAGTCAATGGAAAAGCCTTAATTGAATAAATTTTAAAGTTCGAAAATTAAAATGAATAAAAGTAAAGTTAGAAGACTGAAATGAAAACTGAAGAAACTTAGAGGGTCAGTTTTGCATTTTACCCTATTTAAAATCATAAGCATAGGGCAGAGAGCTGAGACCAAGAGCAACAAGTTTTATGCACCGACCGAACATTTTCCAATGCTTTCAATGGTGCACGAAGAAGGGGCAGAAGGAGGGACGAGACCTCTATTAAGTGAAACAATTACTTCACCACCATGAACCCTGCTCGGACCACCATTCATCTCATGGTTCTCCACCATATTTGGATTAAGAGGGAGAGCTTCAGATCTAAAACACAAAAGCAACATGATCAGTATAAGCCACACAGGAAATCTCAAACTACCCATTTTTTAATAAAAATCTCTACGCTTTCAAAAGCAATATCAGTATATGTGGCATAGACTATATAAATGTTATGGCCTGTTTGGAAGTTAAAAAAAGGAGGGAGAGTAGAGTAGAGGGAGGGAGTATACTTCAATTACCTTGTTTGAAAGTTTTTTAAGGAAGGAGGGAGAAGGGTTTGGAGGAATTTGAAGGGGTTTCAATTACCTCTAACCCCTCATTTTTAATTCCCCCAAATTGGAGAGATTTGGAGGGAGAGTAAAGTAGATAAATTATTGAACAAATGAATTCTCTAATTTACCCTTTTTAAATTAACAAAATTACAAACTGATTATATAATCTTTGTTTGTTTCTTGAGAAAATTAAACTCTCTTCAAAACCTTCTGGCAAAGACCCATTTCCGTAGCTATCTCTGATTACCCAAATGAATGAAGCCTTTGAAGATTCAAGGCCGAACCCAATCTCCAAAAGCTGTGACTTTGAAAAATTCTACAGACTGCCAAAATAAACATAGAGCACCGAGTTTGGTTTCTTCAACGCCGTTGTCCACGTCGCTCGCAGCAGTCAATCTCAAGTCGGTGGCTGTGCACGAGATTGGGCATTTGCTGGGACTCGAACATTCATCGGTGGCGGTGGCTTTGGATCAGTACGCGTTAGGAGCGATTGTCGTCTCGGTTTTTGCGCCAGTCGACGGATCGGATCATCAGGTGGCAATCTTCGATGGAACATTTCATGCCCAAGCGATTGAGGACGAGGTGGAGCTTGGAGGCGAAGATGAGGCCGTTCTGGTCCTGATCGTAGAGCTTGAACGCGTAGCGGAGCTTGGAGGCTCTGCCATCTTTGGACCTGAAGCGGCAGAAGGTGGCGAACCCGGTCAAGGAAATGAAGCTGTTGTGGTCAGAGTCGAGCTCGTCCATGACGCGGCAGAGCTCGTCCTCGTCAAAGGAGGAGGAGCCGAGGGAGCTGAAGACAGCGCCGAGCTTCCTATGTGAAGCTTGTCGAAAATTTTTCATAAATAAAGAAAATTTATTTTTATTTTTATTATAATTTTTTTTGAGTTAATAAAAATTATTTTATAATAGTTAATAGTAGTTTTATACTTTTATTAGTGGTATTTGATGGAATGAGAATGTTGATTAAATAATTTTTTAATCTAACAAACTAAATTGACTAATGTTGCAAATTCATTTTCAAATATGGGTAAATTTTTTTATTTAAATCATTTCATGTCCTTTCCATCCTAATTTTTAAAACATCCAAACAAGAGGAAGGGTTAATTACTTCCTTCCCCCTTACTAATTTTAAAAACATCCAAACAAAGTGGAGGATAACCATTGTTCTCTACTCTACTCTACTCTCTTCTACTCTCCTCTCCTCTACTCCCCTCTACTCTCCTTCCTCTCTAAACTTCCAAATAGGCCATTAAGGTAGCTAGGAGTGAAGAATGAAGCCTGTTGGTTTGGTGGGTTTTATAGAGTTGAAGAAACTAGCTCTAGATGATGCCACGTCACATGGGGGCCAAATTGATGGGGAATTCTAGCATTTTACCTTTATTTTTTAAAAAATTTAGCAATATATCCCTGTTTTAAAACTATTTAGGTCCATGTCCCTGTTTTGAAACTCGATTTTTACAAAATTGAGTATGGGGTGATCAAACTTAAAAAAAAAATTAAAAAAAATAAATAAATAAATTGGAACTTGAGTTCCATTCAAGGAGCTCAAGTTCTTTGAATGGAACTCGAGCTCCATGAACTTAAGTTCCAATTTTTTTTTTTTTTTTTAAGTTTCTTTTGGCATAACTTGATTTTGAACCAATCGAGATTTACATTGAAACTCGATTTTGTTAAAATCGAGTTTCAAAACAGAGACATGGACCTAAATAGTTTCAAAATGGGGACATATTGCTAAATTTTTTAAAAAAATAGGGGAAAAGTGCTAGAATCTCCAAAATTGATTAACAAACTTGTAAGGATGTGACTTAAATAAAGTGTGTAATATATATATATATATATATTAATTGTATATGTTACAAAACTTTTAACATTAAAATATATAAACTTGAGTATGGATTGTGTAAATTTGTAAATAAATTCATAAAACATCTAATTATTATTTGCAATTTATTTAAAATAAAAACAGCCATTTTGTAGTACAAATTATATATATATATATATATATTATAGTATAAGTTAGCAAATCTAATTTTTATAAGTTCATAAACAAAAATCATTTTCATCTATTTAATTCAAATAATATAATTTTAACTATAATTTATTGATCATTAATTTATAGTATAGATTTGTGACAAGGGAAAGAGTTTTGATCATAGAAATTATTAGAATTTATTATATATGAGAAAATAATAAATTAATCAAGTAATTCGTGAATAAATTTAAATAAATTTAATAAGAAAATAACCCAAAACTTAAATATATAGTCTAGATTAGGGAAATTACATTTTACTCTCCTAATAAACTACAAGAACGCACACTTTATCCGTATAAATTATATTCATTTTTACGCTTACTCCTCTAAATTATGAAAAGGCACATTTTACTCCCCCAAATTATGAAAATGTACATTTACTTTTCTAAACAATTACCATGAATATTAATATAATATTATACAAAGGACAATAATATGATATGAACATGAATATGATATAACGTAAAGGACAGTAATATAATATGATATGATATCATGCAAAATACCGTAGTATGATATGGACAAAACATAAGCACAATCCATACCCATCATATGAATCTTGATATCATGCAAAGGACAGTAATATAGCTACTGAGTGATATATGATTGAATGTTTTTTATTAGCTCTATATTGGATACTAGAAGAAGAAGCACTACGTACCCTTAGGCTCCGCTTGGGAGTTCATAAGAGAAGGGAATGGAACAGAATGAAATAATTATAAGGGAATGGAATGGAATAGAATGGAATGGAATGGATTTAAGTAAGGGAAAGGAATGGAAAAGAATGGAATGGAATGGAATTAAGTAACCTTGCTTGGATGTTTTAAAATTAAGGAATGGAAAAGAATGAAAATGAATGGAATGTAAGTAATCTCGTTTGGGAGTCACACGGAGGGAATGGAATGGAATCATTTTATGACAATATTACTATTAGACCCCTATTTTAAAATAAAAGGTTGAATATATAGGGGTATTTTGGAAATTTTAGTAAAAAAATTATTAAATCTAATTCCATTCCCTCCCATTCCTCCCAATTTCGGGGGGAATGAAAATTTGAGGTTTTAAGGGAATAGAAAGGAATGAGTGTTCCCTCCTACTCATTCCATTCCCTCCCACTTAAACTCTCAAGCAAGGGAATGAACTTTCCATTCCCTCCATTAAAACTCCCAAACAAGGGGGAGGGAAGAATATTCTAAAAATATTCTTTTCATTCCATTCCATTCCATTCTATTCCCTCCTCCCAAGCGGAGCCTTAGAGAATTGTAATAATCTATAAAAATCATCTAAATGAGATTTGTGACAGTAAAGATCATTTCAACACTACAAAAAACATGACTTGTTACCATAGTTGTCAAATCGTGAATCATTTTTTCATTTTTATGTATCGTGTATCGTATCGTATCGTGTATCGTAAGATACACAAACACTATATAAAATTTATAAAACAATATACATATACATATATTTATTATAAAATTGAAACATATGTAAATAATGACTATTTTAATTATCACTTATATTATAGTATATTTGACTAAGCAAACCAAATAAACCAAATGGAAATATATTTTTAACATCCATATCCAAAAGATAAAAATATACATATTCAAATTCATTAGAGGTCAAAGTCACTACATATTATATTAGTCAAAATACTTTTTTTTTCTAATCATATTCATCACTGCCTAATCAAAATCATCTCCATAGTCCAAGTCAATGAAGTTATCATCTTCATCATCTTGCAAAATCATTTCATCATGGCATCTTCTTGTACATCTTCTTCATCATCTCCAACATCCACTATCTCTTCTGATTCTTCAACTTCAATAACTTTTTCTTTACTTTTCTTTTTGGCATTCAAATTTCTTGGACCAATAAAAATAATAACAAAAAATATAGTCAAAATTAGCATTTTATTCATAATATAGAAAAGAAAATTTCAATTTAATATAAATCTATACCTCTCTTTCTTTTTCTACGACATTATTCCTCATTAACTTCAAATCATTCATGAATGTCCATCCATGAAGTATCTTCTGGCAAGCAAGGTTCTTCCTTTTCGGTAATCCATTCATCATCAGATTCCATATCCGATAGACAAATTGGATCATATGAGTCACCATTCTCTTCTCTCTTTATTTGTCTCAACTCCAAATTAATATTATAGTTTACAAACACCAAAGAATTCACTCTTTATCGCTCAAGACAGTTTCTTTTTTTAGTGTGTACATGATCGAAAGTACTCCAATTTCTTTCACATCCCATTGCATTACAAGTTAGGCTTAAGACACGTATAGCTAAGTTTTGAAGCTTTTTGCAATATACTCCATAACTTTCCCACCACAATGCTATATTGCTAACAAAAGAAATTGTAAAGGGCTACAATATAATTACGATAATAACAAATAAAAAGCTACATTAAGATGATGATGACAATCAATAATAATGATAATAACAATGGCACATACCTAGCTGCTTCTTTGTTCTTGTAAGTATAGCCATTTCTTTTCCAAACAAACCCTCAGCTTTATCAAATTTCTCCAATTGTAGATCAATCCTACACCTCTCCAAAGCTGTAGGACACATCTTTTCAATCATTTCATAAAGTCCAACTCTCACTTCTTCATTTGCAACAAAGTTGGGATCATAATGAAACCTATCACAGTTTTATATCTTATAAATAAATATGCATACAAAATAAAAAGATAAAGATTAAAATATATAACAATTCAAATAATAAACTTCCTTAGGATTGAGAAAATAAGCTGCTGCATGTAAAGGCATATGAAGTTGAAGCTCCCATCTAGTTTCAATAATTCTCAATATAGGTCTATATCTCCTTTGCACATCATTAAAATTTTTCCGGATTTGCTATTTTGCTTTATCCATAGCTTCATATATGTAGCCCATTGCTGGTTTTACATCACCATCTACAAGCCTTAAAACTTTCACTAAAGGGATCACACATTTCAAGCAAAATTTAATAGCAAGCCAAAACTTTAGATCACTCAAGACAATTAATTGGACATTAATGCCATTACTTTTCTTTGCATAGGGACTCTTAGCCCATTCCTCAGATGCAAACATAGACCTTAATCCAATTTTTTGTTGATATATACTCTTCAAAGTTAAGTAGGCTGTGGCAAATTTTGGGACACCTTGTCTTGTCAATTCCCTCCCTTTTGTATGTTTTCTCATCAAATCAAGCACCCAAATATGACGGTAAATAAAAACAGTGATCTTCTTTGCTTTTTTTATAGTATTTGCATGTACAGGCAAATCACCAATGTCATGAAGCATCAAATCAATACAGTGGGCAGCACAAGGATTCCAAAAGATCTTACGTCTTTTTTCCATTAATTTTTCACCAGCTGAAACATAAGCCGAAGCACTATCTATCACTACTTGTACCACATTCTCCTCTCCAATTTCTTGCACCAAAGAATCAAGCAATTTAAATAAATTTTCAACATTCTTGGAAATATCAGAGGTGTCGATAGATTTAAGAAAAACCGACCCCTTTGGACTATTGACAAGGAAGTTTGTGATAGACTTCTCTCTATTATCCGTCCATCCATCTAACATCAAAGTGCACTTGTTTTTTTCCACTCATTTTTATAGTTATTCAATGTGAAGTGCATATTTTCTACCTCTTTTTTCAAGAAAGTTACCCTTGTTTCATGATAAGTAGGGAGTTTCAATCCCTTGCCATAATTAGCAACTGAACCTATTATTTTTTTAAACAAAGGGATCTTAACTAAATAAAAAGGTATAGCATGAGCATAAAAAAATCGACAAATAGCCAAACAAGTTGTAGTACGATCTTTCACCAAGGAAGGTAAAGTCACTTGTTTAGAATTTGATTTCCCTTTTAACTATGCATCCATGGTTCCCTTTTTTGCATTATCACCACCAATCTTTTGTAATTCATCTTCTTGAAGACATTCAACATCAAACTCATCATCGAGTTGCTCATTTTTTTTTTTTTTTAATGTTTTCCAAAAGCTTGGCAAAATAATTTTTAACATCTTCGGGCACCTTCAAGCATGGTTTAACATCCTTATGTGTATGTGCCATATGGTTTTTCATTCTTATGACTCCACCCTAATATTCATTTGAGCAATAATTACATTTAAGCTTAAGCCTACTTGTCTTATCATCATTAATACGTAGACAATTATCCCAAGTGGGATCTTTCTCCTTATTTCTTTTCCTCCTATCACCCTTTTTTTTTATATATACCTAAAAGCAAATATGAAAACATGAATTTATAGTCAATTAACAACTTTTATGTACAAAAATTAAGCATCACAGTTACACTATCACAAATTCACAGTATCAATATTATAAATTTAACATTACAAAATACATACAAATATATATATATATATATATAATATTTATATATAAACACTCATATACATATATACATTGATACATATTCAGTTATACTAAACTAATTTTTTATAAGCCACTCGGTTGTAATAAACTAAATTAACTAATATAATAGGTTAATAACAATAAATAATTACAATAATTTTTTAGTATAAAGAATTAATCAAAAAATTTTATTAAGAAAAAAGAAAAACTAACTTTACACACACAGTGGACCCAACGTTAGGCAACACTTGTTGTTGTTGTCTTGCTCTAGTAGAATGTGAGAGTGTGAGACTTTTAATTGGGTTAGGAAAAGGAATAGAAGAAAAAGACAAGGTTGTGGTCTTTTGGAGTTTGTGGTCCCTTGATGAGTGATCTCCTGAAACTTGATGATCTAAAAGGTAAAAAGATGAAAACAAAGAGAGAGGAAGCCAAAGGGGTTTTGGGAAAATTGAGATTTTGAGAATTTAGATTCAAAGGGAAATATCAGATAAAAAACATGTGGGTGACTGGTGTGGCTATGTGGTGTGGCCGTGTGGGTAAATCAGTTTATATAAGAGAGAGAGAGAGAGAGAGAGAGAGAGAGAGAGACACAAAAACCAAAACACATCACAAATCAAACTATATAATTTGTATAATTATAAACGGCTACTCTTAAAATAAAAAATTTGTGAATTTTTTTATAACAAATAACAAAATTTTTATATAAAACCTAATCTAAAATCCTAACCCAATACAAATTTACTATTTTTCTCTTTTGATTTTAACTTTCTCTTTATTACTTCCACCACCTGCCAACATCACTTCACTCTCATTAATTTCATACTGCTTGTTCTTAAATAAGAAAAAATCTCCACCACATCTATTGTCTTTCATTTGTTTTGCTCACTGCAACTTCCCAGTTCCCAGCGTTTTTTTCTTTCCTTTAGTTTACTTGAGCCAGTTTACACGATAGTACATCTAAAGAACAGTAAGCCCATAGTTTTCATTTTGTCAACAATTTTTTACTTCACCCTCTCTTTTTCATCACTCTAAAAAAATAAAAATAAAGATAAAGAACCCAAACTTTATACCGATGGAAAACCGAAACAACCCATAATGTACAAAACACAACAGAATAGACCGAAATTTTATCCGAGTTGGAATAGAGTGGGTTCTCGAACTAATTTGCATACTGGTATGAGATTTTCTGGCCATTTCTGCCGAAATGGAACAAAATTCAAAACTTTGAGTTTTACAATTTACTTACAAATCTGTTAATTGTTGTAATTGAAAGTAGTCTATTATGAGAGTATATCAACCATAAGAACCTTTTTTAAAAAAAAATTGTAAGGAAACGACCTAGACCTGTTTTTTTTGGGATCATTAGATGACATCAATATTTTCTTTAAGCAGGCCAACTCTTATATTTTGGGGTACAGCATATAAAAAAGTAAGAACTACAACCAGCCAAGCACTGCATCCCTTGAACGTGGTTCCACCACCACATGCTAATAACTATAAACCAACCAAGCGCTGCAGCAAGAACTTTCTACAATAATGATGGAGGTCTCACTAAAATGGATAGTAAAAACACCCATTTATCATTGAATGGAAAAAGAAAAATGAACATTGCATACCACTCAGCACAAAGCAAGTAGGTGTAAAATTGTCAAAGTAAAGATACACACCCATGAAAATAAAAATAAAAAAATAAAAACCCTTAAATGCAAGAAAGTGAGAAGAAATAGGGTAAAGGAGAGGTGGTTATCTTTTAAAATCAAACAATCCACAACTCTCGTTTTTTTTTTTTTTTTTTTTTTTTGGGGATAAATCAAACAATTCATAACTACAAATATACTAAGATAATGGTGAGGGGGTAGTAAATGACAGTTTTTATAACAGCTGTTAACTCATTATATTAGAAGTTATATATGATTAAAATTTAAAGATAACAAACAATGGGATATCATAATAAGTAAAATTAATCCCATTGTTTGATTATATTAGAAGTTATATATGATCTAATTTACCCCCTCCATTGCAAATTTCTAAAATTTAAGATTTTTTTTTTTACAATTTTAGATTGAAGAATTCTAACATGTACTTTAAATTAGATCATCTTAGTGTTGCATATCTAAAGAGGCCTTCATGGACATATCAAACAATGGGATAACATAATAAGTAATATTAATCGAGAAAGATTATAGGAGGTAGGAAGCATTGCATGAGGAACATTACTTCATGGATTCTATTTTGAACAAGAAGTTCAATTAAGAAATGAAAATAAACAAGAGTTCATGTAGAGTAAGTACCTTCAGTCATCTAGCACACAGGATTAGTAAGAAAACCCCCCAAGAATCAATCATGCACAACGAGTTTGTTGTATTCTTCACCTGATAGTTCTACATCCATTATGGCCACAGGATCCAAATTTCCATCTCCCTCCAGGAATACTCTAAAAATATCATTTGAGCAACCATATATAAATGTCACATCATCTTCTAATTCCACAGTAGGAATCAAGCAAAATCTCAAGTTCCAGCACACTATATCTGGGATCACATAGCCATTCATTTCAAATTTCTTTCTGATTGATTCACTTTCATTAGTCTTCCAGCGCCACAAAGTTGAATTGCCACTATAAGTGAAGAAGAAAATTTTCTTTATCATCTTATCTGTGCTCAGGTTGCATTCAAGAGCCATATTTATGACTTTATCCAAAATCTCCGGAACTCTAACACAGATGCAATCATGAGATTTCAAAGTCTTGAGCTTAGATCGAAGATCTTCTCCTTCAATCTTTATAAAGTCCACATCAAATGAGGCATTCCGTACAGCCACTTTTCCTTTCCATGGGCTCTCACAGAATTCAGAAGTTAGAAGACTAAAAGCATAGCAAAAGTTCGAGAAGTTATACCATGGTGCAGTACTAAAGATTGAAATGCAGTTGTGAAAGCATCCTTTGCTAGAGAAGTCTTCAACTACTCTCCTCCAATGATACTCTGCAATTTCCTCCCCAAATGCATAGTTCAACAAACTTAAAATCTCGTGAGGAAGCAATCTGCTGAAATTGAATTTTGGCTTCACTGTCCGCTTCAGATACCGAAGGTGACTACAAATTCGCCAGGGATCATGTTTAAAGAATAACTTTTTGTAAGTTTTCATAGCAATAGCGGGGACTCGATCAAATGGAAGCCTGTCCCACTCGCGACGGCTCATGTAAGTCTCAGGCAGCTCCAAGGCTTTGCGAAGTGGGATAAGGACCTGTTTTCGCAAACGTTCTCGAACTCGATAAACATAGTGAGCCTCCTCAATCCCTCTGTAATCAGCATCAGAATCATAAGGGAAGAGCTTTCTAGCAACACTCTCACAAAAGAGAGTCGAACGATCATAAGAAGAGTCAAGAGAAGGACACCACTTTGCAGCTAAACTAATCTTATCAATCTGGCCAGTATTCAAGAACTCAAGATCGAATTTTAACAGTCGAGCAAAGATATCGGATATTTGTTCATATAAAAAGCGATAGTCCTCGTCATTATTGTATTTCTCAATGGCCTTTTTTGCCATTAGAATTCTTTTCTGGTCCCTCAACCGCATTGTCATTTGCTTCTCCCCGGGTGGTTCTTCAATTATTTTTGAATATTTCAGCTTTATTTTTTTGTAATTCTTCATCGTAGTAATTTCTCTCCTCTCATAAAATTCATATTTCCGAATTTCATAGCCATAGAGGAGCCGGTAAAGAATTTCGAGCAAGTCTTTCAAATAACCGAATTTGGCAAACACCTCGAGATTGTATGCTAGTGATTTAGGGTGACATTTGTAGAGCCATAAAAGTGAGGCAAAAAACTTTTCTTTGCCATCTTTCCTAGGAGGAATTTTTTTTCTCAAGAAGCAAATAATTTTGAGGGTGGTAAGTGAATTGTGGTTCCAAGATTTCTCTAAAAGGAATTTCAGAGTATTCAGACTCTGTTGATCGTTCCCCCACTGGTAAAGATCTATGCAAGGATAAGGAAATTCAAATTGATGCCTCTCCGAATAAGGTATAGGTGGCATGAATTTTTGCTTATCAAAGCTGCCACTTAGCAATAAATTCATGAAGGGGTCTTTGATATTGAGATGATGATCAACAGATGTGGATGGATGATCATGATGGACTTCTGGTGGCCCCAATAACCCTAACCCCAATTTCCTTCTCAAAAAAAATCATGCCCAATTTCCTTCTCAAAAAAAAAAAAAATCATGCCCAATTTATCTGTACATCCAATCCAAACAACCCATGTACAGTACAATTTCAATTGTACTCCACAAGTAACAGCAAAGCTCTTTCGAACAGTTTGCTGCATAGGTTAAATTTTTAGTATGGTCATGGTCATGTTGTGGTGTGAGCTAAAACAGAGATCTTTGATTAAAACAAAAGACAGATTTTTTTTTTATTTTTTTTTTGAGGTATATAGGCTCGTTTGGATAGCGTTTGGTGCTGTGCGTTTGTGGCTTTTTTTTTTTTTTTTTTTTTTTTAGGTCAGAGTGTTTGTCACTGATTTTAGGCTAATAAACAATAACAAATACTGTAACAAATAGTAAAATATATATTTTTTTTATTTTTTAATTTTTAATAAAATAAGCTATATTCAAATGCGCGTACAGAAGCATCTATGAAGTTTTTATTTTTATGTATAATTAAATTTAATGTTCCAATCTTCACATATGGTCAAAGACTTAAAAAAATTTCAAACGAATAATAATAACAAACACACACTCTGACAGAGAAAATGAAAATTGCGTGAGCAGCAACAGTACATACCATTTGAAAGGGATCAGATCTTCATGTACATTCACAGAGAGACAGAGTAGATTAAAATTTTGAGCTTGACCTCTCACCCTTCCAGTGCCCTAACTCTGAGGCCGACCGGTTACCGTTGATGAATATCACCGGCAAAAATAAAGAGGAGACCATTCCATACTATACCATTTATTCCTGAGTCTAACCCTGCGGCCACGGAGAGAAAGAGAGATAAATAAATATATATATGAATGAGAGAATGTGTGAAAAAAATTAATTTATTTATTTATTAGAGAGAGAGAGAAAGAGAGTTTTTAAAAATTAAATACTATATTTATTTACGTCAGAACTGAGAACAATATCTAAGCTGAGTTATAGGCTTATAGCTTTAGGATTGGGTATTAGTTCAGTTTTTTGCTGACCCATCCCAGGCACGTGACGTCAGTTGTGATTGCGGAAGACTTACAAAGTTCGAACTGACCCATCCCAGGCACGTGACGTCACAGCTTGAATAAGTTCACGCATTCTTATCGCATTATCTATGTGTGAATACGGATTCCATTCAATCTAATGGTTCTAAATAACTCCACCTCATCAAATACGGATTCCATTCAATCTAATGGTTTTAAATAACTCCACCTCATCAATCCGGTCGCTGAGTTAACAAGTCTTAGTTTTTTTTTTTTTTTTTTTTTTTTTTTAATGCTGACTTAGTATTATTGAAATAATTATACCACACACAACACACTCTTTTAAGTAATGTAAGACAATTACCTATTCTTTTTTTTTTAGAAACAAACATACACACAACAAATCTTAATTTTGTTAACTCGTAACCCAAAATCGATGGGCCCCACGAGTACAGAGCTTGTTTAGATAATTTATCAAACACTTAGGGGATTCTAGCATTTTGCCATTATTTTTTAAAAAATTTAGCAATATATTCCTGTTTTGAAACTATTTAGGTGCATACCCCTATTTTGAAACTCGATTAGTTTAAAATCGAGTTATGCCAAATGAAACTTAAAAAAAAAAAAAAAAAATTGTGGAACTCGAGTTCATGGAGCACTACAACAAGATGTATCTTTAGCGACGAAAATTAGTGAGGAAATTTTTTTCGTCGCTAAAAATACATCTTTAGCGACGAAATTTGAATTTCGTCGCTAAAAATGAAAAAAATTATAACATTTAGCGACGAAATATACTTTTCGTCGCTATTGTGATATGAAAAAATGGGCGCCATGGAGGGAAAATTTGGCGCAAACACAATTAATCTATAGCGACGAAATATTTCGTCGCTAAAAGTTTGAATTTTTAGCGACGAAATATTTCGTCACTGTAGGTATAGCTGTTGATAGTATTAGTGAGGAAAATTCTTTCCTCACTACAAGGAAGAATTAGCGACGAAAAATTTTCGTCACTAAAAATATTCATCGATTTTCCACATTGTTTTAGCGACGAAATCTTAATTCGTCACTAAAAGTGATTTATAGCGACGAAAATTAGTTTCGTCGCTAAAAATATTCATCAATTTTCCACATTGTTTTTAGCGACGAAATCTTAATTCGTCACTAAAAGTGATTTATAGCGACGAAAATTAGTTTCGTCGCTAAAAATATTCATCCATTTTCCACATTGTTTTAGCGACGAAATCTTAATTCGTCACTAAAAGTGATTTATAGCGACGAAAATTAGTTTCGTCGCTAAAAAACATAAAAATTCCGGGTTCTTTAGTGACGAAATTTACTTTCGTCGCTAAAAAACATTAAGCCTTTATAACATTTAGCGACGAAAGTATGGCATTAGCGACAAATTATTTCCGTCGCTAAAGACTAGCCCTCTGGGTTTTTAGTGACGAAAAATACTTTCGTCACTAAAAACATTAAAGCTAATACCTTTTGCGACGAAATATAGCCATTAGCGACGAAACTAATTCGTCGCTAAAGACTATATATATACCCAACACTTAAAACCTTCAGCTTCTATTCTCATCAAACAAAAGAAAAAAAAAAACAAAAAACAAAAAAAACAAAACCCAGCCAGATTGCTCTCACCTTAAGCTCCCAAACCCAGCCGATTCGCTCTCACCTGCCGTCGCCGATTCGCTCTCACCTACCGTCGCCAGAATCCTCACCAGATCGTCGCCGATTCGCGCTCATCTACCGTCGCCAATTCGACCCTTCGCATCCCGCCGTCGACTCGCCTCGACCCTTCGCATCCCGCTGTCGACTTGCCTTTCGACCCTTCGCATCCGACCCTTCGCATCCCGCCGTTGACTCGCATCTGACCCTTCGCCTTCCAACCCTTCGCGTTCCCCGATCTCCAACCCTTCGCCTTCCGACTTCGACCTTTCGCCTTCCCCGACTCCGGCCCTTTGCATTCCGATCTCCGGCCCTTCGCCATCCGAGCGCCGACCCTTCATCTTCCGACTCCGACCCTTCGCGTTCCCCAAGCTTCGACCCTTCACCTTCCGATCTCCGGTCCTTCGCGTTCGAGCTCCGACCCTTCGCCGATCCAGCTTCCAAGCTCCTGCCGGGTGTACTAAGCCCTGTTTGTCTTGGTGAGTGTTCCGATCCAGCTTCCAATCCTATTATTTTTCTGTTTCTTTTTTTTTTTTTCAATTTAATTTGATAGTATTCTATGTTTTTTTTTTTTCAACTAAACTAAACTTGTCAATTTGCTATGTTTTCAACTTACTTATAAATTTGTCTAACATATTACAATTTATGGTATTTTTGTATAGTTTTTCTCTGTTAATGAAAGTGGATGAGCTCTCTTTGTAAGTTAGAAAAAATGGGTTGTGTGAAAGAGTTGTGTTAATATAGCTTTTAGTTTAGTTTGCTAAAGCAGCAACAAAGAAAATGTGGTTGGATTTAGTTTCATTTCTGGTTCTTGGTTTCTACGCCTGTTGATGAATTATTTGAGAATCTAATGACATTGAAAGGCTCAATTGAGAAGTGTTATAAAATAATTCTAATCAAGGAGTTTTTAATGGGTTTTGACGATTTTGAAATGATTGAGCTGAATGGATACATTCTCTCTGGTTGGTAGATTGTGGTGTTTGTAGATCAATTGTGTCGCACTTTTAGTTTAGTTTGCTTTCATTTCTTGGTTTTAGATTCTCTGCCTGTTGATGATCGTCTTTTGAATTTAATGACTTTGATATGATCCATGTGGGTAACGTAAATGCCATATTTTTAGTCCTTGGGTACTTGAAGTATTGCTGAAATGAGAAATGTGAATGGTTTTTTTTTTTTTTTTTTGCCCTTTTCTTTTGATAGGTTGTAAGCACACCGCAAAAGTTGCAGGAGCGTGACTTTACTAACACTCCTTATGTTCCCATATATGTGATGCTACCCGTGAGTCTTATAATTCTACTCTTCTCTAACTGGATGTATTGATGTGTGACTTTACTAACTTTCACTTTACAGTTTACAGAGTTTCAGGGAGTAACTCATTTTGCAGAAATCACTTTGCACAGAATCCTTGCTTAACTTTTAAAATTTTGCATTCTTTCTCATTACTATTACTTAATTGCCAGTAATGGCTATATAGTATTGTAAGTTATTCTTATGAATTCCAATGGTGGGAGCTGGGCGTTGCAAGTATGAATTGCGAGTTGGTTGATCCAGAAGGTCTTATGGATCAGCTAAGGATCTTGAAGTCAGTTAACGTTGATGGTGTTATGATTGATCAGCTGGGCATTTTTTAACTTACTTATAAATTTGTCTATAGACTATTGTGTTTATTTTCTTTGGTTAGTGTTCTTTGTTGTGTGCTTAATGTTATGTGTTGACGTTGGTTGCATTTTGTATACTCAACTTTGAATATAATGTAGTTCATGTATTTGTTTAGAAATATTTTATCAGAGTTGTTTGGTTGGTGGCATTAAATCATTTGTGAGCACAAGTTGAACAGGCCATATGCCCTTTTTTCTTGTATTTTCAGTTCTATTTTTGCCCCCACTCTATACTTATGGTTCAAAATTTTTCTCATTTAGTATACCTTTGGTGCATACATGAAATAATTCTTCTTCTGTGTTTAAGGGAGTTATATTTTTCTCATTTAGTTTTAATTTTGTGGTAGCTGTTCTGCTTGTGATATTTGGATTTTCCCATTTGTTTTCTTTAACGATGCAAGGTAGTTTCAATGTGGTTTTGCATTGGAAACTATGTTTTAAGTTTGGAAGTATATGCATGCTATTTGGATGTCTAAGATGCTTTTATTCAATTTTTTATTTCAATTTCAACTTACTTATAAATTTAATTTTTCCTTTGCAGGCTAAATACACATTATTTGCAATAATTTTGGATTTTTTCTGAAAGTTGTAATCTTAGCTTGAGCAAAGTAAGTAAATTTTAGTTAAAAACCTTATAAAACTCTATACTTGTGATGTTGAAAATTGGATTTGTGGTGGTATGTTATATTGGAGCAAGCGGGTGGCTTGCATGGTGTTATAAGGTGATTTAAATACATATTGGGAGTGTTTTTTATTTTTTACAAACGTGAATGGACTTTGTTAATTAGATGCGATGAATATTACTTTATTCGATTTCAATACTTGTAAGCTTTGTACTTGTGATGTTTGTGATTGGTTTTGTGGTGGGTTGTCGTGTTGGAGCAAGCGGGTGGCTTGCATGGTGTTATAAAGTGATTTAAATACATATTGGGAGTGTTTTTTATTTTTTGCAAACGTGAATGGACTTTGTTAATTAGATGCGATGAATATTACTTTATTCGATTTCAATACTTGTAAGCTTTGTACTTGTGATGTTTGTGATTGGTTTTGTGGTGGGTTGTCGTGTTGGAGCAAGCGGGTGGCTTGCATGGTGTTATAAGGTGATTTAAATACATATTGGGAGTGTTTTTTTATTTTTTGCAAACGTGAATGGACTTTGTTAATTAGATGCGATGAATATTACTTTATTCGATTTCAATACTTGTAAGCTTTGTACTTGTGATGTTTGTGATTGGTTTTGTGGTGGGTTGTCGTGTTGGAGCAAGCGGGTGGCTTGCATGGTGTTATAAGGTGATTTAAATACATATTGGGAGTGTTTTTTATTTTTTGCAAACGTGAATGGACTTTGTTAATTAGATGCGATGAATATTACTTTATTCGATTTCAATACTTGTAAGCTTTGTACTTGTGATGTTTGTGATTGGTTTTGTGGTGGGTTGTCGTGTTGGAGCAAGCGGGTGGCTTGCATGGTGTTATAAGGTGATTTAAATACATATTGGGAGTGTTTTTTATTTTTTGCAAACGTGAATGGACTTTGTTAATTAGATGCGATGAATATTACTTTATTCGATTTCAATACTTGTAATCTTTGTACTTGTGATGTTTGTGATTGGTTTTGTGGTGGGTTGTCGTGTTGGAGCAAGCGGGTGGCTTGCATGGTGTTATAAGGTGATTTAAATACATATTGGGAGTGTTTTTTATTTTTTACAAACGTGAATAGACTTTGTTAATTAGATGCGATGAATATTACTTTATTCGATTTCAATACTTGTAAGCTTTGTACTTGTGATGTTTGTGATTGGTTTTATGGTGGGTTGTCGTGTTGGAGCAAGCGGGTGGCTTGCATGGTGTTATAAGGTGATTTAAATACATATTGGGAGTGTTTTTTATTTTTTGCAAACGTGAATGGACTTTGTTAATTAGATGCGATGAATATTACTTTATTCGATTTCAATACTTGTAAGCTTTGTACTTGTGATGTTTGTGATTAGTTTTGTGGTGGGTTGTCGTGTTGGAGCAAGCGGGTGGCTTGCATGGTGTTATAAGGTGATTTAAATACATATTGGGAGTGTTTTTTATTTTTTGCAAACATGAATGGACTTTGTTAATTAGATGCGATGAATATTACTTTATTCGATTTCAATACTTGTAAGCTTTGTACTTGTGATGTTTGTGATTGGTTTTGTGGTGGGTTGTCGTGTTGGAGCAAGCGGGTGGCTTGCATGGTGTTATAAGGTGATTTAAATACATATTGGGAGTGTTTTTTATTTTTTGCAAACGTGAATGGACTTTGTTAATTAGATGCGATGAATATTACTTTATTTGATTTCAATACTTGTAATCTTTGTACTTGTGATGTTTGTGATTGGTTTTGTGGTAGGTTGTCGTGTTGGAGCAAGCGGGTGGCTTGCATGGTGTTATAAGGTGATTTAAATACATATTGGGAGTGTTTTTTATTTTTTACAAACGTGAATAGACTTTGTTAATTAGATGCGATGAATATTACTTTATTCGATTTCAATACTTGTAATCTTTGTACTTGTGATGTTTGTGATTGGTTTTGTGGTGGGTTGTCGTGTTGGAGCAAGCGAGTGGCTTGCATGGTGTTATAAGGTGATTTAAATACATATTGGGAGTGTTTTTTATTTTTTGCAAACGTGAATGGACTTTGTTAATTAGATGCGATGAATATTACTTTATTCGATTTCAATACTTGTAAGCTTTGTACTTGTGATGTTTGTGATTGGTTTTGTGGTGGGTTGTCGTGTTGGAGCAAGCGGGTGGCTTGCATGGTGTTATAAGGTGATTTAAATACATATTAGGAGTGTTTTTTATTTTTTGCAAACGTGAATGGACTTTGTTAATTAGATGCGATGAATATTACTTTATTCGATTTCAATACTTGTAATCTTTGTACTTGTGATGTTTGTAATTCATAGGTGTGATTACTCTTAATATATTGTTAGAAATGTTTCTTATAACATAGTTAATGTTTTTACTTTACGATTATAATGTAGTATTGTTTTTATATTTGTGCAGATTTCTTATTGGTGACTTTAAGGGATATACTTTTGGCAATTACTTGAAGACGTATAAGGACATTTTCTGTTGGTTCTAATTATATTATGTTACACTTTTTGTATTATTATAAGACATTTTGAGTTATTGTATGCGTTGTGAACAATTATTGTATGGAAGAAGTTTGAATTGGATACTTGTTTTATTTGTTATTTGTGGAATGTATGGATCGATTTTTTATAAATGTGTTGTTAGAATAAATGTGTTATTCAAATGTGAGGTTTTAATAATGTAATGACAGGGTATATGTTAATATTAAAGCTATTAAAAAAATAAAAACAGAAAATAAGTTTTAGTGACGAATTTTTTCGTCACAAATATAGCAATAAAAAATTGTTTTAGTGACGAAATATTTCTTCGCTAAATGTAGTAGAATTTTGTAAGAAATGGTTTTAGTGACGAAAATTTTCGTCACTATATGTGCTTGGATTTTCCTAAAAATACTTTTAGTGACGAACTTTTTCGTCACTAAAAGTACCCGAAAATAGTTTTGGTGACGAAATTTTTCGTCACTAAATGTGATTTAATAAACTGAAATGGTTTTAGTGACGAAATATTTTCGTCGCTGAATAGTGTTTTTAACGAGGAAAACTTTTAGCGACGAAATGTTTTCGTCGCTAAAAGTTTTTTCTTTTGTATACAAATCGGACTTTTAGCGACGAAATTTTTCGTCGCTAGGACTTTTAGCGATGGGGCTACAGCGACGAAACTCATTTCGTCGCTAATTAGTAAATTTCGTCGCTAAAGGTTTTTAGCGACGAAAAACTGGACTTTTAGTGACGAATTTTTTCCTCACTGAAAGTACATTTTCTTGTAGTGGGAAATCGAGTTCCATACCTATAGCTGCGTTTAGGGAGTCTTATAGTAACATTTTAAATGGAATTCGAGTTCCATAAACTTGAGTTCCATGCAAATTTTTTTTTTTTTTTATTGCCCCATACCTATAATTGCATTCAGGGAGTCCTATAATAGCGTTTTAAATGGAACTCGAACTCCATGAACTCGAGTTCCATGTAAGTTTTTTTTTTTTTTTTTTGGGATCGCCCTATACTCGATTTTCTACAAATTGAGTTTTACATTAAAACTCGATTTTGAGAAAATTGAGTTTCAAAACAAGGACATGGACCTAAATAGTTTCAAAACAAAGACATATTGCTAAATTAAATGCTAGAATCCCCCAAACACTTAACTCAGCTAAAACATCTCAGTTTTTTGGAATATAAGTGAACAAATTCAAAAACAAGAAAAACTTAGAGGCTGTTTAGTTCACTTGCTTCCATAACTCAAATCTCAGTTTCCATAACTTATAACTCAAAAATGGTGGGACCCATAACGAGAAGTCCCTTTGGGAGCAAATAACTCTGTTTCCATAATTCTATTTCCATCACTCAATTCTCTGATTTTTGAGTAATGAGTTATGAAAACTGAAAACACATTTTGGCTGTTTTCAATTTCCATAACTCATAACTTAATGACATTTTTGTAATTAAACACACATAGGGGACCCACTCAGCCGCAACTTTTGACTAGTCAACTCTCTTTTTTTTTTCACTGGTTCGGTCTGGGCTTTTTTTTTTCTTTTTCTTTTTCTTCACTGGGTTCGGTCTTCACCTTTTCTTTCTTTTTGTTTTCTTTTTTTCTTTTTTTCACTGGGTTCGGTCTGCACTCATCTTGGGAAAAAAAAAAGCAAAAAGTAAAAAGCTGCACAGTAACAGATATGGGGTCCACAAATAGTGTGAAAAATATTGAGTGATGGTAACTGAGTAATAATGTCGTTTGGATGTGATATTTTAGAGCGATGAGTTATGAGTGATAAGTGATGGGTGATGAGTGATGAAAATTGAGTGACGGAAATTGAGTGATGAAAATTTTTGAACCAAACAGGCCCTTATTTTCAAGTTATGATTCTTATGAAGAATGAGTTTTGTGGCAATATTGTAATTTCAATCACTAAATGGGACCCACTACTAATCACCAGCACTCTTTCTTTTTCTTTTTTTTCTTTTTTCATTTTTTTGTTCTATTTCTTTCTTTCTTTGTTCTTCTCCTCGTGTCTGCTTATCTATTTCTTCATTTCTTTCTTCTTCTCTTCAAGCCTGATTCGATCTTTCTTTCTTCTTCTCTTCACGCCAACTGCTTTCTTTCTTTCTTTTTTTTTTTTCTTTCTTTCTTCTTCCTTTGGAGCCGGTACACTCCCTCCACCACTCAACACACTCCCTGGCGAAAACTCACACACACCATTTTACTCAGAAACATGATTTGTGTACTAAAAACCAAACCTTGACAACATACATACAAGTACAACATGTATATATAGTTATATATATGAACCAAAATGTTTACCAATGAAGTATTGCTTCATGACATCTGGGGTAGCAAAACTGCGCTCGATCTGCACCATTTGGCCGATCTTTCTTCAAGGGTCATTAGCTTCATGAGGTCTTTGATTCTAGCACCCACTGGCTGTTTTGGGTCCTTGTATTTTATGTATTCTGCTTCAGTGAGCACTGCTAAACAACATAATAGCATAAAACCCATCATGGGTTTTGAAAGTCTCCCCATTTTAGCACACCCAAGTCGCGATCTTTTGGCCTGTAATCTGAAGATTTTAAACTGAGTCAGATAATAGATAAGCTTCAATATGATATATAGCTGATAGCAACATTAACAGAGACTCTGCATCATACACAAACTATGATTGAAAAATGAAACACACACACATACAGAGCTTTAAGCATATACAAAGATGTCATATTGAAGTAAGCTCAAACGTGAAGATTAACAGAGGAATAAGAAATGTGAAAGAAAGCATTGAACTGAACTTACTAGCTGAACAGAGATGCACACAAGCTTAGACACCAAACTGATTGAGAGAGATATAAGAAAACCGACACAAGGTTGTTACTTTATGATGCTATCACTTAGGTCAACGGTGGTCTGCGGGGACGAGGTTTGAGAGCAGCGGTGTATATGGTTTGAGGTGTTTGAGAGGGGAAGGTGAGAGGGGAAATGAGTTTGTACTGCACAGTGAAAGACAAAAGTGCTTGGCCAAAACAATTTTGTTTAATCTGCTGGTAACCGGGTAACCTAATCGTGTGTACTGTACAGTGATCAGCCTGTGGGTCTCGTAAAAAAGTAAGTTTTTGTGAGTTTTTAGGTAAAAAAGTAAGTTTTTGTGAGTTTTTAGGTAAAAATCAAAATTGGGTTTAGTTGCCAGACAAGGATGGGAGTGCGTAGAAAATTTTTAAATTACGATAAATGAGTGATAAGGTGATGAATGATGAGCAATGGATTTGAGTGATGAGTTAACTATCACACTTTTTTTTTTTCCTCCATATCTTTCTCTTTCTAACTTTTCACTCCTCACAGTTCTCTCCTCTATTTCTCTCTAATTTTCAAAAAATCTTGATGTTTCTCTCCTCCAATGATTTATCAACCCCTGCTACACCTTTGCCAGCTCCACAACTTAGCATCTCCAAATTGCACTGCCAGCCTAACCACTTCCCAGTAAGTTCTCTCTCTAACTTTTATATACATTGGGAACACGAAAGAAAATAAATTGACATTGCAAATTTTTTTTTTTTAGTTAGTTTTGAGATTAAGGATTGAAATTAGATGGTGGGTTTTTTTAGCTATGGGATTTATGGGTTCTTTTAATCTGGGTCTTTTTTTTTTTTTTTTTTTTGTAAAGTTGTGATTTTTTTTCAAAAAAAAAAAAAAAATTCATTCTCAAGGTGGTAATTTGTACAAAGACCCAAGAAATTGTTGATGGGTATATTGTCTTTGCTCAGTATTATGTGTTGGATTATTTATTTGTTTATTTTTGAACTTGAGCAGAATTTAATGCTTCTTCATTGTTGAACTTTTTTTTTTTTTTTTTTTGATAATCAAACTTCAAACTAACATTCATTAAACAGGACCATGGTCCGAAACAGTTACATCTTTGGTTACTTGATATTCAATGATGGGAGGGATATCCTCAACCCAGATAACACTATCATTCACAAATTTTGCATTCTTAGTCATAAGATGGGTAGCCATACTGCTTGTTCTACGAACATATCTGGCTTTCCAAACCTGGACGTTACATTTCTGCCTCTAGATACCCTCAATAATCATTTGAATAGAGGTTGGGGGTGGGCTACAGCCCAACAGCGCGTCTATCACCCCTTGCGCATCTCCTCCCAGCACGATGTGCTTCAGCCTGAGGTCCCCAGCTAGCAGCATTCCTTCTTCAAAGGCCTTAGCTTCCACTTCCAAAGCTCCCAACGGAAGGTCCATCCTCTTGCTCATCACTCCCATGATCTCGCCTCTTTCGTTTCTTATTACAATCCCAATTCCACAGCTGCCTGACTCTTTAAACACGGCCCCATCCACATTTACTTTATACCATCCTTCACTAGGAGGGGTCCATCTTTCAGTTCTCGATGGGACAGGTTGTTTCAGTGCACCAATCTGCTCACTAAACTCCTCAACCAGAGCATTGGCTTCAGTCACAATCCTCCTCGCTTCTTTGCATTTTCCATCAAATGTTGCCGCATTCCTGTTCTTCCAAATGCACCACGCTGTACACGCCAGACGCTCCAGCTCTCCCTCCTTTCGATCTTCCCAAAACTTCCATACCACGTCAATAAAGTCGCGATGAGGGTAGCTGCCCCTTGGTAACGAAATCTTAGTTTCTTCCATACTACTTCTGCCATCCAACAATCCCACAAGGCATGTCCCGATGATTCTACCTTCCCACACAGCCCACACTCATCCCCCTTGGACACCTTCCGAAGATGAAGGCTATAATTAGTAGGAAGAATATTTTTACAAGCCCTCCACATGAAGTGTCTAACTTTACAAGCCCTCCATTGTTGAACTTGAAAGGCACTATGAATACCTTTATCCAACTTAAGTTGGACATATAGGTGATATATATGGACAATTTTGAGATTTGCTTTATTATTATTTTTTAATAGGGTATTGCAAAGAAGATTAGGCATATCAAAATCTGTTATTGATTCTTTCTAAATAAAAAATAAAAAAATAAAAAAAAATCTGTTAGTGATTAGAATAATTCATTAATACAAAATTTGCATCAATGTGAAGTTCTAAATTTATACAGCACTTTAGTGTGTTCATTTGTAGTTAGATGGCATTAGTTTTGATGATGGAGAGTCTCCATTGGAGTCTGGAGACCTCTCAAAGTTGAAAAGGTAGATTTTATTGTGCACAAGTAATGTAGCATTATAGGAATGCTTACTTTCTTTCTTTTCTTTGGCTGTTTGTGAAATTGCTAGTAGTAATCTAGGTTGGTTTTGACGGAGCTTGTTTGAAAGCTACAGTAAGATCTAAAGACCATGGGTGTGATTTCGTGTTGCGGTGATAGTAGGAAGTTTGACATGGGCTGTAAACAATAGGTACTAAAGACAGATGCAGTTTGACATTGGTAGTAAACAATAGGTCCTAAAGACAGATGTCTTTCAGTGTGTCATTAAATATTCATACTATGCTTTGTTTGACTGCATTTTTGTGGTAATGTGCTCTCAATTTGTATTAATAGTTGAAATTCATTGCAATTAAACCTTGTAATGTAGGTTTGATAGTTCATGTACAGGCAAAATTGGTTATTTCTTTGCTAAGTTCAGTGTATTCATAGCTATGCTTTTGATAATGTCCCCCCCCCCCCCCCCTCCACCCACCCCCCTAAGTCCGTCCATCATCTTAATAGTAATATTCTTGTTTTTTTCTAGCATTGTTTCAACCTTTCAATATTGTCTTCTATGTAGTTTGAATTTGAAAATATTATTGCAGTGAGTCACAATATTAAAGGTTGCTACTTTTTGCTATCCAATATGCATGTGATTTCTTGGATGCAATTAAGCGCCAAACCTGTTTTTTCCTGAATTGGTGACTCAATTATCTCAGCATGGTTATACGTACGGGCTGGCACTAACAGGCTACCATAGTCAAGCCACTTGAGATCGAAAAAGCATGTGATCTTGAAGTGCACACACTTATTTTCCTCTTTTCTTTGTGTTGAAATTATATATAGGGTAAATTGCAAATTACACCCCTAAAGTTTGGGGGCGACTGGATTTTACACCTTGAAGTTTCAAAATTTGGATTTTACTCCCTGAAATTTGGTGATGTTTGGATTTCATACCCTAACGTTTCAGAATTTGGATTCTATCCTCTATATTTTAGAAGTTTTTTGAATTTTACTCCCTAAAGTTTTGGGGTTTTTGGATTTTACACCCCAAAGTTTCAAATTTTGGAGTGTAAAATCCTTACAAACTAAACTTTAGAGGGTAAAATCCAAGTTCTGAAACTTTAGGGTGTAAAATTCAAACACCCCAAACTTCAAGGGATAAAATCCAAATTCTGAAATTTCAGAGTGTAAAATTCAATCACCCCTAAACTTTAGGGGTGTAAATTGTAATTTACCCTTATATATATTCTACTAGTGGGAAAAATTAGCCTTATAATCAAGGTCTATATTTCAATAGAACTCTTGTTATCTTGTTATTTGGCCCTGTAATCAAAGTATAGATTTCAATAGAATTTGTTCTCTTTTGGAACAATTTTTTTTGTTCTTTTCATGTGTTTGTTTTAATATTGCTTTTGTCACTAAATTGGTTCTTCAATTATTTGTTGTCTATTAATTTTGATGAAGAAAAATTTTTAAGAAAAGTCTCTTACCATCCTTTTTGTGAAATCAAAACTACTATAATTGGTTAATGGCTTGGTAACAATTCAAAAGATAAATCATAAAAATCATTATTGATATTGAAAATTGTTACAACCCATTTTTTTCCAAGGGTTTACTGAAAATGGTTGAAACAAGTGCTAAAAACTCTCTATCTCTCTCACGAACTCAGAATTCAAAAAACCAATTTTCGAATAAAGTCTTTGCTCACTCTCTTAGAAAACAATTTTCAGTTTGTTCAACCATCCTCCAAACTAAATGAGAACTCTTAGAAAATTCTCTCTCTCTCGGAGCTCATCTCACCTCCGACGATCCTATCTCCGACGACAACTAGCCGTGGATAGTCAAAGCCCTTTCCTCCGCCCCTTTGTCAGATTACAGGTCTCTCTCTCTCTCTCTCTCTCTCTCTCTCTCCCTCTCTCTCTCTCTCTCTCTCTCTCTCTCTCTCTCTCTCTCTCTCTCTCTCTCTCTCTCTCTGTGTGTTTGTTTCCCGAGAAAAAAAAAATTGAATTTGGAAATTACCCAGTAGAACTTTGCAAAGAATTATTGGTGTTCTCTCTTGTTTTCTCTCTCTCATTCTCTACATTGATATTTCTCTTCCTCACCAATAATATATATTTGGGCTAGGGTTTGGATACTTTGGAAATGGAATTACATACATGTCCTTTGGAATCTGAAGTATGGGTTGGATGTATGAGGTTTGAACATATTATCTGAACTACCTGTTCTTTATAGTTCGAGTTGAAAATGACTTTCTCAGAAAAGATGATTCTGGTTACCGAAGGAGCCGGTTTCATTGGCTCTCACACTGCGGTTCAACTTCTCAATGAAGGCTTTAGGGTTTCGATCATTAACAATCTTGATAATTCCGTCACTGAAGCTGTTAATAGGGTTCGTGATTTGTTCAGCCCTAAGCATACTCAGAATCTTGAATTCCACCTGGTATTCAATTTTGTGTGTGTGTGTGTGTGTGTGTGTGTGTGTGTGTGTAAATTTCTGTTTTGTTTGGTTACCGAGAAAATGAGGGAAAAGAAGGTTAGATATTAGAGATTCTTGAATATCTTGAGCAATGCTGGTTTTAATTTTCGGGAGATATGTATTTTTAATTTTTTTTAACAGTTTCTTGGCAACCAAATGGTGCCGTTTTGAGGTTTTTTGCTTTTGGTTACATTACATGTTGGTTTGATTGCAGGGTGATCTTAGGAATAAGGACTTGGAGAAGCTCTTTTCTCTAACATAGTATGTTTAATTTCAATTACATTAGCAGTGCTATGATTTTCCACTGTTTTCATTCAATTTTACTATTAACTATTTTCTGCGGAAACAAGCCGAACTATAGACTTTTTCAGAATTGGCTTAATTTTGTGCCATTGGCTTTGTTTGAGACAGATTTGATGCTTTGATCCATTTTGCTGGCCTAAAAGCTGTTGGGGGAGAGTGTTGCAAACCCTCGCTATTATTTTGATAACAATTTGATTGGCACTATTAATCTTTATGAGGTTACGAAAAAATATGATTGCAAAAAGGTGTGTCTGTGATTTAATTTCTTGAACTCGTTTGATTTTTTTTTTTTTTTTTTGAATCTTGCGCTTGTAACAAATGGTTTGGAAGTGAATCAACAATAATCTATGTCTTAAAAAATTTTTGGCTATTGAGTTATGCATTAAACGTTCATTTTAGTCATATTTGATTTTGCAAAATCTTTGATTCCAGTATATTTCTTTTCAAATCATAATTGCATAAACTATGATTTGTATATGTAGCTGTATATTTGTGGAAGCAATATTGTTGTTTTTGGTGTCTTACTGCTAAATTGAAGTTTTTATGTTCAATGTCTAATTCTGTTGTCACCACGGGCTTTGTAAATCACCCACCATTGTAACTATCGAATCATAAAAGATGTCTAATTATTTGTTTGTCGAAAGTAGTTACAGCATTCAAGTTCCAGTTGAATCTTTAATAGATAATTGTTTAGTCTTAGAATCTAAACCATTTTTTTTATTGATTACATCACATGTTGGCATGCTCTGCCCACTACTGACACAAGTAACGTTATCCTGTGGCCAAATAGATGATTTTCTCATCTTCTGCAACAGTTTTTATGGTCAACCTGAAAAACGCCTGTGTTGAGGATTTCGAATTGAAAGCTATGAATCCTTATGGAAGGACCAAGGTATGTATCACTGGGTGCTTTGTAATGTTTATTTTGGGCATACCACACATAGGATCCATCTTTAATGTTGGATAATCCCACTTGCTATTTCTTGTGTTCATAGGAGTGCAGTTTCTTTTCTTTCCTGACTTTTACTATATTCTATATTTATAGCTTTTCCTTGAAGAAATTGCTAGAGATATTCAGAAGGCGGAGCCAGATTGGAAAATTAGATGACTCAGTTACTTCAATCTTGTTGGGGCTCATGAGAGTGGTAGAATTGGTAAAGATCCAAAGGGCATCCCAAACAATCTATGCCATAAATACGGCAAGTAGCTGTTGGCAGATTGCTTGAGCTTAATATGTATGGTCATGATTATCCCACGAAGGATGGTAGTGCGGTATGTTCTTTTTGGTGTAAATATTTTTGAGTAGTAGTTGATAGGAATTTCCCTAGTTTCAGTAATATCCATTAGTCCCATCTCATGGACCTTTTTGACACAGACTATGTCTAGTTTTGTATTCCACTTATAATCCTTTATAACCCTGGCAGTAGTATTTGACTTTCTGTCATTACATAAAATTTGATTAAATTGATGATTTTTTTGCGCTTACAAAATATCAAATGTTTTTGTGTTAAACAGGTCTGAGACTAAATCCATGTCATGGACTTAGCTGATGGTTTTGGAAGCTTTTTACTAAAGAGGATATAGGTGCAGATCATTCTTCCTTGCATACGAATTTGTATGTCAATGAAATTCTTGTCACCTGTTAACAGTTTATTAAGCATTTAGTTAACACACTCGTGCTTTTATCATGGGATTTCTATGAAAATCTTGTTTAGCCATATTTTACAAACACATGGCATTAACAAGCTGTGTTTATCCAATGCAACTCAAGTCTCAAGGTGATTTCAATTCTGAAATAAAAAGATCCTTGCTAGTAGCTAGTAGGTTATGGTTTTAAATTTTGGGTCTTCAAAAATAAAAATAAGATTCTATATGTATCAGGTTGCCTGAAAGATGATGCATTTAAGTTCAGCAACAAAATGACAGTCTGCACAGTGATAAATGGGTAAAACAGTGGGTATCTTTCTTCCTCACAACTCACAAGCAAGATGGAGATTGAGATCACAATAGAGACAAGTGAAGGCATATGATTCGCTATTGATTGTTAAAATCATTTTTTTTTTATAACATAATGTCACCTTGAACACACTGTGAGTGATAAGATGGACCAATTTCAATTTGTTGGTACATTTTTAGCAAAAGTTGTAAGGCCATATGAGTTAGCAATAGTAAAACAGATTTTAACTGTTGATATAAAGCCTTAGTCCCAAAACATTGGAGTAGTATATAGATCCTCAACAAGACTACAACTCTAACGTTGAAATATTTTTTTATGCAGGCTTTTCCGTTGGATTTAGTATTCTTTTCCGGTTGATGACAACTTAAGGTGAGTCCCTCATTGAAGATTTTTTAAAATTTTTAATCCAACTTTAGATTAAATAGAACTGGGTAAAGCTCAGGAATAGGGTAATTTTTTTTTTTTTTTTTTTTTTTTTGGCCTTTTGGATTGGTTTTGTGTAGGGCTTTGTGAGTTCTTACAATGAGTTATTTCCCTGCCTCTTCGCTATACTATCTCCACCCAACCTTTGCCTTCATTACCTCTATTTTGTAGTAATATATTTATTGTTGTGTTATTTTGTTTTTGCATGTGTTGGTTGCTTTGATTCAATTTTCATTTGCACCTGTTTTCTTGCCTCACAGTCTTTGCTTCCAAATTATCAGCGACTTTCTCATAGGTTGAACACATCAAAGCTTATTGAAAATAGTGGTGAGTTCCTAAACTTGATTGTATTTAATAATTTTGGAGAAACTCTAGTCTTGGTAACCTGCTACATGATGTGCCTTGTGAGTGGTGGCTATGTCAAGTTGTGTACCTGTTTTGATGAAATTCGCTATGAATTCTTATACTCAGCTCTGTTTTTCTGTTTTTGGCATAACGTTGCTTCTTGGATTTTCTTTTCTCTGCCATTCTTTTTCCTCTTATTATAAAGTTTTTCAACCAATGGATTGGCAGAATATTTCCAAAATAAACTGGTGGACACAATACATTTTATGGAGATTCTAAATTTAAAAGGCAGTGTTGAAAAGGATACCTTCTTCCGCAAGCTTCCAAATTTAGCAGAGCAGCTTCCTCGTCCAATTGTCCTGAAAAAGGTGTGACATGGAAATTCTAATGTTATATATCTACTTGAAATGTCTTTGAATGCCAGCTTATGTTTTTGTTTTCTTGTTTCTACAGTTAGTTCCATTATTAGCTTCTGCACTTGAATTTGGTTCCGCTGCTGCCCCTGCTTTGGCTGCCTTGTTGAAAATGGGTTCTTGGCTTTCGACAGAAAAATTCAGTTCCAAGGTCATGCTCTTTCAGTACCTTTACAATATCCTTATTTTTAGATGTTAATTTTTGTCTTATAATGATCTGGGTTGATTGATATCTATCCATATAATGCATAGAGCTCTAGTTGCTAGTTCAGCCAGTTTGATGGCTCTATGAACTAGCAGTTTTTGCGATGCCCTAGGAATAAGATCTATATATGTGCAAAGGAGAATTATTTTTTTTGATTAGTAATAAGATTATATAAATCCGAGAAACTGAGCCACCCAAGTATACAGAAAATATACTGGTTAGACAATTAGTACATTGGACTTGATGTATTTGGTTGTAGTATGTGGTTTTTTTGCATGATTGTGGTTTTTTTTTTTTTTTATTAAAGAAAATCTTATTTTGAGGGTCAAAAAATCCTTAAATAACCTTATTTATCAAGGGTTGCACATGTATATCTTTTAACCATTGGTAAATAAGGTTATTTAAGGGTCTCTTGACCCTTAAAATAAGATTAGAGCACTTGTTTTGAGAGTCACGAAGGCCTTCAAAATTTCTTTTTCGATAGTATAAGTTTTGAAGGTTATCAAGAGCCAATTTGACTCTTAAAGTAATTTTTCTTGAGGTTTTTAATACATTTTTCAAGGATTTTAACCCTTGAAAAAAAAGTCAATGCAACCAAATCTTTTATTGACTTATATATAATTGATAGAATATAATTTGAAGGATTTCATTGTAGGAATCCATAATTTGTTTTTAAAATCCTCGATCTGCTGGTCAACCAAATTACCTATATATTAGTGGACAATTATTGGACATGACATATGGGAGTGAATTTAAAAAAAAAAAACAAAACAAAACAAAACAAAGGTGTAACCCCCTATTTGTGTCACTAATGTGAGGAAGTATATAAAGAAACTAATTCTTTCTTTTTTGTCATGATCTATGATTAAAAATTCTGTTAAGAAGTGGTATAACCTAGACTAGATTTATTATAGAACTGTGCTTTTGGGAAAATTATTGTGTACTTTTAGATTGTCATAAATGTGTACTCTCTTAATGGGATCTACTATTCATGTGAGAGGAGTGAATACACATTTGTGGGTTCCATATCTGTCATTGGTACAGTTTTTTTTTTCTTTTCCCAATATCCAGATCACCCGAGAAAGAAGAAAGGAAAAAAAGAAGAAGAAACCCAGATCACCCGAACTAGTGAAAGAAGAAAGGAAAAAAAAAAAAAGAGGAAGAAGACGAACTAGATCAGAAGAAAAGGAAAAAAAGAAAAAAAGAAAGAAGAACGAAGAAGACGAGATCAGAAGAAAGGAAAAAAGGAAAAAGAAAAAAAAGGATAAAGACGAACTAGATGAGAAGAAAATGATAAAAAAAAAAAAAAAGAGAAAGAAGACGAATTGGATCAGAAGAAAAGGAAAAAGAAGAGAAAGAAGAAAAAGGAACCATGGAGAAGACAAGATCAGAAGAAAGGGAAAAAAAAAAGGAAGAAGACGAACTGGATGAGAAGAAAAGGAAAAAAAGAAAAAAAAAGGTTGACTGGTCAAAAGTTGTGGCTGAATGGGTCCCCATGTGGGTTTAATTACAAAAATGTCATTAAGTTATGAGTTATGAAAACTAAAAACAGATAAAATGTGTTTTCAGTTTTTATAATTCATCACTCAAAAATCAGAGAACTGAATGATGAAAACCATAACTTAAAACTCATCAAAATAAAACTTCTTGCATCTGTGTGATGAAAACTAAGTATTGAGGGATGAAAACACTCAAACCAAACATCACTATATTTAATAAGCTCATTTGGATTGGTCATCACTCAATATTCAAAACCCATAACTCATACTCAAAAACTCGTAACTCATAACACACAGCTCACTTCTTCCCAAAAACTCAAAAACGGCTCACTTCTTCTCAAAAACTCAAAAACATCTTTTTGGTTTAAATAACCAATAATATATCTCATTTTTTTAACCTAACTTTTTGCCAGAACTGTAAATCCCGCCCACTGACACCATACAGTAATTCTCTAACAGCAGCCACGTCCCCTTCTTCTATACTATACAGTAATTCATTTTAACCCATCAAAAAACCCATTTAACGCATCTCACAATACCCATTCATCCAAGGTTCTTCCCTCGCCTCCCACATCATCGCACGCACAGATCATCCAAGGTTTTCTTCTTCATTTTAATCTTCTTTCCTTTTTCAATTTTACTTTCCTTTTTCAACATCACAATACCCATTTAAGGCACCTCTTTCAATTTCACTTTCCTTTTTCAATTTCACAATACCTATCTGCAAAAATCAGAGAGACCCATCTCCTCATCTAGATTGCAGATCCATCTTCAGCAAAGTTCGTAGCTTCTATTCTTCTCCAGCAAAAGTTAAAGACCATCTCTAGCTCCATCACCACCACCAACGGCAAACCCAGAATCGACCACCGTAAACACCACCAACAGCCACACAAAATTCAACCATCAAACATACTCACACCCGAAAAGCCAAACCCACCAACATTCAAATGTATAGAAAACCCAAAACCAAACCCAAACCCACAAACATAGCAAACCCAACTCAAATTTGAGCCTTCACCGGTGGAATTTGAAGCCGGAGTCGCTGGAGTAGCCGAAGTTCATTGTGAGAAGTGGTCGGGATTCGGGTCGCTGGAGTCATTCAGATCGGGATTCGTTCTTCGTCATCGTCGGGATTCAAATTCGGGTTTGAGGTTTGAGTGGTGGCTTGTGGTAGCGGTTTGTGGAGGATTAATGGAGGCTCTGTGTAGAAGAAAAAAAATGAAGAATGAAGAGTTGAGGAGAATAGAAAGAAAGAAAACTAAAAAGAAAGAAAAAAGAGTGAGAAAGAGAGAGCCGTCGGGTGCATGCTGGCATGACGTGACAAAATAAAGGTGTGGGTCTCATAAGTTGAATGAAATCACCATATTGCCACTAAGTTTTAGTTTTCTACTTTTTATAACTCCAAAATCCTGCTTTCATTTCCACGTACAAAATTATTGGAGTCATGAAAATAGTGGTCCAAAACAAATGATTATACGTGGGATCAGATGATGGAAAACAGAGTGATATCACTCAGTTTTCAGGATATAATTCCCCCTGTAAAAGTGGCTACCTATTCCAACTGTAAGACATTGGGAATCATATCAGAGAGAGAGAGTGAGTAGATCCAACCAAGTGTATAAAAAAAGCAAGTTTCTCATGGACCATAGGATACTGATGTAGAAGAATTCTCAAAATCAGTGTTCTTATCATATCATTTTACAGAAATTACAAAACGATTGTTTAGTATCAATAGAAAGCTTATATCAAAATTATTTGTAATCAGTTCTTTTAGAATATTCAGGAAATAAAAATATGAAATAAACATATACCATACTATGCTTTCCCCTCATTGCCTGCCAACATCAAGTACTTGTCTTTCCTTGTTAAGTTGGTGCACTCAAATCCTAAGGCTTCAGCTATCTTTGCCTGCACATAGTTGGCTACTTCAAACTTGGACTTACCTCCAACCCCACATGTAAATTCTTTTGGTAACTTCTCAAGAATCTTGACATCGCAGTTTGTAGTTGGATTCAAAACTATGAATAGGGGATCTAAACATTTTAACCCACTAGCTGTTGTTCCATAGAACATGCTAGCATGAAAGTCTATGGCAATAGGAACTATATCATCAGTTGTCTCTGCAAATAGAGGACTGAAGCGAAGTAGATATGGTTCCCTACAAGTAGTTCCCTCTGGACAAATCACAAGGTTACCTTGGCTCAGGCGCTTCTCTATCATCTTTGAGTCTTCCTCCCTCTTTCTTGCTAATCGAATTGTCTTGATGGGTGAAACCAGCTCAGAAAGCTTACTTAAGCTGTATGTGACTGCAGTGACTGGTTTCCTGATAGCCGCTGAAGCATAGACTGGGTCTAGAAGAGTTTTGTGGTTGCAAACATAGAGTATGCCCTTTGATTTTTCTCCATAAATGATTGGCGTAGGATGGGAGTTTGGCGATGGTGCAGAACCCCGCATTCCAATACAGCTCAAGACTGGTATGCATATATGGAGAGGAAGTAGCATGGTAGCAAGGACTCTGAGTATGGCAACCAACAAACCAAATGGAACCCACATTAGCATGACTAAAGTAGCAACTGGAGTTGGCCTAAAAGCCAATCTTCCATCATGGAAGATCAATGGCTTTGGATATTTCTCCCTTGGAAGGACTTGCCAATTCTTCTTGTCAGCCTCACTTACCAAGTAAATTTCCTGGAGCAACACAAATCATGCAAGTGTGTGTTATAGTAGAAACACTAGACATCTTTCACATACAAACACAGAAACTGATAGAAATTGAGAGAGAGAGAGAGAGAGAGAGAGAGAGAGAGAGAAAATAATTCCAACCTTGCAAGGAGAAAATAGTTGATGGTCAAAAGACACGTTGAAGCAACCAATACCTATGACATGAGCACCTTCTTTTTCCTCCTCAAATATCTCTTTCAAAACTACTTTAGCTGACTTCTTTTCCTCCATCAAACCCAAATAATACCCACAAAATACCTTCAACTCTCTTCCCACAACAGCCTCAACCCCCATGTAATCTCTCAGAAAACAATCCACCATCACTTCAGGCAAATTAGTCACTCCTACCTTTTTCCCACATCTCATCACCACATCAAAGCATTCATAGCCAACATCTTCTAGGAAGAACTTGGGCAAGATAGATCTTCCAATCACAAATCTGTCCCTTTTAATCCCCACAAAGCATACGAAAACCATAATCTTTAATCCCGCTTCTCCACAAACCAAACAAAGAAAACTTACAAGAGGGTACAAAAGAAGCAGAATAAGAGCTCTTAAGAGCCATCCAGCTTCAAAGGCCACTAGCATGAAGTAAGAAAAGAGTGATGATGATTTCAACAGTGCTCCCTCCACATGAAATAATAAAGTCTGGTTTTGAAGCTCCTCCGATCTATGGGCTAGATAAGAGTACTTCTGAAATTTTAAGTGGGGTGCATGGGCACTGCTAAGCCTTCCTGGGATGTTGAGATGGTTCTCTATTTTTCTGAGGAAAGTTTTGGACATGAAGAAAAGAGTTTTCATATTGAAAGGTTTTCCAGCCATATTTTGATTTTTGTTTTGTAACATTGATAAGCATTTTACAGAGGCTTCATCTGTTAGGAAATGGAGAGGAAAAGACAACTTTAATACTAGCCTAAATGATAGAAATGACATTATATGGTGCCGTCTGTTAAATGGTAATCAATTATCCAAGTCCACATTTCTCAAAAAAAAAAAAAAAAAGTCCACATTTAACTACTTCTTAAGATATTAGTTCATGTCCAGAACATTGCTTTCCTTTGAAATTCTAAAAAGCACTAAATTCATCTTAACAAAGTCTTAAATTCCAACTGACACTCATATTGAACATGCTTCCAGCTGAAGTTTTTCCCTTTTTTGACCTTGGCAAAAAGTTACGATGAACAACTCATTTTCAGTTTTTAAACAACATTACACATTTTTTTATACACTTTTTTATTCATACATATTTTAAAAAATTACAAATAATATTACTCAAACTTCTCTACCAAACGGGCCCTTAGTTACTATTCTATGGATGTTATTACTTAGGTTATTCAATTAAATTCAATCACATGATTTTCAAAAAAATAAATAAATAAATAAATAAAATAATCACATGCATTCGTTGAGCAATGCAGCACAAACGGTATTATGTTTCCCAAGGATAATAATTGATACAATCATATGTTCAAATTTAATTAGGAAATTTAAGGTACAACACTTAAATAATTGTACCTAAATTTTTTATTGGTTTTACTCTTTATCTTTGCATGTTATTAACAAATGTAAAGTAAACCTCAAAGTTCCATCTATTTATGAATGGGCCAAAATGGGTATTTACCCATAATTTGAAAATTATGTAACAAAATGTCCATGTTTTGAAATTATTTAGCAAAATTCTCATATTTTTGGAACCAATTTTAACAAAATCGAGTTATGTGGAACTTGATATTAGCAATGTTGAGTTTTATGTATATTTTGCCACTTAATTTTTTTTGAAAATTTAAATGACACTCGTCATTAGTAATGTTGAGTTCTACCTAAAAATACACATAGAACTCGGTTTTAAGGATATCAAATTTTACATAAAATTTGATTTTGTTAAAAGCAAGTTTCAAAATAAGGATATTTTGTTAAATAGTCTTAAAACATGAACATTTTGTTACATAGTTTTTAAATTAGGGATGAATACCAATTTTTCCCAATGAATGTATACTTTTAAGGAAGTAGAGCTCTCACTATGGGAATCTTGGGTAAATGTGAACAATGTTGTTTATGATTGAGTGATCGTAGATGGAGTATGTTTACTCCTTGCCCAGTGGGAGGTAACGAGGCTAGTGAAAATCTGTTTTTCTTTTAAGATAAACACATTTTTAATTGTCTTGTCTATATGTCCCTCTTCTTGCATATTTTTGCTTTCCTCTTTGTTTTTCCCTGCACTTGTACCATCTAGAACATTAATGTAATAATCTGGATTTTTTTTTTCAAAATAACTATAAAACCCAGAGGACTCGATTTTGGGGTCAAAAATCGAGTTCAAAGCACTCGGTTTTCCTATTATGCGTTAGCTGAGCTGGAAAAGTTGTCCACGTAGGCTGGAAATCGAGTCCAATGCACTCGGTTTTTGTTCATGAAAATCGAGCTCAAAGGACTCGTTTTCCATTCATAAAAATCGAGCACAAAGAGCTTGGTTTTTGTTCATGGAAACGCAGAAAACCAAGTGCAGAAGACCAGAAACGCAGAAACACAAACAGAACAGAAACGCAGAAACACAAACAGACCAGACGGAATAGCACAGAACAGCAACCCAGAAGACCAACCAAAAAAGAAAAAAATCCAGAACATCAACCTAGAAAACACTAACAAACCAACCCAAAAAACACAAACCCACAACAAAAATATTCCATCGAAGAACCAACCCAGAAAAAACAGAAAATGAATCAAGAGACAAACCATACCAGAAAACACAGAAAACGCACCTTTGGTGTGGAGATCAACAAACCCAAGCCGCTCCGGCGCTGAGATCGTCAAACCCATGGCACTTCGGTATCGAGATCGTAAATTTTGGGTTTGGGTTTTTGCTCCAATTTCGATATCGTGATTTTTGGGTTTGGGATTTTGAGAAAAGGGTTTTGGATGTTTGAGGAAGGAGAAGAAGAAGAAGAAGAAGATAGATTCTAGAACTGTCTAGAGAAGAACTGTTGGGACGACAGATGGAGAAAGACAAAAAAAAAAAAGGAGAGAAAGAACGTAGGAAGAAGATGGGGCCTCCAGGAACTCGAGTGTTAGAGACTCGAGTTCCAAGTGGATTTTTTAATCCGCCTCACCTCTGCCAGAACATGGAAATCGAGTCCTTTAAACTTAATTTGCTACAGTAAAATTGAATCTAAGATACTCGAATTGTTACTTTCTTAAATAGTTTCAAACCTTAGCTAACTAATAATATAATTTGACTTCTTTAGTTATTTTCAAAAAAAATCCTAATAATCTTATCCTCTCTTTCACATTAATTTTGGAAGTCCGTGCTTCAACTTCAACCATTAAAGCATTGTCTATTCGCTTTCTTTTCTTTAGGTAAACATTGTCTAGTCGCTTTCAGCTTAACTTTTGAAGTATCATTTCTACTACAATCTAACTTGACAAGTACCAAGGCCATCTCAACGTAAGTACTAAAATTTATTTATATACGTTTTTCAAGAAAATGATACTAAAATTGTCTTCTTCTTTTTTCTTTTCTTTTTTTTTTTTTTTGATGTAGATACTATAATTGTCTTTCATTGTTATAAATAGCCTTCAACCACTTATTTACTCAATAAAAATCACAAGCTTGAATTCAAACGAAAAAAAGAAAAGAAAGATAGCATATCAGTTAACTACGTATTATGAAGTTATAGTTAATAAAATTGATATGGATATGTAATTTAGAAAAGTGTTGTTTAGGTAAAGTAGTACAAATTTTACTGCATAAATTTTACAAACTAAATAATAAGGTAATTAGGAAATTTTATTTTTCATGTTGTTAGTGTAACAATAGTGAGTTGATCCAAGTTGAGGAAACGAAAAAAAGTAGAGGAAGACCAAAAATAATATTAATAGAATTAGTAAATAATGAAATGTCAATTATGAAAGTAACAGGAAGTATAACTTCACATATAATAGGATGGCGGAAAAAGAATACATGTGGCTAACCTTGACTAATTTGTTAAGAATTCATAGTCAACCCCAAATTTTGGAATCAAAGTTTAGTTGTTGTTATTGTATATTGTCAATGTGACTCCAATAAAGTTGATTGTCATGTTAGTTTGTGAACTTTTTAGTAGTATAATTCATATTACTTTTAGCATTTTCTTTTTGTGAACTATTGTTTCAAAGATAAACAAACTTAACTAGCTAATATGTGTCTTACATGTCTTAGCCTAACCGTGGACAAACTTTTTCAATGAATAAGATAGTATTTGAAACTTATGACACCTACTCCATCATGATTATTCTTTTTAATTACCATTAGGTCAAGACATTATGGCGTCCACACCTTTATTCGACAACAAAAGACTTTAAAAATTGAGTTAATTGGAAACCACCACAATCATGAATAAACTTAATTAATAGGCCACTTAGCCCAACATATCACATAAAAAATTACAAATTTTGGAGTTTCATGACTATCATTTTCTAAAAAGAACCTAACTTGGGCAAGGTTCTACCCTGTCAATCACTTTCAGATTTGTTCATTCCATGCATGTAACGTACCAATATGATATTCTGGCAAGGATTATTTGACATCTAAACTCCTAATTATGAGCCTACATTTATATCTTGCTTGTTAACTAAAAAAAAGGGCACATTTCCTTTTTATTGATTTCAATGGATGTGGATCAGTTGAAGCACTAATGATATTAAATTATTAATGTTAATTACTTAAACCCTTTTCTTTGATTATAGAGAGGGGGAATGCTGCAAGGGGAAATAAATTTACATGCAGCTAAGGTTTTGTCTTAATTTGGTACAGTGATTATCGATACCAATTGATTTGACTAATAGAGAGGGACAACGCTCTAAGGGAAAATAAATTTAGAGCTAAGGTTTTGTCTCAATTTGGTACAATGATTATAGATACCCACCTACCCACCATTGAAAATGTCATTCACAGTTTAACAGTATCTGGCCTCCAAACTTTTTTTTTTTTTTGGTCTTCTAGGTGGGTCCCTAGAGAAGCCATGAGGCCGCCCACTCTCTTGCTAAATGGGGTTTGACGTATAGTATGTTAGTTCTTTTGACTTTGGTAACAGGTAAGGGTGACAAATGATCGGGTTGAGTCATAAATAGGTTGGGTCATAAATAAGTTGGGTGTGTAATTATTCATTTATCTATTTATGATTCATTTATATATAAATTAATTATCCATTACCCACCCAATCTATTTATTTAGTAATCCGTCCATTTAACCCAATATCACCCAAATAAATAAATAACTTGTTATTATAATATAATATAATAAAAAAACCCTCAAAATTGAAGAATTCCAATTTCCCGGAAAATCAAAAAATTTCCCGGAAAATCTCCTACAAACAACTCTCCATTGAAACAAACAGAGAGAGAGAGGAACGATTACTTTGATTATTGAAAGAACATGGAGCAGAGCAAGCTTCATGGGGAGAGCTGAAAATGGAGGCAAATTTTTTTTTTTTTTCGAAAATAAAATCTTCTTCCTCACAGAAAATTCGGATCCGGAAGAGGCCTAGCAACGAAAAACCAAAAAAATAAAAACCAAAAAAAATGGCTTCAACTACTTCGCTGTTTTACTCTTCTCTCACTCCTAAACCCAAACTGGTTTACCAAAAACCCGTACCCAAACACCGTCCTTCACTACTTGTTGTATCCAGCGCCACCAACGACGACAACTTGCCGACGGCTTTGAAAAAGCGCCGCCCCGAAGAGGAGAACATTAGGGACGAGGCGCGGCGGCACCGATTCGTCGACGGCGGCTCCTCCTCCGAGTTCAGCGCCAAGTACATCTCGTTCAACCACGTGGCCGTACAGATCCGGCGTGTGGAGCAAGAAGGAGTGGATCCGACCGGAGATCGACCCGGAAAATGGGTAAATATTTTCCCTCGCTTTCTAGGAAAAAACCAAAAAAAAAAAAAGAGAGAGAAAAGAATTTGAGAAAGAGAAGGAAATGTTATCTGGAGGGAATGAAAAATCGACGAGGAAAGAGAGAAAGGTTTGGATATTTTGAAGGAACCCTGGATTTTTCTCTTTTCCTTTGTTGTTTTCTTGTTTCTTTCCTCGTGGACTGACTGGATTTCTCTCTTTTATTATTTGCTTTCCTTAATTTTCAAACAGAGAAAATTTTGAGAAGAGAGAAATTGACGGCTGTGGATGAGTGAAAATGGATATGAGGTTGGTTGACTGGGATTTTCTTTTCTGTTAAAGTGTTTGATATAGTGTTTGGTTATTGAGAAAATTTGAGGAAGATGCGACTGAGGGCCAAATGTTTGGGTTTAGAAATTTAGAGATTATTGTGTTTATTTAGTTTTAGATTTTAGAAGGTTTCAGTGAGTTTATTTTATTTTAAATTTTAGATGGGTTTAGTGGGTATTAATGGATTTATCTATTTAAACCCATTTAATTCCAAATACTCAAATGGATTGAGTTAAGACTCATTTAAATAAAGCGGATAATGAACGGGTTCATGAATATGGATAAAAATTGCCACCTCACAAGTCTTAAACAAATGGTACCCCTTACTACTGTCATTTCAATCTCTTTCCATTCACCATCAGACATAGTGACATGCTTCTTGGACTTTCCAAGAAACGCTTAATCCTTACTACATCAAGATATCTTTAACAATGCTTTGTTAAAGAAAACATATTTTTCCCGATAAAAGAGATCCACCTCGAACTTTTTGTTTGTCATTGCCAAAAACTCGAATCAATTGCTTTGATACCAATTGTTGCATAATAATGGAAACTCTGACATTAATTAATATGATTTGAGGTGTATTTATACGAACAAAAAAATAATTCATCCATATTAGACAAAGATATTTAACATTTCATAATTTCTATTGAAAATATTATAAAGTGTTGAGTAAGTTACAATTTTTAGTACTTCAAAGATTTAAAAGTAAGCATGTGCATCAGTGTGTGCATGTGTGTCAGCGTGTGCGTGTATTGGTGCATTTATGCAAAGATGTGTATGTGTATAAATATATCTTAAATTCTACTATCTTATTTCAAATGCAAAATTATTACTAATTAACATAAACAATGTAGTTTTTTTTTAAGAAAATTTGTAGACACAAAAAATTAACAAAACTTTAACACTTGTTGATACGATAGATTGATAATGGTAAATAAAAGAGTAATATTAGTGGTGGACCTAGGTAAAAACTAATAAAAGTTTGTCAATTCAATTATTGTGGAAAATGTTGTAAATTTTTTTTTTTTTGTGTATTGTTTTTTTAGATGTGCTACATTCATAATATTTTTTACAACAAATCCTAATTGTTAATTGTTAATGGTTCTAATTTAAACTTACTACTGAAATTATTTATTTTGCTATCAATAAGTAACAGACTTTAATAACCTACTACTTAAAATTTGTTGTAAAAATATTGTGAAAAATGTTGTGAATGTAACATTTCTACTTGATAAAAAAAATTTTATTTTAAGTAATGGCTAATATTTGAGCTTAATTAAATTAAAATTTAAGGCCTTTTTTTACTTGGGACCTTAAGTGACTGCATCAATTACTTACCTGTAGAGCCGGCACTGGGAAGATCGTATAGAAATCTATTTCTGAATATTTACTATTTAGTCTAATAGTTACGTCCAAACTGATAACTATTTGGTTTTTATATGACCGGTGGATATGTATAGTAGTCATAGACTCATTGGTATAGATTGAGTCCAAAAAAAATCCATTCACTAGGGGGAGAAAAGGACTGAGGTTGATGACTTTGTCTATTGATTGATGGAGGTTTTGTTTTGGACTAAAATTGAATGATTCTTCTCTGGAAATTTTGAGCTCTTTTGCGTGTTTGTAGGAGAAGAAGCCTCAAAATTTAATTTTCGGTAGGGTGGGTGAAGGTTTAAAAAAAAAATTATATATAGAAAAAATCATTAGAGTTCTTGGACCTTACAGAGCTTTATTTATATGATAAAGTATTTATTTTAATCTCACCAAAAGGTTTTGAAAAAATCTCACAATAAAAATTGCCAAAAGAAAAAAAAAATTGGGATCTGCCAGGGAGGCTGCTGATTAACACTTTGACAAAAAGATTATCCATTTTTTAGTCTCTTTTTTCTTCCAAATTTTGTTCCAAACTTTTTTGTATTTTTAAGAGATAAATCTATGGCTTTTTATTATGTTGATTTGTTTTTTTTATTTTTTTATTTTTATTTGGTAGGTTGATTTGCCTTTCCAAATTAATGAGAATTTAAAATTTTATAATTTATAAATTTTTAGGTTCTAAGACTTTAGGAACTAATGTATTAGAACTTCATTTTGTATATGTTGGCAAACTATGATCAAAATATTTAGTCTAGGTTTAAACTAGCTCAAAGTTTGGTTTAATGTAAGTTTGGAATCGAGTAATTGTAAGAAATTACTATTCAATTTCTGCAAGGCTCGATCGATCGAAAATTAAACTCGATCGATTGAAAATCGTGGATCAGGGATTTTCTGCAGAATTTCTAAACCAACCTAAGCTCATATGATGTGTAGGGTTAGGTGTTTCACTCCAAGTATAAAAGGACAAACCCTAACTATATTTCAAAGGTCTTTGTTGTGTTGTGTGTTGAATCTTTTGTGAAATCAGAGAGGTGTTTACGTTTAAACACACACATAGAGTTATCAAGATCAAGATTCACATCAAGAACTTGATGGTTGTTTCAGTTGCTGCATAAAGAACTTTAAAGAAAATCAAAAACTTTTGAGTGGAGTCTCAAAGTCACAAGTAGGAAAACTTGTGGTTGCTGCAGATCAAGAAAAGAAGTAGTCCGTGAACTCGGAGCTGTCACGTAGTCGTAGTAGTAAGTTTTCTACATGAGGTAGCAATAGGATGTTAGTGGTCTAAGTCATATTGTACAAACTTCAATTATTTCATAGTGGATCTGTTTTTACCTTGAGGATAGCTAGATTAAATCCTCCCCAAATTTTTTATCAGTTTGGTTTTCCTAGGTTATCAGATCTGTGTGTTCTTTACTTTCCGCATTATATTTGTTTTACACATATTTGTTTAACTTAGATTTAATTAACAAGCTTGTTAATCAACTTGGCTTAATATTAGGTTAAACATATTGTGTTAAGGGGTCTAAAACCTAACATAAATTCTACAATTATCTTGTAAAGTTCGTATGATTACATATAATATATCCATAATTGTCTTTCATATTTATTTATGCGGAGAAATTTTATAGATGTAAGAAAAAAAAAAATCATACCTGTTGATGTGGTAGATTATTAGTAATACATAAAAAAAAAAATGATGTCAATACTAAGTTTAAATAAGAATTAATAAAATTTATCAACTTTATAATTGTTGTGAAAAATATTATGTAATTTGTTTTTGTATAAATAGCATTCTCACCGTGAGAATCAAGATTTTAATTGAGTTTTCCTAATCCCAAAATGGGCTGACTCTTTTTGATTGGTTTGGGAGCCGAAACCTATCTCTTCTATTCCTTCTTGCCCCATGTTGAAGAGGATAATGGGCTGTTTCCATTTTATTTTTCTTCATCAAATTATCATTACTTACCACCCGGGAAAAAAAAAAAAAAGAAGAGTTTTCCTAATCTTTTTTAAAGGACCAATTAAAATCATATACATTGATTCCTTTTTTATGAGGAAGTGATATGGGAAATTCTTCACAAATCTTTCTATATACATTGATTCCCTTTTTTTGGTTTAAACATGAAATAGAATATCCAAATTTCATTCCCTGATTCCAATCTGCCTAAACTCACTTTTGCATTTGCACATCCACCATGTTAATACGCTTGACCCCAAAATAAAAAACACTTTTTTTTTTAATTTCAAAATTTATTTTACCGATTGCACACTTTGAAAAAAAAAATAGAAATAAAATTCTCTTTTGTTTTATTATAGTACTTTAAACAAATAATTAAGAACTTCAACAAGACTATACAGTACAAAAAAGTGACAGATTGTGAATTTGAGTCTAAGAATTAGCCTTTCCAAAAAAAGTTAGGGTTAAAGTTTTAACTATTATAACTTCTCTCAAACCTCGTAAAGCATATATATATATATATATATATATATATCCCCCTTGATGAGATGGCAATAATTAAGTGATTTCTACTAAAAGTGACAGATTGTGAATTTGAGTATTGTTAGGACATATGTGGAATTGTTAGAAATATATGTGATGTAAATTGACTAATCCTTTGATAAAACACACTTTATTTGTAATTAGGTAGATCTAGGATGGGTTTAATACTTCAAGAAACAAGTATTCAAGTTTAGTATTGAAATCATGCAAGTCTGACCAAGAAACAAGTGAAGAAGTGCTGTTTATTAAAGCTTGACAGATATCTCGACAAAATCCTTTCTATCAAAGTTTAATGTTGAAGCTCGACGGAAGCTGAATCTGTCGAGAATTATGAAATTAGAATTTCCAGATCTGATTTCACGCATATCAATGAGTATTTGTGTAGGTTTTCTTTTCTCACAACCCTAGACATATATAAGGATTATTTTAAGGGTCGTCACAGGTGATGCAAAGTAATGCAAAGGTTGTTGCAATTCTTCTTACAACGCATATTATGACCAGAGACATTCTTGCCCCAGTTCATCATATTCTTTGTAGAAGCTACTGTGTCTTTGCGCCAAGAGTTTTGTAACCAAAGAATTTCTTGATTTTCATTGTTGGATGAATTGAAGAACTTTGCAGCCAACATCTTTTTCAAGTTGGTCTGTTAGTCACGTATTGAGATCCGTGCATCACTAATTAGTCACGTATTGGAAGCCGTGCATTGAAAGGAGAGATTGCCGCTACAATACAAGTCCAATTAGGAATTAGAGTAAGGATTCAACTGTAAGTTGATATTATGTACTGTGATTCCTTTTACTTGTAACCGCTTGTTTTGATAATAGTGGATTCTTGGGAGTGATGACCTTAAATTCACCTGGTGGGGTTTTGTCTCGGTGGTTTTCCCCATTCGTAAACAAATCACCTGTGTCAAATTTATTTTCCGCTGTATTTAACTTAGTTGGTGATTTGTTTGTACTACCACGCTATTGCATGTTAAATTAACTTAATTAATTCACTTAAATAATTAATTAATTAATTTACCAAAAAGGGTCTATATATTTTTGGCCTATCAAGTATGATAATTAGCATTTCCAAACAAAGTTAAGGTTAAAGTTAACTATCATGACTTCTCTCAAACTTCGTAAAACTGGATACAATAAAAAAAAATCAAAAGAAAGTTATTTTAGAATGTAGTATACAATCACATGACTTTTACAATCTGGTCAAATATGTCATCTCATCTAGCTTTCCTCTTTTTAACAATTCCACATCAGTTTGAGATAGAAAATTCGCACACACTGTTCACTTTAATTTTTTAATATATATTAGACAATTATATATGATTGACATGTCACTTGCTTTTCTCTTCCCATTAATTTCTATTTATTTTTTAAATTGAGCACATGGAAGGTTTTGAGGGAGCCCGTAGCACCCATCCTCTCTCTCTCTCTCTCAATTATATCTTCCTTCCACCATAACTGGTTTATGGAATTTTCAAGATAACTCATGAATATTGAGTGCTATATATTAAAAAAGAAATGTGTATCTTCTCTCTAAGTCTTTTATATAACTACATATTGCTCTTACATAAAGAGAACATGCATCTATTGACATATATTTCTTCCAAGAATATGTGCATCCTACAATTATAGATATATATATATATATATATATAATGCTAAAAATACATATTATGAATTGATTATATAAATGTTACAAATTGATGTGTAACAAATTATTTTAAAAAATTAATATTTAGTTATTATGTTATTAAAACTAGCTTGTAACTCCATGCATATGCATGGATACACTTAAAGATATACAATAAGATGCATAATATAATTTTTATATATATATAATTCAAATACTATTGATAGTCATTTTTATATTTTGTTAACTCTTTAAAAATTTTATTAGAATATTATTAGGTATAAAATGTAAGTTATCCATTGTTTTAAAATTATTGTGAAGCACTTTTTTTTTTTTTTTACGATTCATTTATTCTAAGCTCTTTGGTTTTTGTACTTAATAACTCATTTGGATGAATATTTATGATATGATCCCACATTTGATTCTAAAATTAAGAAATAAAACTTTTTAAGAATTAATAATTTATGACACATGACGCAAAATTGGAACTCTAATTTGAGTTTCTCTCAGCTTTGCCTATTATTATATATATAGATAACACCAATCATATTTATTATCATATCATTTTGTAAATTTTCTTGTAATAAAATTTGTAATAGTTTTAACAGTTTCTTATGAGGAAAGTCTCTTGGCACCAAAAGTTTCACCAATTTTTTCACACATACCTCTATGTTTTTGTGTTGTGGTGGGTATAGACAACCATTATCTCAAATGTTTCAAAGTAGTCTCACTTGCATTGGAAAATAACAAAAATTAATAAAAATATGAATTTTAAACTAAAAATAACTCAATTTCTTATAAAATGGAATCGACTATGTTCTAAAACTCAAGTGCACGAATACACTTCTTAACATGACTTTTTTACAACTAGCTAAAGGGATCAGTTATGATTGCAAGGAATATAAACTCATCATTATTTAGCTTTTCTACCATGACTTACCACTTGAGTAACTCATAATAGATTGTCTGTGTTGGGTTAAGATAGTTTTATCCCAATTAATTAAGTCAATTACCCAAGTTGATTAATTAAGTTCAATTGTATGCAAATCGCGAAGGCACCAACAAAATCACCAAAAATTCTAACTGCAGCGGAAAATAAATAGACACGGTGATTTGTTGACAAATGGGGAAAATCTCGCAAGGCAAAAATCCCACCAAGTGATTTTAAGGTTAGCACTCCCAAGAATCTACTAATTAACAATTAAACAATTACAAGTATAAGAAATCTCCCAAGAATCTACTAATTAACAATTAAACAATTACAAGTATAAGGAATCTTACCAACTACCCTGGCCTATTCTAAAATATCAACCTACAGTTGAACTTTTGCTCCAATACCTAATTGGACTTAATCTTATAGTAGCATTCTTTCTCTTTGATGCACAAACCTCTAATTTGTGACTAACCCTTTGCATGGATTCCAGTACGTAACTAACTCTAGTAACTTGAACAGATGTTTTTGGCTGTAAAGTTCTTCACTTCATCAACAATGAAGATCAGGAAGCACTTTGTTGCAAAACCCTATGGCATATAAATGCAGTAGTTTCACACAGAGAAAATAAATCTCTTGGTCTCTGTATCCATGTGTGATGGCTCTTCAAATAAGCCTTATATATATATATATATATATTTCTAGGGTTGTGAGAAAAAAAAACCCTAAACAATTGTACAAGACTGGGCCGAATTTCAGATTTGGAAATTCTGAAATCGTAGTTCTCGATAGATCGAGCTACTGTTGAGCTATCTATCGAGCTTCACATTAAGTCTTGATAGCAGGCTTCTCTCGAGCTATCTATCAAAACTTAGTGAACAACTTTTCTTCACTTGTTTCTTGGACCAATCTTCATGTCTTTAAGATTTGACTTGAATAACATGTTTCTTGAAGTACTAAACTCATTTTAGATCTATCCAATTACAAATAAAATACATTTTGTCAAAGGATTAGCCAATTGCAATAAAATATGACCCTAACAGTACGAACTTCCACTCTATAAAAAGAATAGTTCTAAGACCACACACTATTTCACAACTTTATACTATAATTTTGATGTGACAGATTGTGAGTGATTGTCTTTCACTTACACATGGACCTATCAGTTTTCTCTACCACTCACACTATCACATCACAATTTCAACAAATAAATTGTGGTATTAGATTTTTTCCAGTAACAATTGTTTTTAGTCTTCTTTCCCATGGAGGACACTTAACGCCACATGCCCACCTTATTGCCGAGCATCTCTAATGGGTTGGCCAACCCTATCCCATATGTGGCCTACAGTCCAACGACACGCACAAAATTCTTAATTCACCAATTGGCCCTGTAATAAATTAGGCCCCATCATCTAAAAGCTACTTTCTTCAACAGCCAAAATTGGGAATTAAGCCCCTTTTCTAAACAATATAGTTAGTAGGTACGGTTTCAAAAGTTTATATTTTACTAACATCTCGAGTCTCAGAGACTCGATTTTGGGCTATAAATCGAGTCTTAAAGACTCGATTTTCATGGTCTGATCAAGTTCGATGTGGCATTTTTTCCACGTGGCGTCCACCTGAAAATCGAGTTTTAGAGACTCGATTTATAAACAAAACAACTATAATGTTTTAAGCACAAGCACACGGCCTTTACACAAGAAAGAGAGAGAGAGAGAGAGAGAGAAAAAAAACCCAAAAACTACGAAGATCGAGATCGAAGTGGCTTCAGACCATTGTCGGTGGCTTCGGCTCGGCGTGGGCCGTGTGTGGTAGTGGGGCGTCGGTGGTCGTCGGTGGTCACCAGTGGTCATGACGAAAACCCCAAAACCCACAAGAACCACTACCAGCACAATTCTTGGGTTTCGAAAGTGTAGGAAGAAGGCATGGGTTCTTCAGAATCGGAGCAACACAACCAACTGCAATCTTCGATGGCATGTGGGTCGACGGAAAAACTTCAGGCCGCATGTGGAGGCGCGTCAAGCTAAAGATGGACGCCTGCTTCTTGGGTTTTACACATTGGAGGCCGAAGAAGAGATCCGTGGCATTGGTTTCATGAACCACCAGTCGACGGGAAATCTGTGACGGCTCGTGGGTCGATGGCCACCACGCGTGGCGGCGCGTGTCTCCGAAATAGAGATCGAACTCTTGGGTTTTGCAAATCGGAGGCTAAAGAAGAGATTTGCAACATCGGTTTCAAGAAAGGATGGAGAAAAACTAGCAGATTTAAAGGGAGGCTCAAACTGATGGTGTGACGGCTGTGGCTTTTTCTTCTTTGTTTGTTAGCTTGGTAAACTCAGGTGAAAGAGACAGAGGGGAAAAGAAATAGAAAGAAGGAAAAATAATGCTATGAAATCGAGTCTTAGAGACTCGATTTCCAAGTGGTCGCCACGTGGATAAAATGCCACATCAGACGTGATCAAACCATGAAAATTGAGTTTTTGAGACTCGATTTATAGCTCAAAATCGAGTCTCTAAGACTCGAGATGTTAGTAGAAAATATAGTTTGAAAACAGTGTCTACTAATTATATTGTTTGGCAAATGGAGTTAATTTCCAATTTTGGCCTTTCTTCAACTCTATAAAACCCACCAAACCAACACGCTTCAGTCTTCACTCCTACGTTAACATTTCTACAGTCTACGCCACATACTGATATTGCTTTTGAAAGCTTAGAGACATTTAAAAAAAAAAAAAAAAAAAAAAGAGGATAGGTAATAGGTTGAGATTTTGCGTGTGGCTTATGTTGATCATGTTGCTTTTGTGTTTTAGATTTGAAGCTCGCCCTCTTAATCCAAACATGGAGAGGAACCATGAGATGAGTGGTGGTCCGAGCATGGTTCATGGTGGTGAAATTGTTCCACTGAATAGAGGTCCCGTTCAAACTTCTGCCCCTTCTTCGTGCATTATTGATGGCAGCGGTGGTGGCCATAAGATGTGTAGTGGAAAATGTCCGGTTGGTGCATAAAAGTTTGTTGTTGTTGTTGTTCTATCTGCCCTTGCTCTTGAATAAAAATAAGGCTAATTATCGTTTCGTATTCTTGGACGTAAAGCAATATTCACACTTTTGTAAAATGTACACATGATGTAAAAAAAATATAAACGAGCGAGAATATGAAACAATAAGTGTTTGTGGAGTGTGGGGGGTAAGAGCCGGGGTTCAAATCTCCATGAGAGAGCTTCACACACATATACACTTAGATTAAGCTAGAGTAGAATTTTATCTTGTATAAAAAAAAAAAAAAATCCTCAAAATGTTGTCCGTAATGTTTTGTTATAGTACATGAGCTTGAGCGATCTCTACTTTAGTCTCTTTCAAATAGCATGAGCTTCAGCAATAAAACAGCGAGAATTAAGTTCAATAACAATGGACATCACAGCGTTGCAAAGGCATAAATATGCTGTGAGAAGCTCTTGTTTTCTTAGTGTTTTCTTAGTATATTTCAATTAATATTTTGATAGCAAGGCAGAAAGCAGGTCATTATGTTGATTTTCAACTTTTTTGTACTTGTTTCTTGAACATTTGTCATATGTGGTTAAGCAAGAATGGTCTAAAATCTAAACCGTTCTTTTTCCCATTTTAATTTCCATATTTTGTTTAGGAGATTGAAGTTCAAGTTAACCCTTGAACATGGTATATATTTGTCGGTTGATTGATATTTTGGACTAGGAGCTCATCGTTTTCTTGGTATTTTAATTCATAATTGGATCAGCAACGTTTGTGCTTTCTTGAAAGTACGTGGTTGAGCTCCCATACACGTACAGTACAATGAGTGAATACTCACAAACTCATAGGTATGGACTATTTTAGATATCCTAATTTCGATAAGCCCAATTAAACTTCCATGGTTTGGTTAGTCAGATTTTGACAGACTTAAAACTAATGTGGCCGAATTTGTCCAATTGCATGTCGCATGTGCTAAGTTGAGAGGTGGAGAAAAATCACACACCCTGAGGCACAACTAAAAATCCAAATACCAAAAGGAGAAAAGAGAAATTTGGTTGTTAAAAAGAGTGAAAGTGGAGGTCCAATTCCATTAATTTAGGCTTTAGTAGATGTTTAATTGTTAAGCACATTGCAAGTAGTGCAAATGATTTTTTCTTTTTCTTTTTCTTGTTTTTTCATTGTTGTGCAAATGATTGGAAAATGCTGGAACCACAAAAAATGGCACAATCTTGTACCACAACTTGCCTCGTGGCGAGTTATAATTGGTGAAGATGTATCCCCACATGACCCAAAGACACTCTTTCACCAGTCACAACTCGCCACATGGCGAGTTGTGGCACAAAGTTGTGCAATATTTGGTGGTCCTAGCACAACTCGCAAATGATTCCCTTATGTGATTGTAAGTTAAACTATTGCCTAACTTCAATCCCACCCGAAAAAGATAGAGACAACAATAATAATATTAAACCAAATTAACCAGTGATACATATATAGTTGCTTACTAAATTTGAATACAATGCTGGCTATTTATACCAAGACTCTTAACTATTGAACTACAAATTTGGATAGTGTCTTCATGTAGTCGTATTTAATCATCTATAAAATTGAGATTATGTTATGTGAAAACATATTTCTAGTGATAAAAATAATATTAAACAAAATTGATGTTACAAATATGAGCGCAATTAATGATAAAACTGGAATTTCATATTAAGAAGGGTCAAAGCATGAAATAACAAATTTTTACCTTTCAGGATTAAGAAATACACTAAGATTCAAATGGAACAGTAAATATACATTTCAATTCAATCACCTATTAAGATGGAACTCAATGTTATTTTGAATCCCAAAAATATTATTTATAATTAATCGTGATATGACTTATGAATCCTAAAAAAACCATCTTTCGTTTTATTGCGAAACTTATTCTTAACAAATTTTATGGTAGCAAAAGTCAAATACTTTAGTTATTTCTCCCATCATCTCATTATATAGATACATTATTCTCCTTGCAAAATCAAAGAGCTTTATTAAAAATCATCTTCCATTTTATTGAATATTTTAGTAAAATTTAACTCTTTTTATTATTTCAAAAGAAATAATGTTTAGCATGCCGGCCGACGTTCTGATATCTCAAAAGAAACATTATTTATTATTTCTCCCAGACAAATGAAAGGCTTTTGCTTATCTTGATGGTCGATGATCTTGCCTTTTCTTTTTCTTTAGGGTGTTGCTCCGACCAAGAATATTGAAGAGTTGGGGTGATATAAATACTTCCTTTTAAAACATGCAAAAAAAAAAAAAAAAAAAGAGAGGGAGAGAAGAAGTAAAGCAAAATGGAATTCATATAGGGAAATGCTAACGAATGCCCTTAGGGCATTTGTTAATAATCTTTTTAAAAAAAGTTTTTATAAGAAAAGAAAAAAAAAATTAATGTTTTGACAGCTTTTTTTTTTCATTTCCCATAAAAGTGGTGTTAAAATTTTCCTAAAATAGATTGTTAACGAATGCCCTAAGGGCACTCGTTAGCATGACTATTAGTTATATTAGTTTGAGTCCTTCTAAGATGGATAAAACTTATGTACATTACCTTAAGTGTTGTTTCTTAAGTTCCCTTCTTAAGATTCTGTCATATGGTTACTTAACTTAAAAAATATATTTCTATTTGTGAGGAAAAAAACTACAAAACAGAATCTTAAGAGAAGAACCTAAAGAACAGCACCTAAGTATTGTACCTGAGTGTTACTCTTGTAAGATCACAACAAACAAAGAGTCTAAGGCCTTGCACCTATTCACATGCTTTAACACAACTTAAACACGTGGCAAACAATGATTGTATTATTTTTCACCAATTTTTTTTTCATGAACTGGAAAGATTTTATTACTAAACAAGAAAGATACAAGAAGCCGGAGGGGAAGATAGATTCCTCCCTGATTACAATTCAAAACAAGGAGGGCCACAGGCCATAATAAAAGAACCATACACCTTGTTTTTTAAAAACCATTTGGCCAAGTCATGAGCTGCACCAAGAAACAAAGCAGTTTGAGACTTGTGACAGCAAAGCAAATATATCATAGTAAATGCTATTAACTTTTCACCAATTTCCAATAATGGACCCGTAAGTGATATAATCTAATTGTAAATTAACCAATGTCTAAGTTTTGTAAAGTGCGTGTCCATAAATAAATAAATTAAAAAAATTAAAAAAAAAACTTTGCAACAACACTAAATCGGCCTACTTTCCCATACATGGGCCATCGAAAAAAGAAAATTAATTAAATACCATATTATGGTGGGCCTGAGTATGAGGTGATATTCCCAAATTTTTCTTAAAAAAACAGATTAAAAAATGTTGTGAAATTATTGCGAATATAGCTTTATTGTATTGGTTTTGCTTAAAGTAAATGAAGTAAAAGTCAGCTCCAATTAAAACACTATCTAGATTTTCATTAGATAATACAATTGTTTTGTAGATATGTGACCTCTGGTTAGAGGGCATGAGCCAAGTTCTTGTTGTAGTTGCACTTGCAATTTTGTTATGGTGCATAACAAAATGAAATTATTGAAAATCCTGGCCAAGCCCTCAACCCAACATGATTCCAGTCATTTTCCTCGAAAATGATATGGCAGTAGTAAGGTACTCAAGACCCAAAAAAGGTAATACATGAGTTTTCCTTTTCTTGGGCCAGTCCATCATAAGTGCGTGATGAAAACTATAACATGCTGTGGGTCTGTGGTTATGATTAAGCAACAAGTTTTAATGAGAATGAGAACTGCTTTCTAATTTTTTAAGAGTAGTTGAAAGTTGAAATGGATGGAAATCTGACTTCACAAGGTCCGGTTGATTAGAAATGGGGAAACTAATTTTGTTGGTGACAATGGTGAGTCTGAAATACTGAAAATTGTGATATATCTAATCAAGTCTAGTGAAAAATGATGATGTCAATTCTCATCTATGAAGAGTTTATCATTTTTCTTTCCTTGTAATTTTTAGATTGGAATTTTCTTATGATTAATGTGATTTTACTTGGGTCTTGAACGATTGACCTTTAATGCACCATTTAGAATAGGTAATACACAAGTATAAATGTTTGTGGGGATGTTGGGGGTAAGGGCCGGATTCAAGTCTGCAGGAGAGAACATCACACACGTATACACTTATATTATGCTAGAGTAGAAATTCTATCTTGTAAAAAAAAAAAAAAAAGCCAATACACCTAACAAAGTGTTTGTTTTAAATTTTGTACGTGATTAATTAACTGAAATTGTGTACTTTTCGTTATTGACATGTACCTTAAAAAATAGACAATTTACCCACTTAATTGGTGGAGTATGATCCACATATAATTACATCTTTTAATGGAAAATGGGTCACTAAGTTCTCGTTAGGAAGAATTGGTGGTGTATGATCCACATATAATTACGTCTTTTAATGGAAAATGGGTCACTAAGTTCTCGTTAGGAAGAGGATAGGACACACCCATTCAAGTTTGGACAAAAACAAATAATAATAATAATAACAATAATAATAATTAAAATAAATAATGTGGGGTTATAGGCCCAAATCATGCAATTGGGTCTTAGGTTTTGGCTGAGATCATGAGTAGTCCGAGTCCAAGGAAGAATATCTCTTCGGATAAGCTAAATACAGATCAGGTATGGATCCTAGTGATCAAAGTGACTTTCTAGGAAGCTCTAGTACTAAAAATGTGTGCCACAAACGTACAAAAAGGATAGGAACTTAAAAATATCTAAGGGAAAGCTGCTACCACCGCATTGAATGCCCTGCAGCTAATTTTCTGGCCGCATTTATGTGGACAAGACCTCTAAACAGTGCTACCTCGGGTACCGCAACTCACGAAATGCCAGAGAGGGTGTCTGATGGGACATACATTCAGGAATAGGCTTAGATGATCAACAAGTGAGGGGTCAAGATCGTTTAAAAGAGATATATAATAAAAGAAGCCCACCATGGAAAGAGGGGGGAGAATGAACAAAGAAAGCACTATAGCAATCTCAACAACTCCTGTAACCATTGTCATCCAATATATATTAGAACAGAGCTCCTCAGATCGTGTCGAGGACCCATTCTCTTGTATAAACCTGGTTCATTTCTATTTAATTGTCCTGGAAACTCATTATAACTGTTATCCCATTCACTTTAAGCCTAATTCTTCTACCCACTCTTTACAAATTCATTGTTTTGAGCCTAGGATCAAATCCAGTCCTTACAATTGGCGTCGTCTGTGGGAAGAGCTTGTGTGATTGTGAGTGCAACGGTTAATTATGGTAGGTTCAGGCCCCCATCAGTAAGAGTCCCTTGGTAAAGCCATTATGGTGGCCAATTTACTATGTGAGCAAGTCACTACATGAGGCCGAGGCCTATACTTTGAAATGTAGATTACACGGGGAGGACTGCTAAATGGGGCACAGTTTTTGGGGTTTTTGACATCAAGTGCATGCCTCATACCTCTGATAAAGGACCAAGTCCTCACGAATCTGGTGGCCAAATTCGCTGAACCTCCATTAGAGGAAGTGGTAGCGACATAGAGTATGGATGGAAAATCGGTTGGCACAATCTCCCTGCAAGAACCTTTATTCTAGAAGGTATATGTTGATGGTGTGGCAAATCAAAGGGGCTTCACAGCGGGGTTAGTTCTAGAAGGTATATATTGATATCTTCTAATCTTTGTCCTGTTAAGTGTTAAACAAAACCTTAGCTACGTCGGATCCCTCAGACCTCTTGCTAAGAAGAGCCTTAGCTACGTTGGGTCTCTTAGACCTCCTGCTAAGTGTTAAACAGAGCCTTAATTACGTCGAGTCCCTCAGACCTCCTGCTAGGCAGAGCCTTAGCTACGTCGGGTCCATCGGACCTCCTGCTAAGAAGAGCCTTAGTTACGTCGGGTCCCTCAGACCTTCTACTAAGTGTTAAATAGAACCTTAGCTACGTCGGGTCCCTCGGACCTCTTGCTAAGAAGAGCCTTAGCTACGTCGGGTCCCTCAGACCTCCTGCTAAGTGTTAAACAGAGCCTTAGCTACGTCGAGTCCCTCAAACCTCCTGCTAGGCAGAGCCTTAGCTACGTCTAAGCTACGTCGGGTCCCTCAGACCTCCTACTAAGTGTTAAACAGAGCCTTAGCTACGTCGGGTCCCTCAAACCTCCTGCTAGGCAGAGCCTTAGCTACGTCTTAGCTACGTTGGGTCCCTCAGACCTTCTGCTAAGTGTTAAACAGAGCCTTAGCTACGTCGGGTCCCTCAAACTTCCTGCTAGGCAGAGCCTTAGCTACATCGGGTCCCTCAGACCTCCTGCTAAGAAGAGCCTTAGCTACGTCGGGTCCCTCAGACCTCCTGCTAAGTGTTAAACACAGCGTTAGTAACGTCGGGTCCTTCGAACCTCCTGCTAAGAAGAGCCTTAGCTACATTGGGTCTCTCGAACTTCCTACTAAGTGTTAAATAGAACCTTAATTATGCATGCATCCTCGAACCACATACTTTGGGGAAAGTAATGTTCCATGATATCTATTTGTTTTTCACCAAGTGTCAAGACATACCCAAGATTGTAACCAAATCCTCAGGTAGCTCTAAAAGGAGCAATTTACCGTACAAATATGGGGCGCGTAAAATGGCACTCCCAAGGGTGTAAGTCAAAGGATTAAGTAGAATTAACTCTTAAAAATTCAAAACCCCACTTTTCTCCTCAGGTGAGAGGAGAAAACCGGAGTTTTGAGGAGCTATTGTGGGGTCATAGGCCCAAATCATGCAATTGGGTCTTAAGCTTTGGCCGAGAGTGTGGGGCTTTAGCCGAGATCGTGAGTAGTCCGAGTTCGAGGAAGAATATCTCTTCGAATAAGCTAAACACAGATTAGGTATAAATCCTAGTAATCAAAGTGACATTCTAAGAAGTTCTAATAATAGGGGCGTGTATCACAAACGTACAAAAAGGATATGAACTTAAAAATATCTAAGGGAAAGCTGCTACCACCGCATTGAATGCCCTGTAGCTAATTTTCTGGCCGCATTTAGGTGGACAAGACCTCTAAACAGTGCTACCTCGGGTACCGCAACTCATAAAACGCCAGAGATGGTGTCTGATGGGACAGACATTTAGGAATAGGCTTGGATGATCAACAAGTGGGAGGCCAAGATCGTTTAAAGGAGATATATAATAGAAGAAACCCACCATGGAGAGAGAGGGGGAGAATGAACAGAGAAAGCATTATAGCAATCTCAACAATTCCTGTAACCATTGTCATCCAATATATATTAGAACAGAGTTCCTAGGATCGTGCCGAGGACCTATTCTCTTGTATAAACTTGGTTCATTTCTATTTGGGATAATTACAAATTACCCACCTGTGGTTTAGCTCGAATTAAACTTACTCACCTGTGGTTTCATTTTTGACACTTTACCCATCTGAGGTTACTTCCATTTAGTCTCTATTACCCACCTCTGTTAAAAAAGAGGGTAAATAAGTCTTTTTACACCCATTTTATGTCTCTCTCCTCTCAAAACAAGAAAAACAAAAGAAAAGCAAGATTAAAATAGCTATTAGTTTCTCACAATTCACAAACATGAAGAACATATACTTAAAAAACTAAAACAAATCAAATTAAGCAATACCTTCAAAGTACAAACCACAAATCTTTCATGGTGGTTTGTGTGTTTGGATTTGAGTTTTTGGCTTGGTTTAGATCTCGTTGTTGCTGGCGTTGGGTATGTTGTGGTGGATCTGCTGGGTTTGTGCTGTGTCTGTAGCCTTATTGCTAATAAAAAGCGTATGTATTGCATGCTTTCAGGTGAATTTTCTAATGGGTATTCTGGATTGAAAAATGGTGTTGATTTTTGGGATTCTAAGACAAGTCCTGGACATGTCACACTGGATGTCACACTCACTGCAGAAAATTCTGGCATTCAAATGGTGGCGAAATTAACCTTGAAGTTAAGTGTAAGAATGAAGACACATGTTGTTAATCCACCACTTTCTCAAAACTCACTTCAGTACCAAAATGCAGAGGATATTTGTATCAAAATTGATACTTATATTACCGAATTGCTTAAGCTTTTTGCTTGTTAGTTCGGTGATTCCTTTACTGAATAACAAGCAATTCCAATACCTGAGACCTGTGACCAATATTTTACCCAAAAGACCTGTTTTTAGTCCTTAAGCCTTTGGTCACGGTTTTTGACAGGTCTAGCGAACCCAATACATTCTGATTGATGTTAGTGAACAGCAATCACCTGGAACTGTTTCACTTGTGAAGCCCTCAATGACGAGTACAAGCTCCTCCTCATCCCAACCGCATCGATGGGCTCGCCGTCATATAACTGATGCTGAAATGGTAAAAGAGCAAATGAACCCATAAATAGATGGGGAGGTTGAAATGGAGAAGAAGCTAGAGACAGAACTATATCTTGAAACACTATACAAGAAACCACCGTGAAACACACAAACCCAGCAGATCCACACATCAATTGAAAAAGAAAAAGCATATTCATTAAGTGAAGAATCAATCAAATCAAACTCCACACAACATTTTCACTCAACACAAAACCCACTTTGATTATGCCCAAAAAAAAAAAAGAGCAATCACATTCACAGTTCCAAACACACGCATTTGCCCAGGAAAAAAGAAGTAAGAATTATCAAAGAAAAGTACAACAATTAAACAAAACCTAGATGGGAAAATTAAAGGAAGTCTTCGGCTTGATCTCTCCCAAGAACACAACCTAAATAGAAGTAGTACGTTTTAGCAACTTTTATATAATTTCAGAAACTCTAACAAGGATTATAAAACAAAGGCTATATATTTAATTATTTATGCCTTGAAATTCAAGGAATTCGAGTTGGATTCGGATTCGGAATAGTTTCAGCCACATAAGCCTGAAACTGTTTAACTTTAAAAAAAAGAGGAGTGTTTGATCTGTTTTGGGTTTTGTTTTTGATTAAAAATATGTTAGAGTAACGTTTGAAAGGGAGGTGGGTTACGGAATAGTAATGGAGGGAAGCACAGGTGGGTAAAGTGTCAAAAATGAAACTACGAGTAGGTAAGTTAAATTCGAGCTAAACCACAGGTGGATAATCTGTAATTATCCCTTTCTATTTGATTTTCCTAGAAACTCATTATAACTATTATCTCATTCACTTTAAGCCAAGTTCTTCTACCCACTCTTTACAAATTCATTGTTTTGGGCCTAGGATCAAATCCAGTCCTTACAAATAAAATATTTTTTGCTAAAGTTCTTGAAACTTTTGGTTTTAGAGTTCTAGTTTTTTTTTTTTTTAGAATGTTTAGAGTTTTGGTTGGTGTAACATTTGTTTCCTCCAAAAAAAAAAAAGTTAGTGTAACATTTTAATTTTTTTGAAACTTAAGAGTAAATTATCTTAATAATTAATATTTTAATAAGTTACATGTTTGTTTGATATTAAAGTTCATTTAAAGTAAACTATCTTAATAATTAATGAGTGATAAGACATAAGTCCATTATATGCTATGTAATACATATGTTGTGCTATTTGATGCAACTCCGGTTTATATGACTTAGTTTTTATTATATAGTATATATGATATGATATTATTTTATTATTGTTGAGTCTCAATACAAAGAAATTTTTTAAATTCATTCTCTTTTAATCTTTGCTGGAATAATTTTAATGATTGTCCAACATCAAGGATTGACGGACTAAAGTTTGAGACCTAAGGCAACATTTTAATTGAGATTTTTTCTAAAATATTTAGTTTCAATTATATAATATTTTACTAATGTATATATTATATTTTATAGTAAAATTTATTTTTCTTGCATTTTGGTACTCAAAATTAATAATCAAAATTATGTATTCAAGTTTTACTTACATCTCACTTTTAATTGATAAAATGAATAATGCTTCCTTTTCTCGTGACATAGTCAATTATAGGTAGTATATCAAACATTTTTCATGTTTTAAAACACTTTTTCTACAAAAGAAATTGTAACAATTATTTTCAGTAAAATTATTTTATCCAAAAATACATTTGGGAAAAAAGAAGTATAGTCTTTTCATACTTAGTATGTCAATGGCTCTGTGCCAACGATTCCACTATTATTAGTGATTAGTGAACATAATAATAATTAGAAAAGGGTAATGGAATAATTCCTTCATATTTATGGAGATAGGGAATATAATTCACATGGATATAGTAAGTCTCGCTTAGGCTGCTGGAACATTTTTTTTTTTCTATTAGCAAAACTTCGTTTAAAAATTTTAGTTATAAAAGTAAATCAAAACTGCTAATATCAAGATAGATATTATGTTTAAGAAAACATTCAAGATTAAGACAATATTTCAGTTTTATATATGTGTGGTGTATATTCTTCTATATTTGTAGTAACAAATTTATTAAGAGATCCTTTTTAAAAATCAATTAAGTTTTCTATTTTTTTCCTTTAAAAGTTTTCATATCTAGATTAATACCTTCTATAAGTGCTAAGAAAATGAAGGCCCAAGCCCACTAAGAACAATGATGCCTTGTCCTTCAAACCAAACCTGAACAATAGAATTTCTATAGAGAGTGGGAAAACAAAATTCAAGTGCAATCTGATAGGCCAAAAATGTATTGACTCCTTGTGATGAATAAATTGATTAATTACCCAAGTTTATTAATTAATCAAATTAATATGCAAAGCGCGTGGTAGCACAAACAAATCACCAATTAACTAGAGTATGCAGCAGAAAATAAATTGGCACGGTGATTTGTTTACGAATGGGGAAAACTTACACGGCAAAAACCCTACTAGGTGATTGGGCAAATTCTGTCTCCGATCACAATTTGCATGAACTGGGGCAACTGTGTAACCTATGACAGCCCTTAAAAAAATTCTTATATATGCCTAGGGTTGTAAGAAAAGAAAGCCCAAACATATATCCACAGATTGAATTGAAATCAGCTCTAAAAAACTAAATTTCATTAACCTCGATAGATAGCCATCTATCGAGCTAGCTGTCAAGCCACAAGCTTCAGTAGCTTTTAAACCTCGACAGATGCCAGATGTCGAGTTTTAAAATATAGCACTTTCTCACTTGTTTCTTGGACATACTTGCATGGTTTTAACACTTGAACTTAAAACTTTGTTCCTTGAAGCATTAAACACATCCTAGATCTATCCAATTACAAGTAAAGTGTATTTTGTTAAAGGATTAGCCAATTACATAAAATATTGACATATGTTCCTAACATCAAATCACATATGTCCTAACAATCTCTCCCTTTGGCAATCTGTGACAAAACCACAACAAACAAATGAACATATGAGAGAAATCATAAATCATTCTTATGTTTGTTGTGGTTTTGTTACAAATTGCCAAAGGGAGAGATTGTTAGGACATATGTGATTTGATGTTAGGAACATATGCCAATATTTTATGTAATTGGCTAATCCTTATACAAAACGCACTTTACTTGTAATTAGGTAGATCTAGAATGTGTTTAATGCTTCAAGGAACAAGGTTTCAAATTCAAATGTTAAAGTCATGCAAGTCTATCCAAGAAACAAGTGAGAAAGTGCTGCAATTTAAAGCTCGATAGCTGGCATCTATCGAGGTTTAAAAGCTGTTGAAGCCTATGGCTTGACAGCTAGCTTTGGTAGATGGCTATCTATCGAGGTTTATGAAATTCAGTTTCTCAGAGCCGATTTCAATTCAATCAGTGGGTATATGTTTGGGCTTTCTTTTCTCACAACCCTAAACATATATAAGGATTGTTTTAAGGGCCGCCACAGGTTACACAGTTGCACAAGTTCATGCAAATTGTGACCGGAGATAGAATTTGTCTTAGTTCATCTTTCTCTTGAAGAAGCTACTGTATTTGCACATCGTTGGGTTTTGTAACCAAGCAACTTCGTGATCTTCATCGTCTAGATGAACTGAAGAACTTTGCAGCCAACATCTTTCTTAAGTTGGTGATTAAGTCACATATTGGGATCCGTGCAATTGGTTAGTCACATACTCGAAGCCGTGCAATAAAATGAGAGATTGTCACTACTGAACAAGTCTAATTAGGTATTGGGGTAAGGGTTTAACTGTAGGTTGGTATAAGGTACTGCGATTCCTTTACATGTAACCGCTTGTTTTGATAATAGTAGATTCTCCGGAATGGTGACCTTAAAATCACCCGGTAGGGTTTTTGCCGTGTAGGTTTTCCTCATTTGTAAACAAATCACAATGTCAATTTATTTTCCACTGCATACTCTAGTTAATTGGTGATTTGTTTGTGCTACCACTCGCTTTGCATGTTAATTTGATTAATTAATAAACTTGGGTAATTAATCAATTAATTCATCACAAGGGGTCAATACATTTTTGACCTATCAGATTGCACTTGAATTGCTTTCCCACTCTCTATAGAAATTCTATTGTTTAGGTTTGGTATGAAGGACAAGGCATCATTGTTCTTAGTGGGCTTGGGCCTTCATTTTCTTTGCACTTACAAAAGGTATTAATCTAGATATGAAAAATTTTAAAGGAAAAAAATAGAAAACTTAATTGATTTTTAAAAAGGACCTCCTAATAAATTTGTTACTACAAATATAGAAGAATACACACACACATATATAAAACTGAAATTGTCTTAATCTTGAATGTTTTCTTAAACATAATATCTATCTTGATATTAGCAATTTTGATTTACTTTTATAACTAAAATTTTTAAAGGAAGTTTTTGCTAATAGAAAAAAAAAAAATGTTCCAGCAGCCTAAGCGAGACTTACTATATCCATGTGAATTATATTCCCTATCTCCATAAATATGAAGGAATTATTCCAATTCCCCTTTCTAATCATTATTATGTTCACTAATCACTAATAATAGTGGAATCGTTGGCGCGGAGCCATTGACATACTAAATATGAAAAGACTATATTTAAAATAATAATAATAATAATAATAAATAATGTGGGGTTATAGGCCCAAATCATGCAATTGGGTCTTAGGCTTTGACCGAGATCGTGAGTAGTCCGAGTCCAAGGAAGAATATCTCCTCGGATAAGCTAAATACAGATCAGGTATGGATCCTAGTGATCAAAGTGACTTTCTAGGAAGTTCTAGTAATAAAAATGTGTGCCACAAACATACAAGAAGGATAGGAACTTAAAAATATCTAAGGGAAAGCTGCTACCACCGCATTGAATGCCCTGCAGCTAATTTTCTGGCCGCATTTATATGGACAAGACCTCTAAACAGTGCTACCTCGAGTACCGCAACTCACAAAATGTCAAAGAGGGTGTCTGATGGGACATACATTCAGGAATAGGCTTGGATGATCAACAAGTGAGGGGTCAAGATCGTTTAAAAGAGATATATAATAAAAGAAACCCACCATGGAAAGAGGGGGGAGAATGAACAAAGAAAGCACTATAGCAATCTCAACAACTCCTGTAACCATTGTCATCCAATATATATTAGAACAGAGCTCCTCGGATCGTGCCGAGGACCCATTCTCTTGTATAAACCTGGTTCATTTTTATTTGATTATCCTGGAAACTCATTGTAACTGTTATCTCATTCACTTTAAGCCTAGTTTTTCTATCCACTCTTTACAAATTCATTATTTTGGGCCTAGGATCAAATCCAGTCCTTACAATTGGCGTCGTTTGTGGGAAGAGCTTGTGTGATATTGAGTACAACAGTTAATTATGGTAGGTTCAGGCCCCCATCAGCAAGAGTCCCTGGGTAAAGCCATTATAGTGGCCAATTTACTATGTGAGCAAATCACTACATGAGGCCGAGGTCTATACTTTGAAATGCAGATTACACGGGGAGGACTGCTAAATGGGGCACAGTTTTTAGGGTTTTTGACATCAAGTGCATGCCTCATACCTCTGATAAAGGACCAAGTCCTCGCGACTCTGGTGGCCAAATTCGCTGAACCTCCATTAAAGGAAATGGTAGCGACATAGAGCATGGATGGAAAATTGATTGGCACAATCTCCCTGCAAAAACCTTTATTCTAGAAGGTATATGTTGATGGTGTGGCAAATCAAAGAGGCTTCGCAGTGGGGTTAGTTTTAGAAGGTATATATTGATATCTTTTAATCTTTGTCCTGCTAAGTGTTAAACAAAACCTTAGCTACGTCGGGTCCCTCAGACCTCTTGCTAAGAAGAGCCTTAGCTACGTCAGGTCCCTTAGACCTCCTGCTAAGTGTTAAACAGAGCCTTAACTACGTCGAGTCCCTCAGACCTCCTGCTAGGCAGAGCCTTAGCTACGTCGGGTCCATCGGACCTTTTGCTAAGAAGAGCCTTAGCTACATTGGGTCCCTCAGACCTCCTGCTAAGTGTTAAACAGAACCTTAGCTACATCTTCACCAATTATAACTTGCCTCGTGGCGAGTTATAATTGGTGAAGATGTATCCCCACATGACCCAAAGACACTCTTTCACCAGTCACAACTCGCCACATGGCGAGTTGTGGCACAAAGTTGTGCAATATTTGGTGGTCCTAGCACAACTCGCAAATGATTCCCTCATGTGACTGTAAGTTAAACTATTGCCTAACTTCAATCCCACCCAAAAAAGATAGAGACAACAATAATAATATTAAACCAAATTAACCAGTGATACATGTAGTTGCTTACTAAATTTGAATACAATGCTGGCTATTTTATACCAAGACTCTTAACTATTGAACTACAAATTTGGATAGTGTCTTCATGTAGTCATATTTAATCATCTATAAAATTGAGATTATGTTATGTGAAAACATATTTCTAGTGATAAAAATAATATTAAACAAAATTGATGTTACAAATATGAGCGCAATTAATGATAAAACTGGAATTTCATATTAAGAAGGGTCAAAGCATGAAATAACAAATTTTTACCTTTCAGGATTAAGAAATACACTAAGATTCAAATGGAACAGTAATAATAATAATAATAATAATAATAATAATAATAATAATAATAATAATAATAATAATAATAATAATAATAATAAATAATGTGGGGTTATAGGCCCAAATCATGCAATTGGGTCTTAGGCTTTGACCGAGATCGTGAGATTGTCACTACTGAACAAGTCTAATTAGGTATTGGGGTAAGGGTTTAACTGTAGGTTGGTATAAGGTACTGTGATTCCTTTACATGTAACCGCTTGTTTTGATAATAGTAGATTATCGGGAATGGTGACCTTAAAATCACCCGGTAGGGTTTTTGCAGTGTAGGTTTTCCTCATTTGTAAACAAATCACCGTGTCAATTTATCTTCCACTGCATACTTTAGTTAATTGGTGATTTGTTTGTGCTACCACGAGTTTTGCATGTTAATTTGATTAATTAATAAACTTGGGTTGTACGGTCAGGGTTCACCCGTTGTTAGGCCTCGGGTGTGGCATTTCGCCATGCGGCCCGTAATCCTTGTCAAATTACTCAAATATGGGCTGGACCGGACATTATTAAATTCCAGTAAGATTGGGCTTTAACGTAGCCGCCCATGTCATAACTCAGTAGCGAATGCTGCCGAGAATATTTGCTCGCGGGAAAGTATTACAATTGAACTTTGCCGGCAAGGTGTCCGTGAAGTTATTGCCGGACATATTACCGGCAGCGATGAGCGAGTTTCAATGCCACTCTTGCCATTCAACCACCAAACTCCCACTTATCAACAAAAACATTGGACCCTCTTTTCCATTATCTGCCTGAGCAATTATCATCCCTCCACTAAATGGAGGCTATAAATAGGGGAAGACTACACAAAGGATGGGGATTGGAAAGTTGGGGGAGAAGAAAAGAGCATAGAGAGTGTGCAAGCCGAGGAGTAAGAAATTGATTGTTGGGCCTCAGCGCTATGATCTCACCATTGTAGGAAATACTTAACCCACTTCAAAAATTAGTTGTGAACCCAAAAAGGAGTCCAGCCCAATAAGCTCTTGTTTGGCTCGCACAACAATTGGCGCCGTCTGTGGGAATCTCCTACTAAGCTGTAGCTCAGCTGTGGCCCAGATCCGGTAAGATGTCTGAGAGGCGATCGGGTAGTTATGCCGAGAATGATTCTGTGGGGTCTTCACAAGGATCCACCTGGCGAGAGCGAAGGCACAAGAGGCGCGAAAACAGACACCGTGGGCAAGACGAAGAGCAGTCCGGTCGAAGCGAAGGGACGCTAAGAACCCAACGAACGGTGTCCGGCGCAACGGAAAATAGACAGCCCGACCAGAGAGATGAAGAGCTTGAGCGGCTGCGTAGGCTCGTGAGAGATCTGGAGCTAGATGCAGAACGACGACTTGGAGAAAATTTTGAACGACGTGGAAGAAGGCCAACTGGAGGAAGGAACCGACATAGGGAGAGGTCCGAGGATTCTGGCCATTCTCGGCCACATGATCGATCACGATCACGGGAGACTCAACGATACCGGGACCGCTCCCGTTCACACGAGTATGCAGACCGCGGTTCAGATTCCTCGGAAGAACGATACCCGCAGAATGCAACAATGGACGCCATGAGCCGAGCACTGCGAAAAGCTGCACGGTCTCCGTTTTCGAATGACATTGAGCAGGCCCCTATGCCCAACAGATTTACTCGGCCACCGTTTAACTCTTACGACGGAAAAGCAGACCCGGTGGAGCATGTTAGTCATTACATTCACATGATGTCTTTGCACAAACACGACGATGCGCTGATGTGCAGGGTTTTCCCTTCCAGTCTCGGTTCCACAGCGCTGAGATGGTTTAATGGGTTACCAAAGGGTTTTATTCGCAGTTTCGCGGAACTGATTCAAGAGTTTGGAGCCCGGTTCGTGACCTGCAGCCGGTAAACGCGCTACTATCTATAAAGATGAGGGTTGGAGAGACACTGCGCGGTTATGCGAACCGTTATTGGGAGCTCTATAACGAGATTGGTGGAGGCAATGAGAAGATAGCAGCGAGCACCTTTAGGATGGGGCTACCCGAGGACTCCGAGCTACGAGAGTCTCTGACTAGGAAGCCACCTGAGGGTATGAGGCAACTAATGAGGCGCATTGAGGAATACAAACGCCTAGAGGATGATCGAATGCAGAGTAAAGGTAAAGCCGTGCAAATTAATCGTCCACGGAAAAATGAGTTTCAATCAAGGCCACGAAAGGGGTTCACCATTCAAGAGCCAAGATTACAGTAAGAAGAAGTGAACGTAATGTTCAAAGAACCAGTGCATAGAATCATCGACCGGATAAAAAACGAGCCATACTTTAGGTGGCCGAATAAGATGGCGGGAGACCCGTCCCGAAGAAATCAAAATTTGTACTGTACGTACCACAAGGATAAGGGACACACCACCGAGAATTGCCGAGTATTGAGAGATCACTTGGCCCAACTGTTGAAGGCAGGGCATTTGAAGGAGTTCGTTGTCGACGCAGGTAACGCTGAACCTGAATGGGGCGCAAGAGCAGACAGGAACCCCCGCCCACCCCCCATTGGAATAATTGAAGTAATTCACGCCGCACCTAGGCACATCGGAAGGGTTGGAGGAAATGAAGTGTTAATGGCGTCCCCGGCCAAGGTCCGCTTGGGGGAGAATCCACCTACAAAAAGGGTGAAAACTGTTCGGGAGCTAATTTCTTTCTGTGACGAGGATTTAATAGGGACAATCCAACCCCATGATGATGCATTGGTGGTGACGGCTCAGATTGGCGGTTTTCTAGTAAAAAGAATATTGGTGGACCAAGGGAGTGGTGCCGAGGTTATGTACCCTGACCTGTTCAGGGGACTCGGCTTGAAGGTTGATGATCTCACAAAATACGACACGCCCCTGGTCGGTTTCGACGGCCAAGTAGTGGTCCCTAAAGGGCAAATCTCTCTCCCCGTAGTATTGGAAGGTAAGGAAGTCTCAGTATCGTTTATAGTGGTTGCCTCATTTTCTCCTTACACCGCAATTCTCGGGAGACCGTGGATTCATGTGATGGGAGCAGTGCCGTCTACACTACATGTAAAAATTAAGTTCCAGACCGAACACGGCATCGCAGTGGTAAAGGGTAGCCAGCACACGGCTAGAAAATGTCTTATTTCGGCAGTCAGCCGGGAGAATCAGGTTATTGAAAGAAGAAACCAAACTGGAGTCCCTTTATAGCAATCACAGCAGCCCTCCGGGGAGACGGGAACAAACCAGACAGAGGTACTAATAAAGGTCAAACTCTTGCCGGATAAGTGCAGGTATTTCCAAATAAGGGCAAGTATGAACGACGAGAATAAGGTGGGAATATTATTGCTCCTTGTACAGAATGTGGATGTGTTCGCCTGGAGCCCATATGAAGTACCCGGGGTGGATTCTGACTTCATAGTTCATCGACTCAATACTGACCCAACCATAATCCCTAAAAGGCAACGGCCGAGAAGATCCGCCCAAGAGCATGTCGAAGCTGTCAAGATGGAGGTAAAGAAGCTAAAAGAAGCGGGGGCTATAAAGGAGATTTTCTATCCGGACTAGCTGGCAAACACGGTGGTAGTTAAGAAGAAGAACGGCAAGTGGAGGGTCTGTGTAGATTTCACGGACCTGAACCGGGCATGCTTAAGAGATCCGTTTCCAATGCCAAAAATCGATCAGTTGGTAGATGTCACATGCGGACACCCGAGAATGAGCTTTCTGGACGCTTTCCAGGGTTACCAGCAAATAGCCCTAGCAGTTGAAGATCAGGAGAAGACGGCATTTATTTCACCTGAAGCCAACTATCACTACACAGTGATGCCCTTCGGTTTAAAAAATGCCGGGGCCACTTACCAGCGAATGATGACGAGAATGTTCCGCGACAAGATTGGGCACACGGTGGAGGTATATATAGACGATATGGTAGTCAAAAGCAAACTGGAATCCGGGCATAGCGAAGATCTGAGGGGAATGTTTGAAGTTCTTCGGTGATATCGGTTGCACCTTAATACAGATAAATGTGTGTTCGGAGTTGGAGCTGGAAAATTTTTGGGGTATCTGGTCAGCACCAGGGGAATAGAGGTCAACCTCGATTAGATTGATGCCGTGAAAAATTTGAAGCCACCGGGGAATCCAAAGGAAGTACAGATATTAACCGAGATGCTAGCAGCCCTCAATCGGTTTATTTCCAAATTTGCCGACCGCTGCCGTCCTTTTTACCAACTTCTGAAGAAATGGAAGGGGTTTGAATGGGATAAAAGATGTGAAGAGGCGTTCCAGGATCTGAAGATGTATCTGGCCCAGGCCCCTATGTTGACCGCCCCTATGCCCGGGGAGGACTTACTTATGTACCTCTCGGTATCTGAACACGCAGCAAGCGCTGTGCTTCTAACAGACCGGGAAACACAACGGCCTGTGTATTACATCAGCAAGACCTTGGTCGATGCGGAAGTCAGATATCTGCCTTTAGAAAAATTAGTGCTGGCCATTGTGCACGCTACTAGAAAGTTGCCTCACTACTTTCAAGCCCATACCGTGTACGCGTTAACTGAGTATCCTTTGCAATCATTGCTGAGGAGATCAGATTTCACGGGCCGGATAGCTAAATGGGGTACCCGGTTAGGTGCTTTCTACATAAGGTACAGACCGAGGAGTTCAGTCAAGGGTCAGGTGTTGGCCGACTTCGTGGCTGAGTTTTCCCCTAAGAAGCAAGACGAGGTTGTTTGTTGTGTGGCCTCTCCACCATGGAAGGTCTATGTGGACGGCGCTTCTAGTGCAAACGGGGCCGGAGCAGGGATAATCATAATCACGCCGGAGGGAATTCGGCTGGAACATTCTTTCAGATTGGGATTTGGCGCTTCCAACAACGTGGCCGAATACGAAGCTCTGCTTGCCGGCTTGAAAACCGTGTATGGGTTGGGAGCACGGGATGTTGAAGTTTACTCGGACTCATGGCTGGTGGTAAACCAGGTAAACGGCAGTTTCGAAGCAAAGGACCCCAGAATGAGGAAATATTTACAGTTGGCAAAAAAGATCATGGTCGGGTTTCGCAGAGTAAAATTGGAGCAAGTTCCTCGGGGGCAAAACAGGCACGCTGACGCACTAGCCACACTCGCATCGGCATTAACGGAGAACGTACCGCGGATGATTAAAGTAGAATTCATACAGGAGCCCAGCATCCTAGAAGTTGAAGATGCTAAGAGCCCTGCAATAGACGTTGCTGCAGTTTCCAGTGCAGGCCCTTGTTGGATGGATCCAATTATTCAATTCCTAGCCAATGACCAAGTCCCGGAAGATGAGAAGGAAGCCATTAAAGTCCGCCGAACTGCAGACAGGTATTGGTTATCGACAGACCTCAAATTATACCGGAGATCCTTCGGGGGGCCGTACCTTTTATGTTTACACCCTAGCATAGTAAACGAGCTTTTGGCCGAGTTGCATGATGGGATGTGCAGCAGTCACGTGGGAGGACGTTCACTGGCGCACCGGGCAATCACTCAGGGGTTTTGGTGGCCGCGAATGCAGAATGATGCTTCCGATTACGTCCGAAAGTGTGAGAAGTGCCAAAAACACGCTCCCTCAATCCATCAGCCAGCAGTGCCTCTGAACCCAGTTAGCAGTCCCTGGCCTTTTGCTCAGTGGGGACTGGACATCCTCGGTCCGTTCCCCCGGGCAACGGGCAACCGGAGATTCGCCCTGGTCGCAGTTGACTACTTCACCAAATGGACGGAGGATGAAGCCCTGGCTAATATTCGGGATGTGGACGTCAAGAAATTCGTATGGAAGAACATAGTGACAAGGTTTGGGGTGCCGCATTGTATTGTGTCCGACAATGGGTTGCAGTTCGATAGCCGAGCATTTCGTGAATTTTGCAGTAATCTGGGCATCAAAAACAGATACTCGACACCCGCTTATCCACAAAGTAACAGCCAAGCTGAGGCTGTTAACAAAACGATTGTGAATGGACTAAGGAAAAGGTTGGACGGTGCGAAAGGTCGGTGGGCCGAGGAGCTACCCAGCGTGCTATGGGCATACCGAACAACGCCCAGGAGATCTACGGGGGAAACGCCCTTTTCCTTGGCTTATGGGGCAGAGGCAGTAATACCAGCAAAGGTACACCCGTGCAGCGCACGCGTTGCGGGATTTGAATCCGGAGAGAACGGTAAAATGTTAGCACAGCACTTAGACCTACTTGACGAATACAGAGACACCGCTCTGATACAGCTAGCCGAATATCAGCAAAAGATGGCTCGTCGCTACAATCAGGGAGTAAAGGCAAGGGGATTCGGCGCCGAGGATCTAGTTCTTCGGAGGGTCGTTGGAAACATGCGTGACACAAACGTCAGCAAGCTAGCCGCAGCCTGGGAGGGGCCGTACAGAGTCACTGCACTTGCTGGGGAGGGGGCTTACTATTTGGAAAGTTTAGATGAAGAACCTCTTCCTCGACCATGGAACATTCATAACTTGAAGAAATTTTATTACTAAAAATTTCTATACAAAAGTATGAATCCTTTTGCTGTTCTGTGTTTGTTTTCCCTCTTGCGATCAAATTTATGCGATGTGATTTACCGGTATTGCATCTATACATAAGGACAGAAGCCTGTCCCCAGTTCGATCATATTCACCGGATAGGTGGAAACCTGAAAGTAAAACTTCTAAGGACAGAAGCCTGTCCCCGGTTCGATCATAGTCACCGGACAGGTGGAAACCTAAAAGTAAAGTTTTCTGAGGACAGAAGCCTGTCCCCGGTTCGATCATATTCACCGGATAGGTGGAAACCTGAAAGTAAAACTTCTAAGGACAGAAGCCTGTCCCCGGTTCGATCATAGTCACCGGATAGGTGGAAACCTGAAAGTAAAGTTTTCTGAGGACAGAAGCCTGTCCCCGGTTCGATCATATTCACCGGACAAGTGGAAACCTGAAAGTAAAACTTCTAAGGACAGAAGCCTGTCCCCGGTTCGATCATAGTCACCGGACAGGTGGAAACCTGAAAGTAAAGTTTTCTGAGGACAGAAGCCTGTCCCCGGTTCGATCATATTCACCGGACAGGTGGAAACCTAAAAGTAAAACTTCAAAGGACAGAAGCCCGTCCCCGGTTCGATCATATTCACCGGACAGGTGGAAACCTAAAAGTAAAACTTCAAAGGACAGAAGCCTGTCCCCGGTTCGATCATATTCACCGGACAGGTGGAAACCTAAAAAATAAAATCTGATAAAAACCTATCCCCGGTTCGATCCCCGTTACCGGGTAATCTACATCTACAACTTAACCATCACACAAATGGTCGATCGAGTGATCCCGACCCACTTTACGAAATAATCAAGTTAAAGACAAAAGGTTCAGGAGAATTTAATAAGTACAAGCATACAACAATTAAATTGGGTATTTCAATAACTAAATAAACCAAAACAAGCCATCACATAAAACCAATGAGTGAATATTGTTCGGACGCCACATCCCAGCGTTAAGGCAAATAAAATAAAATTAGGAAAAATAAAACAAAGTGATAATAGTAAACAAGATTTTAAATTGTTCCGGCACCACAGCCCGATCCCTAGGCAAATTAAACGGCTAAATATTAAACGCATGGGGCACCAAGAGAAAAACTAAAAACACTCTAACAAAATCAAGTAGCAGGGCAGATTGGAGAGGGCGGAGATGAGCCAACGGCTTCTTGTCCTTGGTTCTCTTCGCTGGGTAATTGCTGAGACCCTTCATTACCGGGAGCATTGAGGGTGCTGGATACTTCTAGATCAAGGTCTTCAACATGAGTGTCTATAGCCCGGACCAGCTCCCTCATACTCGGGGTATCTTCATCATCGGCTAGAACCGCTTGGCTCTGGACCGAGTTAGGAGGAGTTGGTCGAGGGATGTTCGCCGAGACCCAGAGCGGAGAATCCCCGGGCACACCAGCTTCTCGAAGGGCAACCAGCCAACCTTCTTCAAAGCCGTGAGCCCTAGCCTGTAAAACGACCGGCTCTACGGAATTCTCAGCGTCCGCGAAGCCCTCGTTGTACCATTTTTCTTCACATGCTTCCAAAGTCGCCTTTAGGACGGCTGCTTCGTCGGCATGGGCCATTGCTAAGCTCTCGGCTTGTGCCAATTTCAACTCCGCCTCATTAAGTTTCTCCACCAGCTCGGCCACTCTCCTCTCCGCCTGCTGCTTAGCTTTCTCCTCAGACTGCGCCCTTCTCTCAGCATTCTCGGCAGCGGTAGACTTCTCCCGAGCCGTCTCTGCAGCCACTTCTCTGAGCGCCTTTTCTCGCTCAGCATCCTCGGCGAGTTCATTCAACCTCTCCCCGAGCACATGGGTAATCTGGGCGGCCTGTGGCACAACATCGATAAATTCAGGAGGAAGCAAAGTAAAAAAGTACACATCAATCAAGTTAACAAAGAGCATGGATAAGAAGGTTCACCGCTATGGTATGCCATTGAAGTCGTTTGGCTATGGACTCTTCGGTACCATCCCGGAAGAACTGGACGTCCTCGGGTAGCATCAGGCCACTGGCCAAGCTATGGGCCAACCGGCCACCTTCCCCCTGTGCCCATAGTCGTAGGCTTGCTGTGACCGGCAAAGGCTTGCTCCCCAGCGTGAACGTCGGCTGCCAACTGGGTGTCTGCCTGGAAGAAGAGGCCCTTCCAATAACTCCACGGGGCGCCGGCTGGGAACCCCCTGCGGGCTCGCGGATTACTATCCCGCCTGATGGGCGGGGAGGTGTTTTGGAGGGTGCATCACCTTGTCTCCCGGGAAGGGGGTCCTCGACGCGCTGTTTCTTCTTCTGTCTGGCAGGCGGGGGAGGAGGGGAACGGTCCCGGATCCGGGCTTGCTGCTGTTGGCCTTGGTGCCGCGAACCGGGTATAAAACGATCAACGGTGAGCGTCTTCCTTGTAACCATCTCGTCAGCTGGTGTAGTGGCTCGGATTCCTTCAGTAACGTGGGTTTGGGGTATTTGGGACTCAGCGTCGCCCTGTTCAACTGGAACGTGTGCTCGTTCCCTCAGTAACTAAGAAACTCTCTCAGCAAATTCGTCACGAACGGGGGGAATATCGTCGGCTGTTGTGTAGCGTGGGCCAAGGTCTCGGGCTTCTCCCACGGTTAGGGAGGGGGGCAGGAAGTTGGCGTGCCGAACGTCAATGTAAGAGAGCAAGGGACTGTCTACCAGAAGGGCTTGGGAGAATGGTTGCCAGGTTCGGTAAACGGGTGTACAACCCAAGATCAAGTGCGACGCCCGAAGCTGCCCGTCTGTATGCACAAAAATCTCGGACCTTAACACAAAATTAAGGTCCCTCACATGAACTGACCTTATGTCCGGGGTAAACACTCTGCCGTCTGCAAAAGAGAGAGGTATTAGATTGGTCACCGTAATGCACAACAAATAACAAAAGAAAGAAAGTAAATATTTGGTACGAACCAACTTCGCGCCTAGATAGGGGGCAGGGAGCATCACCGGCAAACCAGTTGCCGCTCACCCGGACGAACTCCCCGGCAGAATTTCTATTAGAGTCAGGGAGGCAGGAGATTAACCGTACTCTCATGTCCCTAACCTTCAAATAGTAGTTGGTTCTTTTATTCCCACACAGGCTATACATATGGTTTATGTCATTGTGGTCAAGTTGCAGACCATATATACGGTTTAGTTTATGGACACAACTAACTACCCGGTAAAAGTTGGGAGGAAGTTGATCGGGAGACAACCCATAAAACCTAAGGGCACTAAGTAAAAGGAGGTTCACGGGAAACCTAACCCCGCCCTCCAAAATGGCCATTAAAGGGAAAAAAGCGACGTTAGATCCTCTATGTAGAGCAATTTCGCTCTCGTGACAATATGCGACATTCACATCCTCTGGGATGTTGAATGTCCGCCTAAAGGAGGCTAAAGATGCTTCAGTGTTTAACAAATGAGCAAAACCCATCCTAAAGGTATGGAAACTAAGAATGGAAGCTAAATGAAGAAATAAAAGTAGGAAGGAGAGGTAGAGAACTTACTTGGGACACTAGGAAAAGGGTGTTCTGGGCTGGGAAATGACCACTCAGATGAATGCTCGGCAGAGAGGGAATTCAGGAATTGAGGGAAATAAAAGTATTGGAATGACTTAGAATGGATTATTTATAGGTGCAAGAAGAGCAATGATGAACACCATTTAATGAAGAGGGAAGGAACGGGAAAAACAGCAGCCTTTCACTTCAACTGACACGCTTGTAATGCCTCGGTTCGCGAACCGTCAGGCAATAATGACGGAAGACACAGTAAGATGGCACGACGCGTCTTTCCAGGGAGCATTAAAATTTTAGCCACCGACCCTTCAGTACCCAATTTCTTGACCTTCAGAGACGGTTAATACACTCGGGCTTCCTTGATTCATCACTGACAAGCAGATATTCATCAAGGGGGGGCTATTGTACGGTCAGGGTTCACCCGTTGTTGGGCCTCGGGTGTGGCATTTCGCCATGCGGCCCGTAATCCTTGTCAAATTACTCAAATATGGGCTGGACCAGACATTATTAAATTCCAGTAAGATTGGGCTTTAACGTAGCCGCCCATGTCATAACTCAGTAGCGAATGCTGCCGAGAATATTTGCTCGCGGAAAAGTATTACAATTGAACTTGGCCGGCAAGGTTTCCGTGAAGTTATTACCGGACATATTACGGGCAGCGATGAGCGAGTTCCAATGCCACTCTTGCCATTCAACCACCAAACTCCCACTTATCAACAAAAACATTGGACCATCTTTTCCATTATCTGCCTGAGCAATTATCATCCCTCCACTAAATGGAGGCTATAAATAGGGGAAGACTACACAAAGGATGGGGATTGGAAAGTTGGGGGAGAAGAAAAGAGCATAGAGAGTGTGCAAGCCGAGGAGTAAAAAATTGATTGTTGGGCCTCAGCGCTATGATCTCACCATTGTAGGAAATACTTAACCCACTTCATAAATTAGTTGTGAACCCAAAAAAGAGTCCAGCCCAATAAGCTCTTGTTTGGCTCGCACAACATGGGTAATTAATCAATTAATTCATCACAAGGGGTCAATATATTTTTGGCCTATCAAATTGCACTTGAATTGCTTTCCCACTCTCTATAGAAATTCTATTGTTTAGGTTTGGTTTGAAGGACAAGGCATCATTGTTCTTAGTGGGCTTGGGCCTTCATTTTCTTAGCACTTACAAAAGGTATTAATCTAGATATGACAAATTTTAAAGGAAAAAAATAGAAAACTTAATTGATTTTTAAAAAGGACCTCCTAATAAATTTGTTATTACAAATATAGAAGAATATACACACACACACATATATAAAACTGAAATTGTCTTAATCTTGAATGTTTTCTTAAACATAATATCTATCTTGATATTAGCAATTTTGATTTACTTTTATAACTAAAATTTTTAAATGAAGTTTTTGCTAATAGAAAAAAAAAATGTTCCAGCAGCCTAAGCGAGACTTACTATATCCATGTGAATTATATTCCCTATCTCCATAAATATGAAGGAATTATTCAAATTCCCCTTTCTAATCATTATTATGTTCACTAATCACTAATAATAGTGGAATCATTGGCGCAGAGTCATTGACATACTAAATATGAAAAGGCTATATTTCTTTTTTCCCAAATGTATTAGAAAAGTCCTTTCGGTTAGGCTTCTCGGCCACAAATAATGAAGCTGAGTATGAAGCTTTATTGGCTAGGATGGTAATGGTTGACAAGCTTGGAGAGGAGGTTGTAGAAGTATATTCAAATTCACGGTTGGTGGTCGAGGCAAGTCAATGGGGAACTTGAGGCCAGAGACCAACAAATGCAAGGGTATCTCATCAAAGTTAGACATGTCCAATCTTGTTTTAAAAGTATTGCCCTAAAGCAAATCCCAAGAAGGCAGAACTCCCATGCAGATTCATTGGCTATGGTAGCCACCTTTTCGGGATTAGGCCTACCTTGAGTCATAATTGTAGAGGATTTGGTAGCTTTCAGCCATGATGATCAGCTTCCAGATAGAGTGCATAGCATCCAAGTTGGGTCAAGTTGGATGGACCCTTTGGTTTCATTCTTAAAGGGAGGATTGTTGCCCGAGGATAAAAGTGAAGCTAAGAAAATATGTAGGAAGGCCCCACGATATTGGCTTTCCAAGAAGCAAAGGTTATATAAACGCTCCCACTCGGGACCGTATCTACTATGCGTTCATCCAGAGACTGTAGAACCCTTGTTAAAGGAGCTGCATGAAGGGATTTGTGAAAGTTATACTGGGGGATGGTCTTTATCGCATAAAACTCTCACCTAGGGATACCGGTGGCAAAGTATGCAAAAAGCTACCCAAGATTATGTTAAGAAGTGTGAATAATGTCAAAGCTATGCCCCAAATATTCATCAGTCTGGAGGGATCTTGAATCCACTTTCTAGTCCTTGGCCATTTTGCCTAATAGGGCTTGGACATAGTAGGGCTGTTCCCAAGGGCTGCCGGTAACCGAAGATGGCTCCTCGTTGAAACTAATTACTTCACAAAATGGGTGGAACATTTTTCCTCAGAGAGAGAGAGAGAGAGAGAGAGAGAGAGAGAGAGAGAAAGAGATAAGCAGTGTGAGATTTTGTGTAAATTCTAGAATGTTCGTGTATAAGAACCCAATCTCTGGACAAACCTGAGGAGAGCACTAATCTTAATAACTACTTGAATTACATCTCGCTATTACTTTGTATTCTTCGGCCTTAAACTTGTGCTTAGTTTTGGATTGCACCTGAACTGTTTTCCCACTCTTTGTAGAAATTCTATTGTTTGGGCTTAGTTTGAAGGACAAGGCATCATTGTTCTTAGTGAGCTTGAGCCTTCATTTTCTTAGCACTTACACCTTCTAGTAAACATGTTAATTAAATATATTTACAAATAAAAGAAACATTATCTAAAATATAAAATTAGAATAGGATAAAAATAAAATATATTTAAAAGTATGAAAAATAGAACTTGATTTATCATTTATCCAAAGAAACTATTGCAATTTCACTTAATAAAAGAATCACCCAATATATTGAACCTAAGTAAAGATGAATTGAACACATAAATTGGTAAATTAGTACTAACCAAACCAAAATTAGTTTTACGTAGAGAATCAAATATCATAGCTTAGAACCAACAGATATCATGCATAGAGTACCAATGCTTTAATTTAATTTATTTTATTTTTATTTATACACAAGATAAAGGACTTTGCAATCCTTTAGGTAATGATTTTCAAGTCACATTTTCATATCTTTATATTTTCATTGTGGGAAAGATGATGTATGTAAAGTAAAGTCTTTTGTCTATAATGTGACCTCTTACTAAACTCAACTTTGAATTGTTGAAACTAAATATATAATTGTTATTCTATTATGTGGACATTTTCAGGAGAAGTTCTTTGTAACTTTAGGAAGTTAATAAGAAGTTATTTTATTTTTCAAGGTATGTGAGCAGCACTTTTGGAAGTATCTAAGGAACCATGGAAAAGAAATAGCATTGTCAAGGGACCTTGATTTAACTTTGCTTTGTCTTGAGATAAAAAATGAGGCAACACTTTTGGGAGTATCTAAGGACCATGGAAAAGAAAGAACATTGTTAGGAGTCCATGATTTAACTTTGCTTTGTCTTGAGATGAAAAATGAGACTACATTTTACAAAGATTAAGCTCTTTGCAGAATGTGTGACCATACAAAGATAAAAATATACAAACATAGACAAAATATTTTTGTATTTATTTGTATGTCAGTTTCAGTTGAAATTATTGAAAATTTCACATGGAAATTGTTTTATAAACCTACAGGGAGTACTTAGGTTACTATCAACCCTGAATTTATTTATCCATGTCCTCGGTGTGAATTACAACAATGTGTCAAGCTAGAGATATCATATATCATACTATATATTTATATCATGATTAAGTTAAAATTCATTGACATTTTATTTATTTGTAATATATAAGAGTAAAAATGCTGAACTTTCTCATGCAGGTTAGCGACTAGTATTTAATATATAATTTTTTTTTTAAAAATGTAATTTAGCAAACGTAGTACTTAGTAATTTAATTTCTTGGACACCTTGTACTGTAGCTTGGGCTATGGGGCCCGTTGCCCTCTACATTCTCACAGCAATGTAATGTGACCTATCATAATATGTGAATTTAGCACAAAATGTTACCTTCTGTCACAAGATACCTGAACCATACATAACCTTGATCGTTTGATTTTTTTTTTTTTTTTTTTTTTCTGTTTTTCTATATATAAAAAGCGCAAATGCGCAAACAATAATTTGCTACAGTGAATTTGGTTGGTTCAACCCGCACTGTTTATTAGCCTTTTTTTTTATTCTTTTTTTTTTTTTTCACGGTAAGCCAGTTTAGTTTGTGCTATTTCCATGTACAGTTACACTATCGTAATAAATTATCACATTATTTTCACAATTATTGACAATCTACACTATTCATCAGCCTTTTTTTTTTTTTTTTTCACAATACGCTGATTTTGCTTCTGCTCTTTTGTCTTTTCTTTTAAATATTTATACATGCATACACAGTTACACTGACACAATAAATTCTTACAATATTTTTATAATTATTGAGGTGTCAATTTATTAAATGTCAAAATAAAATAATAAAATAAGAGACTGAGACCAATCACAACTGAAAATAAATGTATTATGAAAATATTATAATATCTTTTTCTTGTCACAGTATTTTCACAATCACCAAGATCTCAGTTCCTTATAAATAAAAATAAAATAAAAATAAAAATAAATGCTATGTCTATAATATTTTCACAACAAATTTTATATGGCAAAGTATTTTTGATGGATTTAAAGTGATATCAGTAATGGGCTCAGTTTAAAACCAATAACAACTTGTCTTTAAGAATTTCTTCTAAAAATGTTATGAATGTAGCATTTCTCTCAAATAAAATAAAAATATATATTTGGATCCTAAAAATGAAAGTATTGTGAAAATGTTGTGATATTTTGTTATATTCTCAAACTTTTTTTTAGTATATATAGTCAAATTGGGTGAGCCAAAATTCACGGTTTTATGCACAATTTTCTTGTGTTGTCTTTTTGTTTTTTTTAATGCATAATTTTTAAACCAGTAATAATTCTTCACTTAAGATTTGTTCTGAAAATGTTATGGACGTTAAAAAAATAATAATAATAAAATATCAAACTGGGGCTTACCACAGCTGGAAATAAAAAATTTTGTGAAAATGTTGTGACATTTTGTTATGTTCCTAAACTTCTTTTTTGTGTGACATTTTGTTGTGTTCCTAAACTTCTTTTTTTGTTTAGTAAAATTTGGTAAGCCAAATTCATTGTTTTAGGCATAATTTTCTTCAATTTGCTTTTTATTTTTATTTTTTTTAATGCACTATTAAAAGAAGTTAGCCCAATTTAAAACCAGCAACAATTTACTACCTAAGATTTATTATGAAAATATTGTGAATGTAGCATTACTCTAAAATAAAAGAATAAAATATCAGACCAGGACCCACCATAGCTAGAAATAAAGGTATTGTAAAAATATCGTGACATTTTGTTGTGTTCCTAGACTTCTTTTTTGGTTTAGTCAATTTGTTGAACCAAAATTCATTGTTTTGTACATAGTTTTTTTAGGTTGATTTTTTTTAACACACTGTTTAAAGTTTAAAAAAAAAAAAAAAACACACATTGTTTTACACACACACACACAAATTGACGAAGTAGCACTTTCCTCCTTTATGTTTGGGGTAGTCTCATTCTCCCCTAAACTAAAGTTGAATAATTTCCTACTTATAATTCCTAAAATATTCTAGTGTGCAATGTCTAAAATACTCCTACTAAATTTTAATGTCCCAAAAAATTTCTTCGTGTATTTTGAATTTTATGTGGTAGACTGGTAGTCATGCTTGAAAAGTACTTAGAATGATGATATAAGATACTTTATTTGTTACCTAGAGAACACTAATTTATTAGGTTTAAATCTTCTAGACTTATAATTTAAACTAATAGAAACTTTGATGACAAATGTCTTTTGTTATTTTGTTCTTTTTTAATTTCTTTTCCTGGTTAAAAGGGTGTTCATTAAAAATAAGTAAGCTAAATATCGTAGTTAGACTTATAAAATAAGATAATAAAGAATGAAGTATGAATATCAAAATCTTCATTATTGATGATTGCAAGTATTTAATTTGATGAAGATCTTAAAAGAATTGTAGCATATATCATCATTCATTGCAAAAAGTTACATACTCCCTCCGTCCCAACTTTTTTGTCCTGTTTAAAAAGTCAAACTATTTAAGAGAACATCATTTATTGTCTTGTCTGCCTTATAAAAATGTACAAGTTTACAAAACTACCCTTAAATAAATTTATCAGTTTTTTTTAAAAGAGTTATTCTTAATGTGTCAACTAAAAAGGTGCTCCAATTAGATTGATTTTTAAATTATTTGTTTGTTTTCTTTTCAAATAGTTTTGAAAATAAAGTATGGGTTAATAAGAATATTAATAAATTAATGACTTTTATTTTTAGAAACAGGATAATATTTTGAGACATTCCAAAATGGAATAGAGAATAAATAAACTAGAACGGAGGGAGTATTATGGAAAAATGATGATATTCATTATCATTCTTTGTAATATTTTTTGATGAGTAAATATTATATTTAGTAAATAGGTTCTAAGAAATTGTCATAGTAAATAGATACTCAAATAGTTATTTAAAATTTAAGTACATGACTTTATACTTCTTAAAAAAAATAAAAGGGTAAATTATAGAGTTGGTCCATATCCTTTACACTATATCTCAATTTAGTCTCTAACCTTTCAAGTCAAGTGTGTCAATTTGGTCTGTAACCTCTCAATGTCATGTCAATTTAGCCCTTACCGTTATCTCTTAGATGGAAATTGCTGACGTGACAAAAGACCAAAAAAAAAAAAAATTTGCCACATCGATTAATGGTCACTTGTACTGCCACATCATCTTACAACCAAAATCCCTAACTCAACTCCATCTACTCTTCCCCTCTCTCATTAGTCACCACCAACCAAATCCATCCTCATCTCTTCTCCCTCATCCTCTAAGAAGTTGCAGACACCGGCGAGTTCAACTTAAGAATAATTGATTGAAATATTTATCTTATGTTACCTAGCAAAGATACAGAAGTCGTGTCAGTCCATCCAAAGTGAGAAAGTATGGAACTTTAGAAGTCTGGGACCACATAAGACTTTCACCATATCCTAATATTCCCACCAGATCCTAAAATCAACCATATGTATAACAAATGAAAAAAAACCCAAAACATATAACCTGGTGGGTTCAGAAAAAACAAAGGAAGAGTTCCAAAGTCTATAACTATGGATACTGCCATAGCCAAATTTGCTTTAGTTTCATCTATCGTTTTGTTTTAATAACAGCAATCTACCGACTGCCCTTTGGTAGATTGCCCTTCAGTTGTTCCCGTCTTTGGTTGGTGGACTAGAGACTAACGAGAGAGAGAGGGGAAAAGGAGATGAAGATGAGTTAGGAATTTTATTAGAGTATAGGAATTTTGATTGTCGTGTTTCAAATTTAATTAGTTTTTTTTTTTAATTTAAAAAAAAACTGAAGTAGTGGTATAGGTGTTTGTTGATGTGGCAAATAAATAATTTTTTTTATTTTGACTGTTTACAACTTCAACAATTTTCATATAAGAAATAATGGCAAAGATTAAATTGTCACGACATTAAAAGGTTAGAGACCAAATTGACATACTTAAAAGGTTAGGGATCAAATTGAGATATGGTGTAAATGACAGGGATTAACTTTGTAATTTACCTAAAATAAAATCTAATTAGGCTAGTGTTTGGTGGATGTTTATTGACTTCATACTTCTTCAAATAGCTATATTAATTTTCTCACCAATTGGGTTAGTGTTTGTTAAGCTAGTGTTTGGTGGTGGATGTTTACTGACTTCATACTTCTTCAAATAGATATATTAATATTCTCATTAATTGGGTTGGAGTTTGTTAAGCTGGTGTTTGGTGCGTGGAAGTTTTTTTTTGAAGAAATGAATTTTCCATTCATTTCATTAAAAATCCTAAACATAAAAATGTAAAGAATATTCTTCTAAAAAAATATAAAAAATATTCTAAAAATACTCTTTCTATTTCGCTACTTTCTATTTCAATCTTTTTCTTCTCCTGGCACGAGCCGACAGGAAAACTATGAAAATAAACTGAGATCTAACAAATAGTACACAACTTAACAAACATCCAAGTGTATTGTACTAGAAGAACTCGCGAGGGGCAAAGGATCTCACTCTTTCTTCGTAGACCTACAACCGAAGTATATCCTGACAACTTTTCATTGCAATTGCTTTATGCAAAACTAGCAATATTTTTTTGTGATGTATGAATGAATCTTCAGAGAGAAATGCTAGAAATACAATTTTTTTTACAAAAAGTTTTACAAACTAAAGATATGGTGAGTGGTTATTAGTAAATGAAAAAGTGATGTTAATGGTGGGCCTAAATGAAAACTAATAAGAAGTTGGACACATCAATAATTTGTAAAAATGTTGTAAAATAAATTGTAGTTATATCATTATTCATCTTCAAATGTAAGGAAAAATTAATAAAAGATTTGCAAATATCATAAAAATTAAACAATAAAATAGTTCATTAAAAATACCTGAAGTTATATAATAGAAGACCTACCATCGGGTAAGATCAAATTTCTGTCATCTTTATTAACTTTGATAACAAAGTTTCACCAAGAGTAGAATACTTCAATAATTTTGTATATTTTATAGTGTGGTGAGCAGTTTTTTGTTAGTTGCGATAAAAGGGACAAAACGATTTTCTATCTGGCTTAAGGGAAAAAAAATATTAATAAAAAAAGAGAAATCATTTACTTGGTACAATAACAAGGATTTGGCCTACCTCTAGTATTATTTTAACTGGAATCTCTTTTTATTTTAATGATAAACTGCTACATCACCCATTAACTAGATAAAAGATAGAGATTAAAACTCACTATCACTTGTTATTGTGTATTTAAAACAAAATGACACCTCTGATTAAAAAAGTACTAGAAGTAAGTCAAACCCCAATAATAATTCATAGGGTATGCATTCTTTTATCATAAAATATATGATTCCAAAAAGGAAGAAGAGAAAGAGATATTTAAACTAGTGATCTCCACTCTCTTTAAAGCCACCTTTTGAGAATATAATATCGTGTGTAACAATTGTATGCAGTGGTGTACGTTTTTCTATCTGGCTTAAGGGAAAAAAAATATTAATAAAAAAAGAGAAATCATTTACTTGGTACAATAACAAGGATTTGGCCTACCTCTAGTATTATTTTAATTGGAATCTCTTTTTATTTTAATGATAAACTGCTACATCACCCATTAACTAGATAAAAGATAGAGATTAAAACTCACTATCACTTGTTATTGTGTATTTAAAACAAAATGACACCTCTGATTAAAAAAGTACTAGAAGTAAGTCAAACCCCAATAATAATTCATAGGGTATGCATTCTTTTATCATAAAATATATGATTCCAAAAAGGAAGAAGAGAAAGAGATATTTAAACTAGTGATCTCCACTCTCTTTAAAGCCACCTTTTGAGAATATAATATCGTGTGTAACAATTGTATGCAGTGGTGTACGTGGGTCGGGTTAAGGGTATTTTCAACTCATGAGAAATTACCAATCCAACTCAACTTTTCACGTGTAAAAAATAAAAACTAACTTAACCCAACCTAGATGGGTTGGGTCGATGAATTGTTCATATATGTTCTATATATTTAAAAAATTGAGTTTTCATCAAAATTTAAACTTAAAAAAAATCTTACAATTAATATAATATGCTAAAATTATATTGAAATTTTCCAAATTCATCAAAACTAAATAGCAAAATCAATCCAACTAAAAAAGTCAAATAAGATAATAAAATAAACTTATGTATATGGTGAGTCAAGTTGGGTCAGATGGATTTAAAAAATTATTAACCCAAACCCTGCCCGTCCCAAGATTCAAAATAGAATTCCAACCCATCAATCCACAAAAACCAATCTATGGTGTTGGGTTGGGTTGGGTTGGGTTGGTTTTGTTGGGTTGGTGGGTTTGATGCATACCCCTTGCCATCCTTGGGATTTATAATAATGGAGTAAAAATTTATGAACTTGTCAATGGTCTCTTGCCATATTGACGTCACCTTAACTCTGCACAGAGGTGGCTAGCCAGGGTGCAAAACTGCAAACAGTGTGAACAATATGCTGTAGGTATTTTTATTTTATTTTTGATGAATGGATAATTTTATTCAAAAAGAAATAACTACAAATCAACAAAGCACCCAGTCTCCTTCCTGATCACCTTAACAAAACAGGAAAGGCTGTTACCAAGTCAAAAGAACTAACATACTATACATCAAACTCCATTTAGCAAGAGAGTGTGCGGCCTCATGGCTTCTCTAGGGACCCACCTAGAAGACAAAAAAAAAAGTTTGGAGGCCAGATACTGTTAAACTGTGAATGACATTTTCAATGGTGGCTAGGTGGGTATCTATAATCATTGTACCAAATTGAGACAAAACCTTAGCTGTAAATTTATTTTCCCTTATAGCATTGTCCCTCTCTATTAATCAAATCAAATGGTATCTATAATCACTGTACCAAATTAAGACAAAACCTTAGCTGCATGTAAATTTATTTCCCCTTGCAGCATTCCCCCTCTCTATAATCAAAGAAAAGGGTTTAAGTAATTAACATTGGTAATTTAATATCATTAGTGCTTCAAGCCTTCAACTGATCCACATCCATTGAAATCAATAAAAAGGAAATGTGCCCTTTTTTTTAGTTAACAAGCAAGATATAAATGTAGGCTCATAATTAGGAGTTTAGATGTCAAATAATCCTTGCAGAAAATCATATTGGTATGTTACATGCATGGAATGAACAAATCTGAAAGTGATTGACAGGGTAGAACCTTGCCCAAGTTAGGTTCTTTTTAGAAAATGATAATCATGAAACTCCAAAATTTGTAATTTTATATGTAATATGTTGGGCTAAGTGGCCTATTAATTAAGTTTATTCATGATTGTGGTGGTTTCCAATTAACTCAATTTTTAAAGTCTTTTGTTGTTGAATAAAGATGTGGATGCCATAATGTCTTGACCTGGTAATTAAAAAGAATAATCATGATGGAGTGGGTGTCATAAGTTTCAAATACTATCTTATTCATCGAAAAAGTTTATCCATGGTTAGGCTAAGACATGTAAGACACATATTAGCTAGTTAAGTTTGTTTATCTTTGAAACAATAGTTCACAAAAAGAAAACGCTAAAAGTAATATGAATTATACTACTAAAAAGTTCACAAACTAACATGACAATCAACTTTATTGGAGTCACATTGACAATATACAATAACAACAACTAAACTTTGATTCCAAAATTTGGAGTTGGCTATGAATTCTTAACAAATTAGTCAACGTCAGCTACATGTATCCTTTTTCCGCTATCCTATTATATTTGAAGTTATACTTTCTGTTACTTTCATAATTGACATTTCATTATTTACTAATTCTATTAATATTATTTTTGGTTTTCCTCTACTTTTTTTCGTTTCCTCAACTTGGATCAACTCACTATTTTTACGCTAACAACATGATAAATAAAATTTCCTAATTACCTTATTATTTAGTTTGTAAAATTTATGTAGTAAAATTTGTACTACTTTACCTAAACAACACTTTTCTAAATTACATATCCATATCAATTTTATTGACTATAACTTCATAAGACATAGTTAACTGATATGCTATCTTTCTTTTCTTTTTTTCGTTTGAATTCAAGCTCGTGATTTTTATTGAGTAAACAAGTGGTTGAAGGCTATTTATAACAATGAAAGACAATTATAGTATCTACATCAAAAAAGAAAAAAAAAAAAAAAAGAAAAAAAAGAAGAAGAAGACAATTTTAGGATCATTTTCTTGAAAAACATATATAAATAAATTTTAGTACTTACGTTGAGATGGCCTTGGTGCTTGTCAAGTTATATTGTAGTAGAAATGATGCTTCAAAAGTTAAGCTGAAAGCGATTAGACAATGCTTACCAAAAAAAAAAGAAAGCGAATAGACAATGCTTTAATGGTTGAAGTTGAAGCACGGACTTCCAAAATTAATGTGAAAGAGAGGATAAGATTATTACATTAACGTTCTAGATGGCACAAGTGCAGGGAAAAACAAAGAGGGAAGCAAAAATATGCAAGAAGAGGGACAGATAGACAAGACAATTAAAAATGTGTTTATCTTAAAAGAAAAACAGATTTTCACTAGCCTCGTTACCTCCCACTGGGCAGGGAGTAAACATATTCCATCTACGATCACTCAATCATAAACAACATTGTTCACATTTACCAAGACTCCCGTAGTGAGAGCTCTAAGTATACATTCGTTGGGAAAAATTGGTATTCACCCCTAATTTAAAAACTATATAACAAAATGTTCATGTTTTAAGACTATTTAACAAAATATCCTTATTTTGAAACTTGCTTTTAACAAAATCAAGTTTTATGTAAAATTTGATATCCTTAAAATCGAGTTTTATGTGTATTTTTAGGTAGAACTCAACATTACTAATGACAAGTGTCACTTAAATTTTCAAAAAAAAATTAAGTGACAAAATATGCATAAAACTCAACGTTGCTAATATCAAGTTCCACATAACTCGATTTTGTTAAAATTGGTTCCAAAAATATGAGAATTTTGCTAAATAATTTCAAAACATGGACATTTTGTTACATAATTTTCAAATTATGGGTTAATACCCATTTTGGCCCATTCATAAATAGATGGAACTTTGAGGTTTACTTTACATTTGTTAATAACATGCAAAGATAAAGAGTAAAACCAATAAAATTTAGGTACAATTATTTAAGTGTTGTACCTTAAGTTTCTTAATTAAATTTGAACATATGATTGTATCAAATTATTATCCTTGGAAAACACAATACCGTTTGTGCTGCATTGCTCAACGAATGCATGTGATTATTTTATTTTTTTATTTTTTTATTTTTTTGAGAATCATGTGATTGAATTTAATTGAATAACCTAAGTAATAACATCCATAGAATAGTAACTAAGGGCCCGTTAGTAGAGAAGTTTAAATAATATTGTTTGTAGTTTTTTAAAATATGTATGAATAAAAAAGTGTATAAAAAAATGTGTAATGTTGTTTAAAAACTGAAAATGAGTTATTCAACGTAACTTTTTGCCAAGGTAAAAAAGAAAAAGAAAAAAGGAAAAACTTCAGCTGGAAGCATGTTCAATATGAGTGTCAGTTGGAATTTAAGACTTTGTTAAGATGAATTTAGTGCTTTTTAGAATTTCAAAGGAAAGCAATGCTCTGGACATGAACTAATATCTTAAGAAGTAGTTAAATGTGGACTTGGATAATTGATTACCATTTAACAGACAGCACGATATAATGTCATTTCTATAATTTCGGCTAATGTTAAAGTTGTCTTTTCCTCTCCATTTCCTAACAAATGAAGCCTCTATAAAATGCTTATCAATGTTACAAAACAAAAATCAAAATATGGCTGGAAAACCTTTCAATATGAAAACTCTTTTCTTCATGTCCAAAACTTTCCTCAGAAAAATAGAGAACCATCTCAACATCCCAGGAAGGCTTAGCAGTGCCCATACACCCCACTTAAAATTTCAGAAGTACTCTTATCTAGCCCATAGATCAGAGGAGCTTCAAAACCAGACTTTATTATTTCATGTGGAGGGAGCACTGTTGAAATCATCATCACTCTTTTCTTACTTCATGCTAGTGGCCTTTGAAGCTGGATGGCTCTTAAGAGCTCTTATTCTGCTTCTTTTGTACCCTCTTGTAAGTTTTCTTTGTTTGGTTTGTGGAGAAGCGGGATTAAAGATTATGGTTTTCGTATGCTTTGTGGGGATTAAAAGGGACAGATTTGTGATTGGAAGATCTGTCTTGCCCAAGTTCTTCCTAGAAGATGTTGGCTATGAATGCTTTGATGTGGTGATGAGATGTGGGAAAAAGGTAGGAGTGACTAATTTGCCTGAAGTGATGGTGGATTGTTTTCTGAGAGATTACATGGGGGTTGAGGCTGTTGTGGGAAGAGAGTTGAAGGTATTTTGTGGGTATTATTTGGGTTTGATGGAGGAAAAGAAGTCAGCTAAAGTAGTTTTGAAAGAGATATTTGAGGAGGAAAAAGAAGGTGCTCATGTCATAGGTATTGGTTGCTTCAATGTGTCTTTTGACCATCAACTATTTTCTCCTTGCAAGGTTGGAATTATTCTCTCTCTCTCTCTCTCTCTCTCTCTCTCAATTTCTATCAGTTTCTGTGTTTGTATGTGAAAGATGTCTAGTGTTACTACTATAACACACACTTGCATGATTTGTGTTGCTCCAGGAAATTTACTTGGTAAGTGAGGCTGATAAGAAGAATTGGCAAGTCCTTCCAAGGGAGAAATATCCAAAGCCATTGATCTTCCATGATGGAAGATTGGCTTTTAGGCCAACTCCAGTTGCTACTTTAGTCATGTTAATGTGGGTTCCATTTGGTTTGTTGGTTGCCATACTCAGAGTCCTTGCTACCATGCTACTTCCTCTCCATATATGCATACCAGTCTTGAGCTGTATTGGAATGCGGGGTTCTGCACCATCGCCAATCTCCCTTCCTACTCCAATCATTTATGGAGAAAAATCAAAGGGCATACTCTATGTTTGCAACCACAAAACTCTTCTAGACCCAGTTTATGCTTCAGCGGCTATCAGGAAACCAGTCACTGCAGTCACATACAGCTTAAGTAAGCTTTCTGAGCTGGTTTCACCCATCAAGACAATTCGATTAGCAAGAAAGAGGGAGGAAGACTCAAAGATGATAGAGAAGCGCCTGAGCCAAGGTAACCTTGTGATTTGTCCAGAGGGAACTACTTGTAGGGAACCATATCTACTTCGCTTCAGTCCTCTATTTGCAGAGACAACTGATGATATAGTTCCTATTGCCATAGACTTTCATGCTAGCATGTTCTATGGAACAACAGCTAGTGGGTTAAAATGTTTAGATCCCCTATTCATAGTTTTGAATCCAACTACAAACTGCGATGTCAAGATTCTTGAGAAGTTACCAAAAGAATTTACATGTGGGGTTGGAGGTAAGTCCAAGTTTGAAGTAGCCAACTATGTGCAGGCAAAGATAGCTGAAGCCTTAGGATTTGAGTGCACCAACTTAACAAGGAAAGACAAGTACTTGATGTTGGCAGGCAATGAGGGGAAAGCATAGTATGGTATATGTTTATTTCATATTTTTATTTTCTGAATATTCTAAAAGAACTGAATACAAATAATTTTGATATAAGCTTTCTATTGATACTAAACAATCGTTTTGTAATTTCTGTAAAATGATATGATAAGAACACTGATTTTGAGAATTCTTCTACATCAGTATCCTAAAGTCCATGAGAAACTTGCTTTTTTTATACACTTGGTTCGATCTACTCACACTCTCTCTCTCTCTCTCTCTCTGATATGATTCCCAATGTCTTACAGTTGGAATAGGTAGCCACTTTTACAGGGGAATTATACCATGAAAACTGAGTGATGTCACTCTGTTTTCCATCATCTGATCCCACGTATAATCATTTGTTTTGGACCACTATTTTCATGACTCCAATAATTTTGTAAGTGGAAATGAAAGCAGGATTTTGGAGTTTTAGAAAGTAGAAAACTGAAACTTAATGGCAATATGGTGATTTCATTCAACTTATGAGACCCACACCTTTGTTTTGTCACGTCATGCAGCCTGCACCCAACGGCTCTCTCTTTCTCACTCTTTTCTTTCTTTTTAGCTTTCTTCTCAACTCTTTATTCTTCATTTTTTTTCTTCTACACAGAGCCTCCATTAATCCTCCACAAACCGCCACCACTCAAACCTCAAACCCGAATTTATATCCCGACGATGACGAAGAACGAATCCCGATCTGAATGACTCCAGCGACCCGAATCCCGACCACTTCTCACAATGAACTTCGGCTACTCCAGCGACTCCGGCTTCGAATTCCACCGGTGAAGGCTCAAATTTGAGTTGGGTTTGCTATGTTTGTGGGTTTGGGTTTGGTTTTGGGTTTTCCATACATTTGTATGTTGGTGGGTTTGGCTTTTTGGTTGTGAGTATGTTTGATGGTTGAATTTTGTGTGGCTGTTGGTGGTGTTTATGGTGGTCGATTCTGGGTTTGCCGTTGGTGATGGTGATGGAGCTAGAGATGGTCTTCAACTTTTGCTAGAGAAGAATAGAAGCTTCGAACTTTGCTGAAGATGGGTCTGTGATCTAGATGAGGAGATGGGTCTCTCTGATTTCTGCAGATAGGTATTGTGAAATTGAAAAAGGAAAGTGAAATTGAAAGAGGTGCCTTAAATGAGTATTGTGAAGTTGAAAAAGGAAAGAGAAATTGAAAAAGGAAAGAAGATTAAAATGAAGAAGAGAACTTTGGATGATCTGCGCGTGCAATGATGTGGGAGGCGAGGGAAGAACCTTGGATGAATGGGTATTGTGAGATGCGTTAAATGGGTTTCTGATGGGATAAAATGAACCACTGTGTAGTATAGGAGAATGGGACGTGTGGGTAGCTGTTAGTGAATTACTGTATAATGTCAGGGTTTACAGTTTTGACAGAAAGTTGGCTTAAAAAGCTGAGATATGTGATTGGTTATTTAAGCCAAAAAGATGTTTTTGAGAAGTGAGCTGTGGGTTATAAATTATGGGTTATGGGTTTGAGTCACGAGTATTGAGTGATGACCAATCCGAACTACCCTATTAATCTCTCTAATGAAGCTCAAGTGAGCAAGGACTAATTACCATTTCTGATAATAACATGTAGTAGTGTCCATTTTTTTTTCTGGGGGGCTGATTTATGTAAGAGTGAGTATCACCTTTTTGTGCATCAAGTATAAGGTACTTTGGAGGTTGGTATAGAAACAAAATGTTTGCATTTCATTTGTGTCATTGGTCTCAAGGTTTAGCAAACACCTCATCTTCTATTGGTAATGTGACTAACCAACTTTATTATTTTGTGGCATAATCAGACAATGTTAATAAAACTTAAATAATATTTGTGACATAACTTATTTACGTGACAAATTGTGAGGAGTAGAGAGATGAAACCATCACCTCTCTACCACTCATAACTCACGCAACGACAACTCATAAAACTTTGTAATCAGAACATGCATTTTGAAAAAAAAACAGTCTGGTCCAATCTTGTTCTTGTTTCTTTTCATATCGTACAAAAAAGTAGGGCCTATCTGCTCAACAGTCCTCTGCATAATGATGCACTACTCTGTACCCTACTTTTCCATCAAAAGGAGGGTAGTGAGGAGTTGTATCTACTATGTACGAGTTCCATAATAATTTTACCAAAACTCATGCCCCTTCAATTAATGGCTCACTCAGACCATGCTTATATTGTGTAGCACAATTTTTGTGCTTTCACACCTAGTTCTAGTTTTGCTATCTCAATGCCATGACGTCGAAATGGAAAAGGACTAGTTAAGGTTTTTTTTTTTTTTTATGAATTTAGATGTGTATATAGTGTCACAATATTTAAAATCTCATTCCATAAAATAGAGAATAATAACTTATTTTATATGTGCTACATCATATATATTTTATATTTATTGAAAAATTAAACCTTTACTATAAAATTGACACTCTCTAGTAAAGTCAACACAAATTCTTGGATGACTCTCATCTCATGTTGTGAAAATTTATTTAATTAAACAAAAGTAAATATAACATGAAAAAATTATCCAGTCCTTTTGTTAAATCATTTACACGTTTCTCCTAACCAATATAGATAAACCATTGAGGATTTAAGTAAATGTGTGGATTTCTTGAAACAGTTTGAGCGTTGTCATGGCATGAATAATAGAGCGAGTATAAGAAACACCACGCCTTAAATTATAAGTTAAAAATAATTGTCTTATTATTATTAGTCAAGAGGATCACATGGGCTTTCTTGATTCTCCCTTTATACTAAATAATTTCACCACAGCATGAAAAAACCCATCTCATGAAAAGCACAATCAGCCATATTGGTCCCCCTACAAATAACTGAGACAGTTAAATGTGGTGATACCAGGTAGGTGACCTTACTTTTGAAGCTTGTCATTCTACATTAATTGCGGTAATACCAGGTAAGTGACCTTTATTTAATGCAAGTGGTTTTTGTGGAATTATCTAGAACTCTTAAACAACTTCCTTGGTGCAGTTGATCTTCTCGAGTACTTACCGTAGTAGTCTCGATAAGACTAGAAGTTATCTAAGTGAAAACCAAAACAGTAAACAAGACCTTAAAAATTTCCTTTTCATGATAAAAAATCAAGAAAGATAGACACAATAAGGCCAGAAGCTGTCCAGATGGACTAAGACAAGATACAAAAATGGCTCATATAAGGAGGAGAAGAAAGAGAAAAATGGATGGTAAAAGAGAAAATAGCAAGAAAAACATTGGAGAAAGATTCATGTAACATATCATGCTTAAATTAATAAACAAGATTTTGGAAATTTTACGTGTTTTTGTCCAAATTTCTTTTTGTAGATCAATATAGACCCATATCACAAATTAATTGTAACACATATTTTGCTTAATATCTTGAACCATAGAATTAGGGGCCACCTACCTACAGTTTCCGTATTAAAGTCTCCATTTTTATGAGTGCGCAAGCATTTTTGTCCACAACAAATAAGCAAAAAGCATTTACAAAAATTGGGATGAACCCATGCGCGGAATAGGCATTTTTGTGGCTGTTAGGGCATATCAAGTACATTAGTCATAAGCAAAAAGCTATTCTTAAATGATCAATAAATTGATTCTCGAAAATTAAAAAGCACATTAAATTATTATTAAAAATGCACTATAAATTGGTTATTTTTAGGATCATATATTTATTTAGAACTAGCACGTAATTTCGTACAAACGCATGAATATATTTAAAATTAAACAAAATTTTTATTATAAAAATATAAATAATTAGTCAAATTAATTTTTTTTAAAGCATGTAACACATGCATTCGTGTATACATATAGATACATTTAAAATTAAACACAATTGTAAACACAAATTTTCTCAATTGAAGAAAATCAAACAAATTGAAAAATGTGTTTTATAAATATAATTTTGTATTAATCAAGTAGTGAGTACAATCTCTATATCAACTTTTTACAAAAGAATACCTTCTGATTCTATCTTCTTTGAACTTGACTTGAACAAGAAATCTTCTTGACTTTAATTGGAAGATGGATTGATCGGTCTTCACAATAAATCTCTAGCTTTGAGCTTATTAGAGATTTATTGTCTTTCAAGTTCTTCAAGCCCTTCGAATGTTCTTCGAGTTCTTCAAAGATTCTTCAAGTTCTTCAAAGATTCTTGAGATAGAATTTCTCCAAAGCTTGGGCCTCTTGAAAACTTGGTCTTGAAAATGAGAGGGGATGTCCTCTATTTATAGTGATTTTAGAGGATAAACTCCACTTCGAATTGATATATTTGCAAGTATGTAGTAGACCTTTGATTGGTCCAAATTCTTTTTAGAGATAATTATCTCTATTTATCTATTTTGATAAAGATCATATTTTGATAAAGATAATAATATCAACAAAGATAAATAATTATCTCTATTTAATTCATTTTAATAAAGATAATTATCTATCAATTTTGAATAGAAAATTTATCTTTATTTTATTTATTTATTTTAATAAAGATAATTATATCTAAATTTTGAATGAGAAATTTATCTTTATCTTGTGGGCCAAATGACACGTGGAAAATTTTGATATGCCAATGTGATATCAATTTGGATGACACATGTCATCATCTAATTTAATTAATTTAGAATTTGCCACTAAATTTTGATGTGTCATTTTATAATTGGTTTAAATTTTTTTCCTCTTACAACAATTTTTATCATAAAATATAGATAATTAGTCAAATTATTTTTTTAAAGTAAACGTAATCAATCACATATTAAAATTCTTACCTAAATTTAATATTACTTATGATCATTTTTTTTAATTTTTAATAAAATAGAATGTGTGGTGATTTTTGTTATGTGGTGATTTTTATTTTATTTATTTTTGGAGAAACATATGGTGATTTTTATTGAGTATATGTGATTGTTTTTTTTTTTTTTAATTTATAGTTCATTAATATTAGATTCTTAGTATTTTGCACTAATTAACTCACTTAACACAAAGATTAAAAAACTTAAGTAGACACATGGTACAAGCTTGAGTGGATAATTATGGTGTAGTTCACACATAAATTTAGACGAGAACTGCTACGTCCACAACATTTTTCACAACATTTTCACCACAAATCCTAGTTGGCAAGTTGTTACGGGTTTTAAATTTAAATCTAACATTGAAATTACTTTCTTACCAACTACTAACAACAAATAACAACCTGCCAACTAGGATTTGTTGTGAAAAATGTTGTGGACGTCGTATTTCTCAATTTAGACACATGGCGCAAAATTGGATTATAATTTCTTCTAATTCAATTTTCTCTAAGCTTTACCAATTAATATATATTATAAAGATGACTTATAAATTTGAATTTTTTTTAGTTATATGATTATGTTTTTTTTATGGTTTATTATATTAGACTCCTTGTTTTCTACACTAAATTAACTAATTTGGCACAAAAATTTAAAAATTTAGATTAGATGGGACACGTGGCACAAAATTAAATCCTAATTGAAATTCAATTTTTACACTAAATTAATTCACTTGGCACAAAATTCTAAAATTTAGATTAGATGAGACATATGATGCAAAATTATACTCTAATTGAATTTCAATTTGAAATTTCAATTGGATTTTCTCTTTATTTTATCTATTATTATATATAGAGATTTTATATGACCCTATTGTACTATTTCACTTGCCTATTTGACATGACTTTATTAAAAATTGCCACCGGCTTCATGCAACAAGTTTGTAGCATTTGCATTAAGTGTGTCAAATACTAAATTTTTAGCATTTGGCATACTAAATACCAAAACCCAACACTCATGAGAGCATTAACATTGATGGTATAAAACCTCCTAGATTGCTATTTTTGGGCTCGTTTGGTTCTATTGTTTAAACAACAGTTTTTAGTGTTTGAATACCAAGACACGTATTTTTACAACACTTTTTAACATACACGTATGTCTAAAACACTTAAACAATGTTACTAAAAATCCATTTTCAAAAGATTCACACACCCCCTAAAACCATAATTACCCGGGTAGCTTTTGCTAAAAAAATTTTAGTAACTATGAACAGAAGGTTCTTAAATATCAATTACTATAACTTGATGGTAGAACTAAAATATCATATTTTATTTTTGGGTAGAAGAGACAGATGGGAGAGAAGAGAGAGAAATAATTTTTTTTATATATTTTTTTAATTGTGTAATTTATATTATTTTGATTGAGTTGTATGTAAAAATAAGAAATGAGATGCTAGATGTATTGTAAAATAACTTAGTAAAATAGGTAAAGTAGCTTTTTAAAGTGTAAAACATATATATATATATATATATATATATTGATAAGCAGCTTTTTAAAGTGTAAAACATATATATTTTTTAGAAACTCAAATGTAAATGGCCTGAGATGTATCAAATGCCAAATTTTGGCATTTGAGATTAAATTTGCTACAACACAGTTCTATCAATGGCACAGTACGAACATATGTTCTACTTTTTTTTATACATATGCTCTTTTTATTTTTATTCCATTTTAATCAACTTTCTATCTCCTCTAAAAAAAAAAGGTAAACGAAAAAAATATTTTAAGTAGGTGACTTGAATTTATTATATAAATTTTACTACAACTTGCTATGTGACAAATTGTGAGTGGTAAAAAAAATGGTGAGACCACACCTTTATCACTTATAACTCGACACATAACGGTTTGAGATGTATTAGATGCCAAATTTTGGCATATGAGATTAAATTTGCTACAATATAGTTCTATCAATGGCATAGTACGAACATATCTTCTATTTATTTTTATACATATGCTCTATTTATTTTTATTTTATTTTTTAATCAAATTTCTCTCTCCTCTAAAAAAAATGGTAAACGAACAAAATATTTTAAGTAGGTGACCACAATTTTTTTGTATAACTTTTACTACAACTTGCTATGTGACAAGTTGTGAGTGGTAAAAAAAATGGTAGGACCACACCTTCACCACTTATAATTCGACACATAAGGAGTTGTGATAAAAATTGTGCAATAAATAGTAGTCCTAAACATTGCTCATTTTAAGAGCATCCACAACAGTAGATCTATATTTTTAGCTATTTAACATCACTAAAAGTTACTTTATCTATTTTACCAATACATTTTACAAAACATCCTACAGCAGTGGATCTATTTTAACTTTCAACAAAATAAAATAATATAATCATCCCAATAAAATATTCATCATATACACATCATCATCTCCATTTTTTTTCTCTCTCTTCCTCTTCATCTCTCCCTTCTTTGATACAGAGCAAGCAAACCACCACACCACAGCAACAATCACACCATGGCACACCACGACAACAATCACACCACGGCAATCACACCAACACACCACAGCAACCCACGGATCAACAACCCACCACCACTAACCCACAGGCCACAATCCACTGACCCACATCCACGAAACCCGCTAATCCACAGGCCACAATCCAATAAGACCACACCCAAGGCACAAACCCAGCACAAACACAAACTCAAGTCTGCAATGGAGCTTGGATCGACGATGAAGCTTAGGTCTGCAATGGAGCTTGGATCGGTGGTGAGATGGAGGATTAGGCTTGTCGGCGTTGGGTGAGTGGTGAGATGGAGGACTGGGCGAGATGGGTCGGCGGCGTGGGATGGCGACGTGGGCGATGATGATGAAGATGGACGATGAAGATGAAGATCGGCGATGAAGATCCAGACCAAATCGATGAAGCAGAGAGTAGATGAGGGAGAGAAAAAAAAATGAGAAGGAAAAAGGAAGAAAGAAGAGAAGCCGGAGAGAGAGAGAGATCGACGATGATGATGAAGATCAGTGATGAAAATCTAGACCAGATCGGCGAAGCAAAGAACAGATGAGGGAGAAAAATAAAAGAGAAGGAAGAAAGAAGAAAGAAGAGAAGCCGGAGAGAGAGAGAGAAAAAAAAAAAAGAAAGAAAGAAAGAGAAAATATTTTTTTAATGAAAGAGGAGAGAGAAACTTAATAAAATATTATTATTTTTTTTTAGCTCTCATGAACAGTGCACATCTATAGATGATATGCATTGTAGCAATGGAAAAAAAAAAGGTTTAACTCCACTGCTGGAACATGCTTTTTGGTGATTGAAGAGCTAAAAAATACCAATATAGCATTACTGCTATGAGTGCTCTAAAGTAGTATGGTCAAAAGTGGTAAAGTGATAAAAAAAATAATTAAAAAAAAAGAACATTTAAATAAATAAAAAAAAGAATAGATGACGGGACACAAGATGTATTATAAATGTAAGGCTGACTTCCCCCTTGCTTTGATCTTTTAATGAAATACTATTGAAGGTTAGCAAAAAAAAAAAAAAAAAAGTATTATAAAAAGGTACTATATATATATATTTAAAAAAAAAACTTTTTGATATATTAAAATAGCATTTGTTTTACATCACCTAATGTTCGGTTTGTATTTGGTATGCTAAAAAATGCTAAATATTTAGCATTTAGCATGCGAAACATGAAAAACACCCAAACATCAGATGTGCCAAAAGCAATTTGATTTTAGATTTTTTTTTTTTTAACTCAACGATTCTCTCTCCTCCCTCTCTTCTTCAGACTTTCTCATTCTTTCAGGTTTCCTCTCACTCTCTTGGTATTGTTTGTTGGTTTTGGTGGTTCCGGTTGCGACTTTGGGTCTCGGTGGTTTCGGTTTTGGTGGTTTCATCTCGTCACGGTGGTTGTATCTCTCGGTAAGTAGTTACAATTTTTCTCGCCATTAATGGGTTGTGGCTCTCCATTTGGTAGTTTTTGTGTCACCATTTGTGCGTTTTGTTGGTTTTTCCATTTGGGTTTTTATTATATTTTTGCAGAAATCACCGTGGCGAGTGGTTATGGGTGGATTTGGTTATGGGTTCACAATAGAGAGAAAAGAGAGATAGAGGTTTTGGGTTTTAGAGAAATTTACATGTTTTTTTTTTTGTTATTGGTTGTTTATTTAATCTTAATGTATTGTAATTTTGAAAGTAGCAAAAGTAGATTTTTGATTTTTATGCCATTTGAATGAATCACTCTCAAAAACCCCATTTGAGCTTTGAGACACTGTTTCTGGGTTTTTGTTGTTTCTGAGTAAACTCTCATTGACACAGGTAGAAAATAGAAGACAATGGCTTGGAGGCAACTAATCTTCAAAACAAGGACAATCTCAATCTCACCACAGCCATATCAAACACCTGGCTTCTCTAAATTCTTCTCCAAATCGTCCTTGTATGTTGGTAAGCTTTATTAATTTTTGAGGTTTAACACATACCCATTATTCAATTTTCTCTCTTTGTTTGGTTTCCAAGTAAATAAAAGGAAAAAAAAATTGGGTATTGTAGTTTGTGCTGTTTGAGCTTTATATTGCTGTGTAAAGGTTGAAACTTTCGATTCGTTTTCATTGGGAAGGAGAAAGAAATTCTGGGTTTTGTGATTTATGTTGTTGAGGTTCTTGTAAAGATGAGAGACTTACTGTAAGTTGAGCCAAATGGGTGTTTAAGACTAAGATTGAAGGGTTTAATTTCTTTTATAGTTATATGGTTGCTGAGAAAATTTGAGAGAACTTGGGAACATGAAAAAAAAAAAAAAAAAAACCTGGGTTTAATTATTTATGTTACCTGAATTTAGAAGCTTGCCTCTATTATACTAAAGTTAATATAAGAAGTTTGATTTTTTTTTTTTTTTTTTGGCGTAAAATGTATTTTCTGCTTCTGTTTGGTTGCTAAGAAAACTGGGGAAGGCATTTCAAAGAAAGAAAAGGATAGTTAATGGTTAAGGTTTGTTTTGGTTATTTTAATGAAAAACACACTTCAACCAAGATAAATGGCTGTGTGAGGGTAAGATTGGTTCCTTCTAGGATCCTGGATATTGGAAGAATATTAGATACAATCATACAACCATTTGATTTTTTTTTTTTTGGGAGCCCAATCTAGCTTTATCCTTTGGTTGGTTTCTGAGAAAGTAGGGAAATGAGAAGAGAAGAAAGAAATTTAGTTATTTTTTTTTCATTATTTTTCTTTTTGAGTTGCTTGGGTTTTATGATTTGTTGAACTTGCCTAAACTAAGCCAAATAGCTGTGAATTGTGATAGGCTCAGTTAAGGAGAGGTCTTGTTGTCTCATGCCCTTACAAAGTTACAACTACTTTCATCAAGAAATTGATATATTTTTCTTTAATTACTTTTTGCAATCAAACAGAATAATGAGGGTTTTTAGTAAATTAGATATTGCAATTGAGTTTGAGGTTCTGTTGTTGCAGAGAAGGTTGGCATACCTGAATTTTTGAACGGGATAGGGAAAGGTGTTGAGGCCCATGTGGCTAAGCTTGAAACTGAGATTGGTGACTTTCAGAAGCTGCTTGTCACTCGCACTCTCAAGCTTAAGAAACTTGGCATACCATGCCAACAGGTAATCACTACAAAGTCTCCACTTATCAAACAATGTGCATGTGTGTGCAGATTTCATCATAATTGTGGTTAGTTATATATTTGTTCGAATACCTATTTTTAGGATTTGGGAGAGTTTGCATTTGATAAATATCACTTTGAATTGCTTCGAAGTCAACAAATATGGTAGATCCATTGAATATTTGACTTGTTTGACTGCCAGAACATAATAGGAGTGCTTTGTATGTATGTTGGTTTGAGGATGTCACTGCAGTGTTCTCTGTCTGGTCTTGTTTCATTTCTGAGTTTGGTCTATCTCAGTGTGAGAAATTGAGCTAGTAATAGTCACCAACAAATTCCATGGATTGTGTTCAAAGTCTATTGGACTAGTGAACTGATTTCTAGTCTGGTGCACATAATATTACTAGAATATCAATACGTAGACTTTTGACCATTGTTGTCTTAGCTAGATGTCATTTTGTGACTTGGTGGATAGATGGTAATAGTATCATTTCTACTTCTACCTTAGACCTATATGGTAACTGTAGTTCTGTAATTACATTTTGAACATCAGGCTTAACACAAATGGATTTCATTTAAAAGACATACCAACCAACAACCAAACCTTAGTCCTAAATTTTTTGGGATCAACTATGGATCCTTAACAGATCAGTCAGGCTCAGCAACATTTATAAGATATGCACAGTGAAAAAAACCTATTAAAAAAGAAAGAAAAAAGATATGCATGATGAAATTATGGTATGATAAGGTCTTGTGTATGTATCTCTTATTCTGTTAATAACTTGAAAACGATGATACAAGTCTCTTTGGACACTGATTCCTCTATAGTGATCCTAGCATTCTGTGCTTCGTACTTATTGAAACTTGCTGATGAAGGCAATACAAGCTGCAGATTTTAATTAGGATTAGAGGCATGAGTTCATGACATTAGACATCAGTACTCCACATGGACTTCCTTGCTCCCTTACACTCTGACATTTGATTTTTGTTTTGCAGAGGAAGCTAATATTGAAGCATGCCCACAAGTATAGGCTGGGACTGTGGAGGCCTCGAGCTCAGCCTTTAAAACCTTAATTAGTTTTGGAGTGGTTAGTCATTCAAGGATGAAAGACCAAGATAATTTTCTGGTTGAGTTTGTGATAGCAGGACTTTTATGCATGAAACTGTTTTAAGTTTTGAAGAGTTTGGTGTTTTAATTTTGGTAATCTTATAAAGAATTTCATGGACAGAATTTAGTGGTTTAATTCTATGTATTCAGTGCATAAACAGCATGATCACTGCATGCATTGATCATACAATTTCTTCTAACCAGCACGCCCTGTTATGGATTTGGATTGTTTCAGGTTTTACCTGATAACATCCAGTATAGTTCAATCCCCCAATGAATGAGATTAATAATGCAAATTGTTTAGAAAAAATTGTGGTTTTATTATAAAATGGTATTTATTTTTTTACTAGAAATAATAATATTTAGTCAGATGGCTAGTGTTACACACTGATTGTTTTATTTTACCATTAGACCAAAATAACAGTGAGCTTTTTTATTTATTAATTTTTTAATTTATATATAGGCAGGATTCAATCGCGTGGGTGGGGTTGGGGGGTGGTGGGGTGGGTGTTGGCGTGGGGAAATCCTCTTGCCAGATGACACCAGCCCTTTAAATTCAAATATTCACCGTAAAAGGAACTCCATTTTCTGCAAGCCCACGGCAAGAATTCTTGTGAATCCACCACTTTATGCTCTGTGCCCCATGAGTAATGACAATTTCTGTGGCCAGTTTGGCGATATTACAATGATACCAAATATTTAAGAACTCTGCCACACAGGCCAATTTCATGAATAGGCTCAATCAGGGTTCAGAGCTACAATAGACCCTAATAAAAAACCTATAGATTATCAACACACATTGTTAGGGACTATAGCATTTATTGAATTAAACATAGTGTAACAAAAAATTTAGCAGGATCCAAACGCAAGAAGATTTTAGATTTTTCTACAACAGCTGAACGAAAGTTTAAATTTTTCTGCAGTTGTACAAAATTTAGCATACTAATTGCCAGTGATGCCTTAGATCATTTCCACCAATCTCATCAATATGAACTAAAAAAAAAAAGGATCTTTCTCATACTGACACACCAAGGATAAGTTACCTACTATCTGCAAAATTCTTATCCTTCAAAAATATACATTACTTGCGGAAAACAGGAAGCAAACACCTGATCTAGCCTCTATGTGCGTGCAAGACTTGGCACAAGACCTCCTTATTCAAAATGCTACAAGTGCACAGACATTTTCTACACCAAAGCTTGATGGAAAGAGAGCAACATACTTGGGAAACCTATACTCAGGTCCATTGGTTCACTTGCAGAAGCTTGGGTGTTAAAACTGTTCATCTTGAATCACACCACCAAATTATAACTGTCGAAAACTTATGATGCAAAACCCTGCAATCAATATATTGAATTATAAATAAACTTGCCAACAGAATTGATCTTTCATTCAGAGGTGGGAGAGACTGGAAGTGAAGGCAGCCTTCTCATTTTTCTCCTTGTTCAGTAAATCTCAATTATCACATGTATAAAAAGAGCGCTACTTTTGGAGCTATTTAACATAGAATTTAGAATATTTAGCATTGCTAATTAACACTTCTAATCAAGAAAGGTGATGACTATCGGAGGTATCACCAACATATTATAGAATAGTAAGCTAAATTGGTTAGCCTACCCAAAACAATTATAAGGGGGAAACGACAAAGGCCTAAGAAGGAGATATACAAGAATCTGCTTGATGCAATTTGAAGAAAGACACTTCTAGAGGCATCACACGCGAGAGCCCAAGATACCTGAAAGTTTACAATATGGAGACACATTATAATTCCTAAATGAAGGGAAAATATAAGCAGGAAAAAAATACAAGTGAAAAGAAATAACAGAATATATAGGGGAATCGAATATTGGCACAAGTATTTAGCCCCCAAATTCCTTATTCACTTTGCACACTCATGATTTGCTTGATTAAACCTTTTATATACATTTGCTACGATTACTACCTTATATTTCCTCTTTTGCAATATTGTCACTCTTGTTGAGTTGTTCTTTCATTTTTGGCATTAACATATATGACAGACGAGCTTTCCCTAAATCTATTCTGAAATTCCACAGATAGGATAGTACTATCCTATAGTTAAAAAATTTCATATCACTATTGAAATTAAAGAGTTAAAGCATCCTTGAACAGGAGAAAATTCAATAAACCGAAGGAGCCGTGCGTTTATTGTGCTATCACTGACAAACAAGGTGAGCACAGCACTCATGTAAAAGTAAAACTACGTTTTTTGTTAATCTTCTCCTCTAAAAATTGTCACATAAATGCTAGCTCCTTCAGTGATGACCTTTGAGTACAATGATATGAATACAAACAGCAAAATGAAATGTCAACTAATCAATCAGTGATAACATCATGCAATCTCCAAGTGGTAAGTAGTTACTGTGATTGGTAGAGAATATATTACCTTGGAAGATTATCACCAAGCAAAAGAGAAAGGTGATGACTAGTGCAATAAGATTAGTATTTGATGATGATGCCTTATCCATTCTCATCTTCTTCATCTCCCTCCTTTGTTCAATCCTTGCACGCCTCATTCTTGCAAGTTCAGAAATTTCTTTGACCAACTTCATATCGGCTGCATCCAATAATGGCCCATTAGGAGGACGGGGAGGTTTAGGAGGCTTATTAGAGTTCATCTTTTTCGTTTTCTCTTTTTCCATTTTCATCTCTGCCATATTCACTGCCCTTCCCTCCACTTCACCTACCAATATCTCCAAATTCTCACCAGAAAGTAATAGATTTTTACTTGAACCGAACCCATTAGTATCCCAAATTGGTTTATCAAAACCAATATGTCCATTCCTCAATCTGCCTTTCTTAGTACGCTTAACACTCACATTCAAGTTTTTAACTCCATCCTCTTCACTTGTAGTCTCACCACTTTCCAAATCAACAATTGAATCATTTTCCTCTGAATCACTAAGATCCATTACAAACCCAATAGTCCTTTAACTTACCCTCCAACCCTATACCATCAATATTCTAACTTTTCCATAAAAATAGACCCTCCAAATCCCCAATATGAAAACCTCATACTTTCACAAAAAGATAGGAAAACCCACAAATCCTTTTCCGCTAATCCATTTTACTACAATTTAATGAACTCACAATTCAAGTAAATATGACCATGAACCCATCAAAATCACACAAAGAGCCATTAGTTTCTAATTTCTTGACATTCCATATAAAAAATTAAAGCTAAAAGGCTTATTCTATCGCTGCATTATCCAAAATAGTCAAAAGGGTGTACCAATCTCAACAATATTAACTAAAAAAAAAAATGATCTTTCTCATTCCCATTTCTTCTTCCTGCAATTTGACATGAAACCCAAAATAACAAAGTTATACCCATTAACAATCTAAAACAAATATTAAACAAACATTCATGAAATTCACAAAGCAACCACATTATTAATAACCCAAATGCCCCATTTGGTTGCAGAGGAAATGTAAGGAAAGCAAAAGTTAGAAATTGTGGAAATAAAAATTTTCGTTTTTTTTTATTTAATTTTGTAAGGAAACAAAAAGCTGGAACTTGCATGAGCCATAAAAAGATAGTTAAATTGACATAATCAAAAGATGGGTTTTGCATTTTGAGGTAAAGCAAAAAAACCATAAACAAATAAGATTTAGATTTCACAGACATTCTTTTCTATTGTTATCTTTTACCTCGGTTTTCTCAGCAACCAAATGAAAAGTAACACACAAGCATTTTTAATCAGAGTCACAACAATGATCATCATAGAACGTACCGTTTGTCGAGAGAGAGAGAGAGAGAGAGACTCCTGAAAACAAAGAACCAAACCAATGGGCAAACAGCAAACTTTAGCAGAGGTAGGCTTGTTTGGTAAATACCACCTTATTATTATTACCGATGTGGTGCTGACTTCTTAGCTCCCAAAATGGCGGTCTTCGTGCCACGTAATCTTCCTATATTGTCTTTTTCTATTGTCGTTGTTGTTGGTTTTTGGCCTTCTCTGTATACTTTTAGTTTGTTTTTGGAGTTTGATTTTTGACATTTAGAGCATCCGCAGCAGATGTGCTAAATATGTCAAATGTCAAATATTTGACACATTTAGCACACCAAATACTAAAAAATACCCTTTATCAGATATTGCAAATCCTAAAATTTATGCAACATGCTACAGTACCGTCACAAATATGTGATAGTACTGTAGCATGTTGCATAACTTATTTTATCACTCTTTATTCTCTTTTCTCTCTCTTCTCTCCTCACTTTTTCTTTCTTCCTCCCTCACCGGCTCTCTCTCTTGTTCCTCTGTTCCTCTCAATCTCCCTCACCGATCTCGGCCAGCCACCGTCGCTCGCTGCCAATCTCGATCTCGCCGATCTCACCTTCATCTTGTCACGGCCGATCTCGCCCAGCCGCCGTCAATATCGCTCAGGCACGTCGATCTCGCCTTCTCTAGTCACGCCCAGCCGCCGTTAATAGCTCACCCCGATCTCGCCCAGCCGCCGTCTCCAGTCTCACCCCGATCTCGCCCAACCGCCGTCTCCAGTCTCACCCAGCTGCCGTCTCTCTGTCTGCCTTTCGCCTCTCTCTGGTTGTGGGTTTTTTTTTTTTTTTTTTTTTTTTTTTTGCTGCAATTTGTTTTGTCTAATATTGGTGGTGGTGGTGATAAATGGGGAGTGATGACAATGGTAGTGGTGGTGGTGGTGGGCTGCCGTCTCTTTGTCTGCCCTTCGCCTCTCTCTAGTTGTCGGTTTTTTTTTTTTTTTTTTTTTTTTTTTTTTTTGCTGCAATTTAGGTTGATCTGATATTGGTGGTGGTGGTGATAAATGGGGAGTGGTGACAATGGCAATGGTGGTGGTGGTGGGCAGTGGGGGTCATGGCCGGTTCAGTTGATCTGGGTGGGTGGTGGTTGCTATTGTTGATGTTAAATGGGGAGGGGGTAATATATTATTTTAATAGGTAGTAAATATTATTTTAATGTGTAGAATTGAATTATGGAACATCTGATAAATGAGATGTTGTAAAATGATGTGGTAAAATAATAAAGTAGGGTTTTGATGTTGCAAAATGACATTTTTTTGCAACATCTGCTATGGATGCTCTTACAAACCAAACTCTCGGTAAAATATCTCGTGGGACAGTTTTAAAAGAGCTATCAACATGTGTGTATTTCTTACGGGCAAGACTCAATATATGAGATTTAAAAAATCTAAATCTTCTATCCCATTTTTCTTACTTCATTTTATACTCCATCAATAAATGCTTGTCACGTGTTAACTTAATTAATTAAATACTATTATTAATTAATAATGATAATATTAATAAATCAATTTAATTAAGTTAACACGTGACAAGCATTTATTGGTGGAGTATAGAGTAGAGCAGGAAAAGTGGGACAGAAGATTTAGACTCAGATTTAAATCAACTCGATATACTTTGAGACTTAAAATGATAAATTTGTTAAATGAAATATTTTATATTTAAATATCAATTAAATAAATTTATTTAATACTAACTAAAATAATATTATTTTGATGAATTAAACACATAACTTTTTTTTTTTTTTGATAATTTATTTAATACTAACTAAACTAATATTATTTTGTGTTTGTGTTTTTATTATTTATTAAACACATAACTTAATGAATTAAAACTAATCAAGGTTATTTTTATATATAGAGAGTCAAAATCATGGTTCAAGTATAAAATTTAACCAAAAAAAATATCTATTTTTAAAAAATGAGGTCTAGTTTTGATTCGTGTATCTACTTGAATGTGGTTTGGAGTCCTCTGTTTTAGGTAATTGTTATTAGTGTCCTCTGTTTTAGGTGTTTGTTATTATTTTTGGGAAGATCTCTATTGTAACGTTAGGATTGTTGGTTAGTTTGGATTGTTTTTCAATTGTGAGTGAGTCCCTTGCCTGTGGGGTTGTTGTGCCACAGTATCCCTTCATATTAAGAAGAAGTCCTTGTATTTCGTTTTTGTTGTTATCAATTGTTGTATTTAAGCAGTAAGACGATAATGAATAAATCATCAAAGAATTAATTTCAAGTTAAGTCTCAAGAGGTCAGGGTTTCCTCAGTTAAATCCAATTCTTATCTTTATTTTCCCTATTGTTATCGCCAAATAACCATCATAGGTAAGGATATTGTCTTATACGTACCAAAGTTTATCTTGGATAAGACAATATACGGATAAGTAAAGTTATAATCTAATTTTTAATTTTTATTTTAGAGAGAGAGAGAGAGATTGTTTAGTAAGTGCCCATATAAGAGATTATAGGTGGCTAATGTTGACAATTTACCAAGTAGGATATTGGTGTACAAAAATTGAAATTTCAAAGGGAAAATTATTCATTATTAATGATTAGACACATTTAATAATTGTTTTTCTTTATTGTGTTAAACTATTTAGGGTTTTTATTGATATAATATTTTGAAAACCTTTTTGGAGGTGGGAAAAATAGTGTACATATCATTTTTTTTAACCAATTGTTTTCATAAAATTTTTGGGACTTTTTTTAATGATGGTGAAACCTTTTTATAAAGGGAGTGTGGCCTTTTTGTAATCCCACTTAGGCTTAGTCCTAGATGCAGCACTGACATGATCTACATGTGTTATGAGAGGATGACTCATAAAACTGTGTTATGAGATATTAACAGCTTTTGAATCTATGTTTGGTATGCAAAAAAGCAACAAAATATACACTATCCATGAATGAGCAGGCAAATATCAGCAAATTTTACAAAAATCATGGTATATATTGTATTTAACTGCTAAATGTGGTAGGTAAAAGTATAATTCTTGGGCCAAATGTGTTGCATATATAGTCAATAAAACACATACATTAATTTGAAGAAACCAAAACTTAACACATGAAAAAACTTATTCAAAATCATGTAGCAGATATCATGTCAAATTAATTGTGTTTGTATCTAGAGTCAACATATATAACATCAATGATAGAGAAAAATGAAGCAAAAGATTCATTATTTGATTAAACAAAAACTTAACACAAGCAGAAACTAATTCAAAATAACTCCACAAGTCCAAAATCCCATGTAATATATAAACTAATTGGCAAGATGGCCTTAGAGGTTTAAATAATACCTATGCTTGAAAGCAAAGCCTTAGACTAGAACATATCCAAGAGCTTGTTCCCAATGATATAAGTATAGACCTCGTGCATTGCATTCTTGATCTTTTCCTTTGAGAAAAATAAAGCATTCCTGTGTGGCCATTCACCATCTCGTTTCTCATCAATTGGTTCCTTTATATCCATTCCAATCTCACCTGCCAACTCTGCTAATTTATAGTTTTCAATGTTGGGTTTCTTCATTAACATAGCAGCAAGATCACCAACATCAATGCCTGTATAGCATATTGTATAGCTCTCTCTTGTAGACGATGAACAATGGAAGTCATTCGCGTACCTAGAAAACAAATAGTCTCAGCCAGAAACTGGGAGAGTGTTTGGAACACAATCCAAGCTTTCTAATTGGATGATCAAGCAATGAGTTTCAACAGAAAGAAGCAACGTTTCGCCAGGGATAACCGTATAGTCCAGTCCCACAACATGCCTCTGTACGTTTTGCAAATAAGATTTCAATCCATTTATCTTAGCAACAGCCACAGCAGAATTATCAACTACACTTACCTTAACATTTGCACCATGTATTTCTATTTCATGTATATCTATTTTTGATAGAAAAGACAATGGATTGGTTGGGATCAACCAGTCCATATTCACACTAGTGCTTCTTGTACGTGGAAGAAAACTGATGATGTCAAGAATCTCCTCAGTAAGTTACAGGGTCTTCACGTACTCGAATGAACTTGCACAAGGCAAAAGAACCTCAAAAGGGGAGCACCGGTGTGGTACCGACCAACAACCCTCCGATGGTTAAGTTAGTAATGTTCCCAACTCTAGAGTGCCAGAGTCGAGGGGAGTTATGCGTATCTCGATTTGTGAGGGCTTGGGGGTATTTATAGTAGCAGGGAATCTTAACTATGACGTGTTTGGGAAGATACTTCCTTATCGGAATTCCTCTCGATTGGCGTGGAGCGCAAGATATCTCTTGGCAAACAAGCGTGCTGGGCAAGACATCTCTTTGTGTACAAGTGTGCAGCGTAAGATATCTCTTTATGAACAAGCGTGCTGCTCAAGACATCTGCTCAGGTATAAGCATATGCGACAAGACACCTCTTCTTGTGGAAGCGTGTATGGCAAGATATATTTTGGTGCCTTCAGCTTCACCTCGTCGCTTATTCATCCCGTCAGCTATCTTTGGTTTAATTTTGTCTCGTCATCGCGGTGTATCCGTCGGCTTGTACAAAAGGCGTTCGTCAAGTCTTGCCAGCGTGGAGGGCCGTTGGCTCTTGTTGTCCCGTCAGCTTATGTGGACCGTCGGCATCCTTCAGACTTTATCCTTATCAAAAACTAATAAGAAAAGCACTGAGCATGGGATGTGTTATATGTATATAGAGTTCAAGTGAAGGTGAATTTTGGTGAGAGAGCTGTATATGAAGTTTGGGTTTTCTGAGAGTGCTACTTTTGTAATCTCCTTATTTTGTTAGTAAAATTTTTTGGCCACGTTCTTCTCTGTTTGTGATTGCTTATTCCATTTTTTATTTTTATTTTTTTTGAGTATAAACTCACAATCATTTGGTTACACATACAACAAATTGATATTTATGCTTCCACTATCTCAATAAATTGGCATTAGAGCTTCTGCTAATTTGTTGACAAATTCTAGGAAGTCAAAATTAATCTTTATTTAACTGAAAGTCTAAATTCAAAGACCAATCAAAGGCCCCTCTAAACTTCCAATACTCGATCCATTATGTAAGCTCTTAACATTTAATCATGAAGAAATTTGTTATTTTTTATTTTTGAGAAACAAGTCAACCATCATATTAATCAAAGGATGATAAATCAGCAGTTACAAAATTATTAATATTAGGAGGAATAGACTCCATCTAGACTAAAAGCGGAAAAGATAATTTAGTTCTCCTAGCTAAGGTATATGTTACCACATTGCCTTACTTATATGTGCGAGAGAAATACCAACTCTGAAGATAGTTGATAAAGAATATAATATTTTTTATTAAATGACCAAGGATGGAGTTAAGCATATCAGCTTTCTTTAAGACATTAACGACAACCTCTGGTCCGAATTACCTTCAAAAATTGAGTCACCAGGTCCAATTATTTCCTGAACAAAAAGGACTGCTCTCCTAGCTGCCACAAACTCTAGAAATTTCTTGATTGGATTTCATTCTCAATCCAAGATTTTATTTACACTTTGATATTTGGAGTGGAAGTATCATAAGAAAACAAAGATCATTCGAGTATAATTCATTGGCGTTTGAAACTCTCAGTAAACTATCGGAATGTTAAATTTCTTTTCAAATACTTGATTAGTTCAAAAAATACTTTAACAAAAAAAGAAAAAAGAAAAAAAAGAAATATGCCCGATTATAAAAACTGTTGCTCTATTATTGGAATTTGCAGTGTGCATTTGGCATGAATTATTTTGCTAACAATTTTTATTATTCAGCTTATTTTTATTACTATTTATAGTTTACACTACACTTTTTGTTATTATTTATAAGTTTTACTGTACTATTTTAGTTAACTTTTACTTTTATTCACAATACTTTCACCAAAAAGTTTTTTGTTTCAATAAAATAAGCGAATTCTAAACGGACACGTAATAGATATTACATTGAATTTTAATATCTCGAACTTAAGCTTCATATGCATTTATCTCAAGAAAAATGAAATTTGAAATCTACATTGTTGTTGAGGTCAAGATTATGCTAAGGATAAGATGACAGACTGCATTAGATCTTTATATTAATTGGATTGCCAAGCAATTGAGACCATAGTTTTTCCCCTTACAAAAGCTAAAAACAGTCAAGCTCATATGCATGCTGAAATAATATGTAAGGTATGCAATATAGAGTCAAATAAACATTCACTTTGATTTAACCCATTTTTAACACAAACATAAACTTATTCAAAAATAGTTTGAATACCAAAACTCATGTATCATCATCATCGGAATTGGGGTCCACCTTACGTAACAATTTGTCCACTATTACATAAGAAGTATTGGCATTGTGCACTGCATACTTGATCTGTTCCATTGACAACACTATAGCATTCCAATCGGCATACACCAATTGGTTCCTCTATATGCATTCCAACTTCATCAGCCAACTCTTTTAATCCACACCCCTCGATGTTGGGTTTCCTCAGAATCCTAGCAAAAAGATAACCAACATCAATGCCTGTCCCACATTGTATATCATCAGATTGTAGTGCTTGAACTATGTTACTCATTCCTGTACCCAGAAAACAATAAGTCTCATCTGCCAGAAACTGCTTGAGAGTCTTAGGAACACAGTCCAAGCAGCTCAATTTGATGATCAAACAATGAGCACCGATACAAAGAATCAACACTTGCCTGTTGGTGTATTATTATAGTCGAGTCCAACAACACGCCTCTCATGTGATGAGCACTTCAATTCATTAATCATAGTAACAGCCAAAGCAGAATTATCGGCCACAAATACCTCTACTTTTGAACCATTTATTTCAATTTCACATAAACCTATTTTTGCAAGGTAGCCCGCTAAGCGCCACATAGTCAACATATTCAAAACAACGCTTCTTGTACTAGCAAGAAAACTACAAGTAAAGAAAGAAATTGCCTGGGGATGTTTATATAGAGGCCAAGTCAAGGTGAATTTATTTATCAGAAAAAGAAAAGGTTCAGGCAAGGTGAATTTATTGCTAGAAATTAATTCATGTAGGTGAATCCGAAGGGTTTTTTTTTTTTTTTTTTTTTTTATGGGAATTAATTGAAGGGATGGAAAGTTAAGAGTTGCAATGTTAGAATGGTTGTGATTTGTGATTATTCATGCTTCAAAATTTTATGATTTTGTTTTGTGGATGGAGACTGTTCCATTACTAGTTTATGATGTAATTTTGGCTGATTTAGCCAATCGATCTTAATTAAAGCTTTTTTTTTTTTTTTTTTTTAAGAAAGATCTTAATAAAAGCTAAGCAAGTGGGTTTCTCCCAATATATATATATATATATATATATATATGGCATTAAAGTTTAGTAGTGACATACTTGATCAGCTCAGCGGTCAGTACCTTGGTACCACAAGTTTAGCAACCCAACATGGTGGGCTTATTAATGCTGACCTCGCATTCTTCAATTTGCTGTGTAATCCCGAAGAAACTTAATCCAAGAAGCTTAAAAGCAATTACCATTCCCAATTCAAAAGGCACCCAAGTCTCAAGAGGCAAGTCTCAACCGGCTGTTGGTCTTTGAGCTCACATTTTTCAGTCCAAGAATATTGCCTTCCCTATGAAAAACTTTTCAACTCTAGTCACACTTTTGAAACAAAAAAACCTTTCACTCCAATGAATTGGAGGGTGAGTGAAGAAATGATGGAAGTTCTGTAAGAATTTGGTACACTGATGCTATTCCAAGTAAAATCCATGTTCAATAGAGAATTCATAGAAGTTTGGGTTATCAGTGATTGCTTAAACTTGGTTTTCTTAATACTATTAGCTTGGACGCCTTAAAGCTTCTGCCAATGTTTATATTTGGTCATACGGCTCTTATTAGAATCAAAATATAGAGGCTGAATTTATTCAGAAAAAAAAAAAAAAGAATGTAATCAACACTAATCATTTGAAATAAAAAGTTGCAGCCACCCTTAGCATGATGGTTACTTTACAACTAAAATTTGTACCATTCTTTTCACAGTTACTAATGGTATTGGTCATTGTTTTTTCCTAACCAAACCAAATACAGGCCAAGTCTTATCTGGTATCAAAAAAAAAAAAAAAAAAGGCCAAGTCAAGGGGAATTTATTCATTAAAAAACAAAAAATCAAGTTGAGTTTATTGCTAGGAATTAATTCATCTAGGTGAATTCGAAGGGTTTTTATTTATTTTTTATTTTTACAATGGGATTTAATTATATAGAGCTGAGTGATCAAACGAATCTAGACCGTATTAGCATATTTCCATTGGAAAATAGAGTCTCCAACAACTAAGGAAAATGGAAAGTCAAACGAATCTAGACCATATTAGCATATTTCCATCAGACACTCTTAACGTCGAGACCTATGTACAACACGGCTTCGTGAAGTTTGTAACAAAGACTTGAATTCATCAATCTTCCTACTGAGTACATGATAATCATTGACTACACTTGCTTTAACCTTTGCATCATCTTTTTCAATTTCAGAGTTACGGCCCAATTTTGACTGGAGAGCTACAGGTAATTGGTTGTTTATCATTATGAAATCATTTAAATTACTGCGCCTCTTGTTTACATGGGGATGTTTATATGGAGGCTGAGTCTAGGTGAATTTGCTAGGAATTAAATTCATCAAGCCTAGGTGAATTTGATGGCTTTAATTTAAATTCCCTATTGGATTATGGAGATCTAGACTTCATGAACTCAGGCAATGTATTTAATTTTTTTTTTTAACTAATACAACTTATATTACCCTGGTACAAAAATATGGTTCTGAAGTTTACTTTTGGGACGTGTAACACGTGCTTGGCTTTCATCAACTGTTATAGTCATAAATATCTTGATCCCAACTATGTAACTGCATTTGGGAATAGTTTTTTAGTTTTTGGTAACTTTTATGTTAAGTAAGTGAGAAAAGTAAAATAAAAACTATATAATTTTTAAAGAAAATAAGTAACAATTTACTGCGCGTTAAGCTAGCTTACAAAAGTCAAAAATTCAAGTTTGTTAAGAAAAAATGATAATCAATGATGATTCGGTACTCATTTAAGATTTCAATTTAACTAGATTTATGTGGTTCTACAATTTTGGAGATATTCTTAGAGCGAGAGAGATCACCAAAATTTTCCCCCCCCAGGACAACTAATTAATATACATGATTTACGACAAACCAAACACAACCAGAAGTATCATTAAAGTAGTTCAAATACACAAATCACATGTAGCATTAGCATATACATATATATAGCTCTAATGTGGACACTAACAACACAGAACCAAAGCAGTCAAACCCATAAACAAGATGGCCTTAGAGGCTTAGAGCATATCCAGGAGCTTATTCCCAATAACATAAGAAGTATAGGCATTGTGCACTGCATACTTGACCTCTTTATCTGAGAACGCTACTGCATGCCAGTCAGGACATTCACCACTTGGTTCCTTTAAGTCCATTCCAACTTCGCCTGCCAACTCCGATAATCCATACTTATCAACATTGCCTTTCTTCAGAATTTTAGCAGCCAAATAGCCTACTTCAACACCTGTCTTACAATCCACACGTTTCGCGTGTTCATTAAAATTAAGGCGGCGTAGTTCTGCAACTTTCTCGCGCATTTCGGTACCCAGAAAACAAATAGTCTCATCAGACAGAAACTGCCTGAGGGTATCAGTTACCTCCAACGAGGCAGATAATTGGATCATCAAGCAATCAGTCCCAACACAAAGAAGCAAAATCTTGCCTATAGGTGAATAATCTTCAGCTGAAAAAATTGCATTTTCATCATCCTCGTCAATGTCGACCAGCGCAAACTTTATGTCAAGCCCAACAACACGCCTTTGTGAAGTTTGTAATGAAGATTTTAACTCATCTATCTTAGCATCAACCAAAGCACGATTGTCGACTATGCATACCTTAACGTTTGCACCGTGTATTTCAATGTCATACATTCCCATTTTTGACAGGAATGATAGTGGAATGAGGTTGATCATGTTGAATATAATTGATAATTCAAACTTGTGTTGCCTGTGCATAAAAAGAAAACCCATAATAAGAAAGGGAAAAGTCAACTATAAGGTATTGTTTTAAGAACTATACTTTTACAAAAAATTTATGAGAAAAAAGAAATATAAAACTAATATTTTTAATATTTTTATATTAAAACTTTCTTAAAATAATTAATTAATAAATATACATCTGTTAACCGGAGACCATCAGAATAGCAGTTCATAAAAATTGACATGAAGTATAAATCATTTTGGTGGCAAGTATAATATCTATTTCAAGTCAACCGTAACAAATTTGATAAGCCAACCAATCACAGAACTAAATCCAAATTTGATCTTTCTTCATTTCAGGCACGAAAAACTACTTCAATTCTTTGGAAAGCTAGCTGTAGAGAGTGAAAGATTGAAATTTAGTGTTTATTACACAAGCTATTTTAAAAGAATTACGTACACATCAAATAAAAATACGTGCCCATAATATAAAGAAAATTTTGTAGCAGATATCAAACATGTTACTGGAAAGCCTTCCATAAGAGAGGTTTAACAGACTACATAATGCATGCTTCAAATGAAACCTGATATGCAAAGTGAGCAACATACAGCTCTATTTTCAAACAATTCACAAGCTAAAATACTACACAAAATAGAGAGAGAGATCTCAAAGACACTCACTTCTTGGGATAAAAATGGAGAGGAATCTCTCTATCTTTCTCGATCGCTCCTGCAAGAACGTTTGGCTGGCTATAGAGTATAGTTATAGGGAAAGCGAGAAAGAGAGAGAAAGAGGGAGATGTACAGAATAGAGAGAAAAGAGAACGTTAAAAGAAAAAGATATTAAAAGATGCATAAAGTGGGCTTTATCTTTATCTTTGGTCCCATTAAAAAGAAAAAAAAAAAAAGAGCAATCCCATTTAACTTTTTAATTCAAAAAAATAAGAAGGTTTAATATTTTATAATTTTTTTTACCTCTTTTTTTCTCCTCCACATGTGCCTATGCCTTAACTCTTAAGTCTTTGTCTGCCGCTTTATCAAATTGAAGACTATTCAATATTTACTTTAAGTATCTAGTCACACCAATTAGAGTTATCTATCAGCCATTAACAAGGGTGCCATTTTGCAAACAGCTAATTTAGTTTTCGGATGAAACTTTTTTTTTTGTTGTTGTTGTTGTTGTTGTTGTTGTTGTTGAAAATGTGATGAAATATATTTGTGTATCAATTTTTTTTAAAGTAATAAAATATGAAAAAAAAAAAGTTTTAAAATGCTATACATAAAAAATAAAAATTGAACTTATAAATTTATGTTAAACGTAAAAAATTTACTAAAAAATTTAACTTTTAACGATTTAAAAAATTATTTTATCTATTTTAGCACATTATATTATTATTATTATTATTATTATGAGATCACCTTACTTTATAATACACTTAGTATCAAGGACTCTACTATTTTACAGCTTTATTTACTTTTTTTTTTCTTTTATTCTATCACAGGATAATGAGTGAAATATTAATTATAACATAGTATAATAAATAATTTTTTTCATTTGCATATAGATATCAAGTCTATGTATTTATTAATTTATTAGTTAAGAGCTTGCACTCATTGGAGAAAAATCATGCTCCATGAATGTTTTCTAAGGTGGTCATTAGAAAACTTAAATTATACAAAATTTCATAAAATTAGAAAATCATATATTGACCAAAAAAAGAAAAAGAAAAAAGAACACACACACATCCATACAAATACATAAAGTCTTACAATTTTCTTTTCTAATTTTCTTATTTTGAAATATTTGCATGATAGTCTCATTATCAATGTTTCGAGTTACATCTTTTTCAAAATTTTAGTTTGATAAAAACTTTCTTGGGCTTTTTCTTTTGTTTGTAAGGACCTTTTGTTTTTTTGAGAAACTATTTATTTGTAAGGACTTAATATATTGTTAAGGGATCAAAGTTTTTGGAAAAGTTTGGCTACAAACTAAATTGTAGCCGAAGGTTACTCTCACTAAGCAAATTAACATTATTACATATTTTAAAAATCTATATATTGAATTGCATGTTCTTTATGTTTTTAATTAAATACATGTCAAATTTCATGTCAATCGGATGTTATTTACTGTAAGGACACAATTTTTGTAGAGTGGGCCTACAAGTGAGATAAACTTAGGCCCAAAACATGAACATCATCCTTGCAATGAATTTGTAGAGAGCGGGCCCAGGTATGGTTATAAGCAGATCAACAAAAACAGAGTGCTGATGTTATATAAAGCCGTCCTCGGCTTGATCCGAGGAGAAATGTTTTTACAGTTGTTTGTGTTAGAATTTAGACTCCTGTAAACTAGATTGTTTAACCTAATTAATTAACTAAGTGAATACTTAGGTTTATTATTCAGATCTAAGTTAAAACAATAACAATTATATCATGCAACAATGCGAAAAAATAAATAACACAACGATATGATGACCCAGGAAAACCAAACCGGTAAAAAACCTATGGAGGATTTAACCTAGCTATCCTCAAGGTAAAATAGCAAATCCACTAGAAAGAATTGAAGTTTGTATAATAGCGACTTAGACCACTAACATTTTATTGCTACCTCGAGTAGAAAACTTACTACCACGACCACGTGACAACTCTAAGTCCACAAACTACTTCTTTCTTTGACCTTTGCAAAACACAAAACACCCACGCTTGTGACTTTGAGATCCCACTCAAAGGTTTAGCAACACAAACTCTCCTATTTGTGACTCCAAGACCACCCTTGAAGGTTTAGATCATTAACACCTTTGATGACTAGAGAAGGCAACAACTTCAACAACACCGGATCTATAGATTCTTCAAGGAATAACACCGGTAGAAGTTATAAGAGTAGTTTTAGGAACAAAACCCTAAATACAAAAGAGGCACACTCTTCTCTCTCTCAAAAGCCTTGTAAAAAACGTGCTTAGGGTTTCCTTTATATAGTGAGAGAAGTATATTTGAAACCCTAATCCTTAATGGGCTTGAGCTGCTATTTGGGCCAACTTAAAATTCTGCAGATACGTCTTTCGATCGATTGAGCCTGTCTTTCGATTAATCGAAATAGACAATTTCTGAATTCTTCTTTTTGCAGTTTACATGTTCTTGAATCTTGACTTGAATTACCTTGAGTATTGTCTAATAAAACTTATAGACTCTAAGATCTATATCTAGACAAGTTTGTGTTCACGATTTGCCAATTGTTCTAAATTTTTAGAACCTAACAATCTCCCCCTTTGGCAATTCGTGACAAAACTTTCATACAATATGAAATGCTGAAATATAAGAACAACCAAATACAATAAAATGCCCAATTACATCACAAATCTCAATCTAATACTCTTAACCTAAAAGTTGCAAGAAGAGGTAGAAGGTCTTGATCAGAATGTACCTGTCTTTCCTGAAACACTCAACAAACACATCACCGCATGTGTGGAAAGAAAGACATATAAACAATAATATGAAATAGAAATATAAAAATAAAAACAAATTCTAACTCTTCCCCTAAGTTAGATACATCAAAAAGTTTTTATATTCTCCCTCTTTCAAAAACAATTTTATTTCCCTTTAAACAACACAAACAGGATTCCCACATTTCATCTATTTTTCCCCCTTTTTGTCACGTATTGACAAATACAACTCAAAAAAAGAGTAAAGTGACAGTAAACATGAGAGAAAAAAGAGAACCAAGGGAACATAAAACAGCTTAGCTCTATAGAAAAGAGAGAGAACTCCCCCTATGAAGAGCAATAATTCCCCCTATGAACAACAAAGGTTAAAAAAAACTTTTCTCCCCCTAAAAAAATAGGAATTTTTTTTTTTTTTTGGAAAAACAATTTTGGGGAAAATTTAGGAGGTGTGGATAAATAAAAAACACACAAACCTAAAAAAAATGAGTTGAGGATACACATGAAAAAAATATTCTTTTTTTCAATAAATGCAAACTTGACACTATGTGACCCATAAACAGTTGTATGAGTAGAGAAAATATTTGCACATTGATTATCCATCATATCTCTTAAGAAAAATATTTTCTGTAGTTCACACATAAAGAAAAATAGCATATACTAAAATGTACAAAGGACTCAAAAATTAATCAATCAATTTTTAATTCAAGTTGAGTACCCAATTTAGCAAAGTGTATGCATGTTATGTATGAAAACAATGAAATATATGACTGCAAAACTGCAAGATGGATACAGAAAAACAATGCAACTCTTGTGAATCCTATCCATAAATGATGCATCAAAAAAAAATTTGGACAAAAACTTAGAAACTGAAAATTTTTCAATTTTGATCGATCGAGCATCGATTGAATACCAATCAAGTCAGGCAGAATCAAACCAAAAATTTTTATCGCAATTTCGATCGGTCGAGAAACAGATTCAATCGATCGAAAATCTGGAAAAATTAAATTTTTGAAAAACAGAACAATTTTATGCAGAAACTCCTCAAAGCACAATATTTCATGAATGAAATGCATGTGTATGAGATTAAAAGTTTTTTAAAAACACATGAATTCAACCCAGATCTTCCAAAAACAAGTTTATCAACCAATTTGACCTCAAAACTCCCTTTTTGCATCAAAATCAAGGAATTTTTAATCTTAGATGACCACAATAAAATCACACAAAATAACATGTAGAAAATTTAGCAAAGAGTAACTTGTGTAGTGTGTGCAACTAGCAAAAACTTGAGAAACATGTGAGGTGATATGTGAATAGAAATCAATCACAATTTCTACAAAATTCATCACATTCAATTGAAGGAGACTATCACCTAAAGAGTTACATCATATAGCTCTCACATCTCCTAAAATAAAAGCTTGCAATCATGTAAGTTTCTTGATTTGCCTCATAATATACATACCAATTTTAATTGATTAGAAACTTATTAAAATAGCCAGGATAATGTACACACTAATTTTAACAATTTAACCGAGGCTACACCTTATTTTCTTTTTGTGCATGTGCTACACTTTCTCGAGCACAAAATCTTACGATATGCACTAAGGTGTTCATGATTGGCTAGTAAACAGTGGTGAGATGGTTATTTATGCCTTTTCAATAAGTTCAAAGTCCAACAATCAAAGACATGTGACTTTAAGATCAAGATCATGTGATCAAAAACTATAAACATCTTCCCACATAACATGCACTACAAAACTCAAACTAGTAAAGTGCAATAAGATAAGCTCATCCAAGCTAAACAAAGTACATAAACATGTTATGTAAAGATAATATGGCCAACCTTGATTACAAATCCATGATATGTTATACAAAACACAAAAATCTTTATGGTTAAAATAAATTTATTACCAAAACAGAAAAAGCACACTTTATGCTAAATGATTAAAAATGCAAATGCAATGCATGACAGTGCTTAACTAAGCTATAGAGGGTACACAAACAAGAAGTATCAATTTCTTAATTAATCCTTGAGTATATGTACAAACTAGTACATACTCACACAAAATCAAAAATAGCTTTGCACTTATAGAACACATACTTTTTATGTTTCTCCACAAGATCAAGCATGTTTTAAATCAAGAGAGATATCATAATTCATGTAATCCTCAAGAAAAATAAAACTAGACACAAAATAAAATATTTTTGTCTTTTTGAAAATTTTCAATATTTTTGGATTTTTTTTTTAAAAAAACAGCCTAAAAAAAAAAAAAAAAACAACTAAAAACAGAAACAAAATATGTCCACAAATAATTGAAAGAATTAAATCAAGGACAAGTTAACAACACTCACCTTAGAGAATCTTTTCTCACCCATATAGCACGAGTCTTCGGCTTTGTAGGTGAAAATTCATGAGAAGCAGAGTGTATTTGAGGGATCACACCAATCTTCTGAGAAAGACTGAAATCCTGCAATTTCCTTTCACAAGCCAACAAGGTTAAATTTTTCAAAAGCATATGAAATAATTTATTTGGACTTATGGCAGGAGAAATACCATCACATATCCTAGATTGAAATACAGAATGTTTAAATTTCAATTTATGACAACTAGAACGAATGTGACTAGAGACACCACAATAGTGACAAACAGGAACAAATTTAGGAACATCAGTATTCCTAACAGCAAATCTAGTCTCAAATTTTGGTTTTTGCCTCAACAAAGAATAATTTGGTCTAATATGACCAATAACACCACAAAGGTAACAGGTAGGCACAAAAACAAATTTATTATGCTCTCTAACAGTAAGTTTAGACTTAGGCGTAGAAACTTTAGCGTCTACATCAGAATTTTTACCTTTGTCTAACCTAGCAAAATAAGTCTTTTTTTTTATTATTCCTCTTGAAATGAGGGATATAAACTTTTTCAGTTTTAGGCTTAAAAGAAATAGAAATACTTCTGTTATCATCAGCAAGCTTGGTAGTAGTCAAATTTTCAATTTTAGCTTTAGATTCAACTAACTCTTGTTCTAAGCTTTTCATCTTCTCATCTTGAGAGGAAATTTGATTTCTCAAAAATTCATTCTTTTTATTAGATTCATCTAATCTAACAATCAATTCCTCTTTTTCAAGATGTGCCAATTTTAACTCTTCCTTGAATTTCTTAGCAATTTTCATAGATTTCAATAATTCTTTACGGAAAGTTTCACAGGCATCAATAAAATCAACAGAAATAACAGTGTCCTTTTTATTCAAATCATCACAATCAAAAACAGTAAGACACTTAAAATTATCCATGATAACAAGAATCAAGGATCAACTCTTAGATCAAAAGATCTAAAACAAAAGAGTTACCCGCTTTGATACCACTTGTTAGAAATTTAGACCCCTGTAAACTAGATTGTTTAACCTAATTAATTAACCAAGTGAATATTTAGGTTTATTATTCAGATCTAGGTTAAAACAATAACAATAATATCATGCAACAATGCAGAAAAATAAATAACACAACGATATGATGACCTAGGAAAATCAAATCGGTAAAAAACCTGGGGAGGATTTAACCTAGCTATCCTCAAGGTAAAATAGCAAATCCACTAGAAAGAATTGAAGTTTGTACAATAGCGACTTAGACTACTAACATCCTATTGCTACCTTGAGCAGAAAACTTACTACCAAGATCACGTGACAGCTCTGAGTCTACAGACTACTTCTTTCTTTGACCTTTGCAAAACACAAACACCCACGCTTATGACTTTAAGATCCTACTTAAAGGTTTAGCAACACAAACTCTCCTGTTTGTGACTCCAAGACCACCCTTGAAGGTTTAGATCATCAACACCTTTGATGACTAGAGAAGACAGTAACTTCAACAACACCGAATCTATAGATTCTTCAAGAAACAACATCGGTAGAAGTTATAAGAGAGGTTTTAGGAACAAAACCCTAAATACAAAAGAGGCATACTCTTCTCTCTCTCAAAAGTCTTGTAAAAAACGTGCTAAGGGTTTCTTTTATATAGTGGGAGAAGTAGATTTGAAATCCTAATTCTTAATGGGCTTAAGCTGCTGTTTGGACCAACTTAAAATTCTATAGATACGACTTTTGATCGGTTGAGCCTGTCTTTCGATCGAGCGAACCAGGCAATTTCTGAATTCTTCTTTCTACAGCTTACATGTTCTTGAATCTTGACTTGAATTACCTTGAGCATTGTCTAATGATCCTATAGACTCTAAGATCTATATCTAGACAAGTTTGTGTTTACGATTTGCCAATTGTTCTAAACTTTTAGAACCTAACAGTTTGAATATCTATAACTTTCTCTCTCCCTCTTTCTGTCAGTTGCCTCTTCTCTTTCTCTCCGGATTGTTCAATGCCCATTTTTCCTGCCTCTAGCTCCATTTATATACTCGTTTCTCTCACGTGCCATTTGGGCGACTTTCTCTTGATACTTGTCCCATCAACCTCCCTTAAAGTCGTTATAGGGCAGCTGTAAAGATGGAGAGTTACTGTTCAGACATCCTTTCCTCATTAATGTGTCCAGAGGGTTAGATAGCTTTCTTTATAGTATCAGATAGCTTCCATCTGTCCTATTTGCTCGCTGGATGTCCATGTACCAGAAGGATCCTCAAAAATATCTTATTAAGTACCAGAGTGTACATTCTAGCTTCCTCTTTGACTACCCGAAGAGGTAGTTCTCCTCGGACAATTCTTCTCAGTGCACATGTTGGCCATACCCTTACTAAGATCGTGGCAATGTATCTTTCTTGTAGCTTACCGTCGGACGATGTGGCTTCTTGAACAGGCCCACGGCCCAACATCTAAAATTGGGTCTTTGACCCCTACAATAGCCCCTCAAAATTTCGGTTTTCTCCTTTATTCAAGAAGAAATGTGGGATTTTGACTTCCTTATAAACTAAGTTCACAAATCTTTTTAATTTACATACGAGGCAACGTTCTCTCACGCGTTCCTAATCATTGTTGACGCTTCGGAAACCACAACGCGTTATTTATTACTCCAGGCAGCACTTTGTTCCCCTTTATCAATGGTGAGATGTAGATCATATGTCCGGGGTTTCTTCCTAAAATTTCGAGCGGGATAACTCCCACTCACTTTTGCCCCCTATATAAAATGTTGCGAAGGGGTCATTTTTCCCACTTTGCATTTGTTCAAGTTATTGGAAGACCTTTAATGCTCCAGCCTTCAGAACTTCTTTTACTTCAACAGTCCTTAGAGTCTTTTTACTAAAAATCCTAGATTTCTGAGAAGTTACTAGGACAAAAACCCCAACCACTCTTATAAGTGTTTGATCTCTAAGCTCTTCTCTTTTCGGCTGAGCATCTCGGCCTATTGGTTTTTGTCTCACCTCTAATTAAGAAGTCTCCCTTGCATTCCTTCATATATCTAAATGGGTAGATTTTAGGTAAAATTTCAAGATTTTTTGGGTTGATATTTTGAGTACTGTGTATGAGAAATTATACAGTTCTTTGATAGACCACGTCATCTATCAACCATTTCACTAAAAAACTCCCATTTGTTTAAAATTACTAAGTCAGTGTTTTAAAAAAAAATTTCAACTCAGCAATTTTAAACAGATGTGAGTCTTTTAATGGAATGGTGGACCATGCCACTTGTCCACCAAATGAACCTTATAATTTCTCTGTGTATAGTGGGTGGGTTTAAGAATTAATGTTTTGTTAATAAAACTTAAAACTCAACAAATCTTGATACTTTAAAGTTTAAAGTTTAAATGCTCAAACTCATTTGAGCAGTGAGTGGGTACCGTAGGTTAGTGTCTTTAGTGATAGTGTGTAAGCCATGTGGTTGTGATATGCTATGGTGATAATATGCTATGGGCAGTGTGTAGTGCAGATTAGGATATAATGAAGTCTTTTTAATGCAATTTATTGATCAATAAAAGTATTTATATATTTTTTAAGTAAAATTAAATATATTTTTTTTTATACAAGTGGGATCTTATTATTTTATTTGGAGATTTTAAGTGATTGCATTAGTTGCTTTCATTGTTCAACCGGCCTTACTTAGGAGAAAAATGTTTAAAATATAAGAGTTAACAGTATATTGTAACTATTTCAAAAAAAAAAAAAAAATCAAAATTTCTTGGGAATAGTTCCTTTTGAACCTTGGCATTTATAAATGTATCTATCACAACAAGTGCATGCCTCGTGCAATTGACTGCACACTAATTATAAGAATGGATAATCTGGACTTTAGAATATTTCTTTACAATATTTAAGGCGCACTAATATGGTTTCCAAGTAAAATTTAGTATTTAAAATATATAAAAGGATTGTAATTATGTTACATAAGATATATTTTTAAAGCATTACCATCTATTCTGATTCCTTACCCAAACTAATTAAATTGAATGCCATTAAAGTTTTATTTTATCTGAAAAAAAAAAAAAAAAAATTCAAGTTCTTGCAAGTTGCAACCATATTAATATAATTTCTATTGCATCCTTGTTACAAAATTATTTATCATATCAAAGGGTCATTCAATTCTCTAAAAAAGAGGATCAATTTTTATAACAAATGAGTCAATTTTTAGACTCTGCTAAACTAGCTTACAAAGAAATGGTCAATGATGATTCGATACACTCATTAGAAAATTTCAATTGAGTTGGATTTCTATTGTTCCACAATTTTAGAGAAATTAATCCCAAGACAAATAATTATTAACTCAGAAATTTTGACACCTTTCTCTACGAGAAGATTGAAGCAGAATAAATTATTACATATGATTTAGGACAAACCAAACACAACCTAGAAATTTCATTAAAGTAGTTCGAATTACCCAAATCACATGCAACATTAGCATATATAGCTCTAATGTGGACACTAACAAGACAGAATTAAAGCAGTCAAACCCATAGACAAGATGGCCTTAGAGGCTTAGAGCATATCCAAGACCTTATTCCCAATAACATAAGAAGCATAGGCATTGTGCAGTGCATTCTTGACATCTTCAAGTGAGAACACGTTAGCATTAATTCCAGTCAGGACATTCACTAATTGGTTCCTTTATATCCATTCCAACTTCACCAGCCAACTCCGCTAATCCATACTGCTCAACATTGGGTTTCTTCAGAATTTTAGCAACCAAATAGCCTACTTCAACACCTGTGTTACAATTTACACGTTGCGTAACTACCGTTCCTTTACGAAAACCGTAAAAATAAAGGCAGCCTAGTTCTGTAACTTTCTCGCTCATTCCGGTACCCAGAAAACAAATACTCTCATCAGACAGAAAGTTCATGAGGGAATAAGTTACTTCGTTCGAGTCAGGTAATTGTAACATCAAGCAATGACTCCCAACACAAAGAAGCAAAAACTTGCCTTTATTTAAATTCCCATCAGTTTTACGTTTCTACGCTTGCGTTTTGTCTCTTTTTTTTATCCTTTTTTTTTTCACGCGTTTTTTGAGGTTTGAAGACAAAAATTACTGTTGCAATTACTGTTAATGAACTGCAATAGTAATGTTTGACTTTTCAACTTAACGTACATTATTTATGAATTTATAAATTTTACTTTTTAGTAATTTTTTTATTAAAAATAAATTTTATAGTACTGTATATATATTTAAAAATAATTTTACTACAATATTTTTAATTTTTAATTTCAGTAAAATAAGTTCTAATAACGAATTCTTGAGAGGTTTAACAGACTACATCTGCATGCTTCAAGTGAAACTTGATATTCAAACAATTCACAAGCTAAAATACTACACAAAATAGAGAGAGATATCACAGAAACACTCACTTCTTGTGATAAGAATGGAGAGAGATCTCTCTATCTTTCTCGATCGTTCCTGCAAAAGCGTTTGGCTATGGAGTAAAGTTATATGGAAAGCGAGAGAGAGAGAGATGTACAGAGTACAGAGTATAGAGTACAGACAAAAGAAGCATAAAGTGGCCTTATCTTTGGGCCTATTCAAAAAAAAAAAAAAAAAATTAATTCGGAAAAAAGAAGCTTTTTTTTATTCTCAAAAAAAAAAAACACTTTTTTAACTTTTTTTTTTTCTCCTCCACGTGTTCAGGTCTTAAGTCTTTCCCATGTCTTAACTCTTAAGTCTTTCTCTGCCGCTCCTTCTCCAAAAAAAAAAAAAAAACAAAAAAACAAAACAAAAAAACAAAAAAAAAAAGTATTTTTCTGCCGCTTTATCAGATTGAAGACAGTTCAATATTTACTTCAAGTCCGTAGTCACACCAAATGAGAGTCATCGGTCAATCATTCGCAACTATATCCGCATGGGAGCAGCCCATCTAATAAAAGTTTTTTTTTTTATGGAACATGTACCCAAATATATTTATACTTTGAAAATTTTTGAAAAAAAGAAGAAATTACGAGAAAAAGTCAAGTTTTAAAAGGCTATATATAAAAGTTAAAAATTAAATTTATAAACTAATATCGAATGTAAATGTGCTAAAAATTTTAACTTTTAACAAATTAAAAAGTTACTTTATCTATTTTAACTCTCTATATTATTTTTACTACTTTATGAGAATACCCTTCTCTATAATACACATAATATTAAATATTCTATTATTTTAGAAACTTTATTTAAATATTCTTTTTTAATTTTTAATTTTATTGCTCAGGTCTCCCACAGGATAATGAGTAAAATATTAATTATAATATATTATAACAAATATTTTTTTTCATTTATAAATCGATATCAAATCTATGTATTTATTAATTTATTAGTTAAGAGCTCGCACTCATTGGAGAAAAATCATGCTTCACGAATCTTTTCTAGTGTACATGGTCATTAAAAAACTTAAATTATAAAAAATTTAATAAAAATAGAACTTCATATATTGACAAAAAAAAAAAAAACCACTATACATACAAACAAATATATAAAGTCTTACAATTTCATTTTTGAATTTTCTTATCTTGAAATATTTGTATGATAATCTTATTATCAATGTTTTAAGTTACATCTTTTTCAAAATTTTAGTTTAATAAAAATTTTATTGGGCTTTTTCTTCTGTTTGTAAGGACCTTTTTTTTTTTTTTTTTAGAAACCGTTTGTTTGTAAGGACCTAATATATTGTTAAGGGAATTAAAGTTTAAGGAAAATTTTGGCTACGTACTAAGTTATAGCCTAAGGCTGCAACTCTCGTTAAACAAATTAACATTGTTACATATTTTGAAAATTTAAATGTTGAATTGCATGTTCTTTATATTCTTAAAATATATGTCAAATTTCATGCTAATGAGATGTTATTTACTATTTTATCCATAAATTTATTTTTTATGTATAATTTTAAACTACAAAAACTCAAAATTTAAAAATTTGATAAATGATATAACTATTGATATTTGATTTTCTTGAAATTTTGCAAATATGAAAGATATAAGAAGAAAACGTAATCCAATGGTGAATTTGTTAAGATTCACATTTAAAATATATATATATATATATATATATTTTTTGAGTGGAGTTGTAGCCTTAGTTTACAATCAAGTTTGTTGCCAAATTTTGTCCAAAGTGTAATTATGTTAAGCCTAAAAAAATTTAGGGTGTTCCCAAATATTTTTTAAGGATAATTTAAAAAAAAAAAAATTTATATATAATAATTATTTTGTTTTCCAAGTTAGGGTGGTCATGACCACCCTAGACTCAGCGTGGAGCCGCTAGTGCTATGGATTGAGCGCTTCTATCCTAAAGTAGGAATTAACCATCCCATGTCCAAACAAATTCTATACTTTACCCATGTCTAGCCTAACAATTCGACTTAAAATGAAAATTTTCAATTATTAATCATGGTAACCTATCACTAGAAAAGTGACATTAAAGTCTGTTAGGAAACAGCTTATTTAGCTGAAACTGAAATTGTTTGCTAAAAGTATTGTAGATAAAGTAAAAAGTTAGCTGAAATAGTATAATGAGACCTATGAATAATACCAAAAATTGCAATGGGACTCATGAATGGTAGCAAAAATAAACTAAATAATAAAAGAAGTTGTCCAATATAAGCTATCTCTAATGCAACCTAAGAGCACTGATTGTTATCTCAAGATCATGGATATGAAATGCTAGCCTATCCATTCATCCATATTGAGTGGTCCATGTAACATACACATTATATGCCACAATGTCACAAACAATAATTCCCCAAGCTCTCTCATATAAATAAATAAATAAATATATATATATATATATATATATATATATATATTGTGTTTACCATCCAGCAACAATAAAGTGCAAAAGGAAAAGAATTTGATTTTTGGAACCTTTAATGTAGTGGGTTTTTTAGTGTTTTGTGTGCTAAAATGCATTTTAGCTATTTTAGCATCTTTGAAGTGAATCCTCAAAGAAAATAATAAAAGAAAGGAAAAGAAAACATTAAAGAGATAGTGAGAGAGAGATGGAAAACATGAAATAGTGCAATGCGGAAGAAACATGCAAAGTTGGAAATTTGATAAAGTAGAAAACAAACAAAGAAAAAGAAAAAGTGAGAAAGGGATTAGATACTGATAATGAGGGACAAATTTGATATGAAGGTAAGAAAAACACAAAGGAAATTTGGCCGGTATGCATTTTCTAGCCGAAATTTGATATATTCTTTAGTGCAACCAAAATGAGTTTGATATAACCGGTATATGAACTAGCATGAAATGTTAGTGTTATGTACTGATCTATCTACTGGAATGATAAATACCAGTTGTACTAGCCGGTATGGTACGAAATTGTCATCCTTGACCTCTGTATATGGTTTTGCAATGAAGACTTCATCTCATTTAATTACATTAGCAACAACCACAACAAAATTATTGAATAAACTTTAACTTTAAATCTGCACCATGTTTTGCAAATAAACATACACCGAAATACATATTTTTAAAAGATAGTGCCGAAATTTTGTTGTATATATAGGTATATACAAGGATAGGTTGTAATAATGATGTTTGAGTTTGGAGAATATGATTTCATAAAGTGAAAATTCAAGTTCTGGAATTTTCTAAGTGAAAAATTGAAAATCTAAATTTTCTAGGATTTTTTAGAATTTTCTACAGAATTTTCTAGTGACTATTGAGAAAGATTGAAGATGTTTCAATCTTTGTTAACCGTTTTATGAAAAAATAACTAACTCTCTATACGTGCCTTTTCATGAAACATACATGCCTTTTTATGAATAGAATCTTATATTCACTTGAAAAACTAATTCTACAAAATCAAAAGTTGGAGAGAAACACAAGAAACACAAGCAATTTTGTGGTCATTATCTAGAATTACTATATGTAGAACCCAACATCTTGGTTGTATCTTGGTGACAAATTTGCAATAACCCTTTAGCAACAAAAGTGTTGGGGGCAAATATTGTCTAAGGAAAACAATATAGTGCCTCCAAGTTATCTATTTTCTGTTTGTCTTTTCTATTAATCTTGTTCTTTCATTATTACTTTGTGTAATATTCCTAACAATCTTAGACAATATTTGACTACAAGACAAGGAGTAAATGATGGTACAACTTTGAAGATGTTGAACCATAGTTTGGTGAAATTAGAATGCTTTGATGGAACCAATTTTATATGGTAGAAAGAGCAATTGGCTTGGATTTGAAGAGTTCTTCAAATGATGAATCGATTATAAAGAAGATTCAATGGAATAAGGCTTAAAGAAAGAAGTTTCTTTGTTGGCAAGACAGGTGATGATTCTATCACATTATGAATGTATTAAAAGCCATGTTCATAGTTTGAACATTGAAGGTATGAATTTCTTGTTCATGAGCAATTTGAATTTCAAATTGATTGATGAGTTTCTTTGTTAGAATATTTGCATGTGTTGCAAATTTATTTGAATTGAGATATAAGAATGAAATTTTAACATGTTTAAATGTTATAAAGTGAAGTAGAAAATCTAAAGGATGGAAATTTAAACTCTTAAAGTGATAGAGTGTATGAATATTTTCCTAATTGATTTTCTAAACTAGGTGAAGACATTTAGGAACAAGTTAGAAGATCTCACTTTAGATCAATTCAGACTACATCACTGAATTAAAGAAAAAAGTCCGGTTAAAGGTGTATCTACACCGATTTTAAAGTAAATGTGAACAATGTTAAAATTGGAAGTTCTAGTAAAAATAATAAACATTTGAATGTGAATAAGAGTATGAATGGTTTTAGAAGAACAACTCTAAGGATCCCAATAATGACAAATAAAATGTCATGTTTCCTTTGTGGAAAGAAAGACCGTTACATTTGAGAATGTAAGTTCTTAAAGAATAAGAAGGATGAAGATGGAAATGTCAATGAAGCAATTGTCATTAAGGACATTATTGCTATGGTAAGTAATGTATGTAATAAAGATCACTATATTTCATATGGCTGTAATTACAAATCCTTCCAATTGGTGTTTTAATTCAGGTGCAATGTTGCATGTGTGCAACTACAAGGCACAATTAAAGACTTATGAGGAGTCTTTCATAGAACTAGATGTGCTTGTGGACATCCACAGTAAGGCAAAAGTTCATGGAAAGTGCATTGTTGAAGTGAAATTGAGTTTTGGCTAGAAGTTCTCTTGACCAATGCTATATTTTCATGCACCTAATATCAACAAAAGCCAATTATTATTTAAGAATGGTCTTATCAAAAAATGGGATATTAGTAGGCAATGAATATGCTACTATCTGAATGTTATTTATCAATATGTTTTGGTTGTGCTTATATTATTGATTCTTTATTTATGACATGCTAGATTGAGACTTTTAAATTTCAAATTCTTGAAATTTATGTCAAAGCATGATATAATTTATATAAGCATGATGATTTGAATTGAATGGTGTATTAACTAGAAATGATGAATATTTCTAAATGCATATTATTCTTTGTAAGGAATATGTCATAATACACCAAAGTGCAGTCCCTTATACACCCTAATAAAATGGTTTGGTCAAAAGAGATAACTCTATTTGATATGGTGAATGCCATAAACTTTAGTGCAATCAGCTAAGTTCCTATCTAATCAGTGGGAAGAAACTTTGCTTAATGTATGCTATGTGCATAATAGAGTTTCATCTGTTTCATCTCAAAAGTATTTCATATGTGTTATGAAATGAGAAAGTGACCAAATGCTTATCATTTTAAATTGTGGAGGTGTTTAACCTTTTGTAGATGCTAGACCAAAAAAGACTAATTGGTCAAAGAGCTATATAAAGTATATATGTAGATTTTGAGTAAATTCGAGGGTAAGTAGTTTATAAGACTTAATGTCTAATAAAAGAGTGAAACCAAAGGATATTGAATTTATTGAGTTTAAATGCAAAGATGATTTCAAGAATACCCCAATACCTACTTAAACACGAGTAAATGTCTCCAATCTTAAATATCACATTAAGTGATATTAAATATTTAAATGTAGTTCACCAAGTGACAAAGGTGGAGTCAAAGTTTGAGAAATAAAAAAAATTTAAATCCAAATTTTATTTCATGTAAAGCTCTTGTTTACCTTGTTAAAGGTAATAAAAGTGTTGTCCTAATTAAATACCCATGGTATTCTTTGAGGGAAGTGATCCTAAAGTTTGAGAAAGCTTTGTGCTTCAAAAAAGATGTAGCTTTTTATTGTAAAAGCTATTAATGATGAGATAAACTCGATATCATTTAATAATAATTGGGTTTTAATGGATCTACCTCTAGTTTTAAAATCAATTGGCTATAAGTGGATATTAGAATAAGATATAAAATATTTTGGTCTAAGGTTAATAGTAAAAGGTTTGAAACAAAGGGAAAAATATAGATTTTTGATACCTATGCACTAGTAACTATTTGTGTTATTAGTTTGATATCTTTAAAACCATTCATATAATTTTAAAGAAATTCACTATATTATATTATTACATTTTGATTTATGTAATTATTGTGTGTGTATATATGTGACTTTTGGAATGGTTGAGAACCTGTGGGGTTTAGAAACTCAAATTGTGGAATTATGATATCTAAGAAAGTGTAGGGGTATAACCCTTAAACAAGTCATGGACTCATAAGAATACTAATGTGCATCAAAAATGTGCTTGATAAAAGTATTGAGAATTAACACAAAGAGATGTTAAATTCATTGTGATTAAATTCTGCATTGTGTGGTAGATGTCTCAAGTTTAAACAAGCACATATTGTGATCTTATTTTGAAAGAACATCTTTGTGAAATAAAGAGAGTACAAGTGAGTTTATTAATTGAACATTCAAGAATCAATAATGAAATATTGAATTGTGTCCCCACATATAATTTGAGTATGCATCATATAGACATGAAGTGACTTCCTTATAAAGTGATCTTGGTAAGGAAGTTTGCTTGAAAGACATGTGGGTTTGTACTTCCTTAATTAATTAAATAAAAGTCTTTTATGAATTAGAATCAAGTAAAGAAATATAGTGAAAATGTATACTATATTAATCTCATTTTGAGATTTATGTTAGCTCATTTTGTTGAGATTAGTGTTTTCTCAGTCTATTGGGAATTGTGTTATCTCATTGTGTTGAGATTAGTCTTGAGAACTTGCTTCCTAGATTTTAATATCTTTAAAGAGGCAAAGACACTTTGATTCCAATAATAAATAAAGAAATTATTGGAAGGGCGGATGCACGACTCGAGTTTGGTAGTGAATTAATTACATGTTGCGTATTATGAATGGAACTAAACTAGATATTCAAGTTTAATTCTATTAATGATGTGAGTGATAATATCTATGTCTAGTTAGATAATAACTACATATGGAGGTGCTATGTGTAAGCATTAAAGAAATAAGGTGTATTTCTTACTCAACTATAGAATTAAATTAAGAGCATTGATTATATTGGTAACGGGCAAGAAAAGAAAATGGCTAAGGTTTTGATGAAGTGTCGTGGCCACGACCATAGTAAGCCATTCTTTGTACTATAGTTGTGAAACCACAATGCGTATGGTATACATGAGTTGTACAATGTGAACTTAGACTTAAAAGTCTAAGAAAAGAATACATAAGGTAAGTCAAATGTGGTTGGACTAGTCCATTGCCTATGTAATTCTATATATAAAATAGGTTCTTTACCGAAGTGCGTCTCGAAACTTGATAAGGATAACATCCATTAGAATGGGACTAAAACCCTTCTTTTAAGAGAATTACCAATAATGGGAACCCAACCTCGAACTGAATATATCTAAGAGGTTTAAAAGGTAACAACAAGTTATTGATACGTGGTTGGTAAGAGCACTAATTTTGTGTCTCATTCAAGATGGGCTAGTGTAGACTGTTACGATATAATTGAGGATGAGTTTTACACTCTTAATGAAGTTCATAAATCATAAATGTCTGTGTAACAGGGACATAAGAAGGAACTTCACCTTTGTGAACATAGGAGTGGTGCTATTTCTAGCAACATACGAGTGGTGTCGCTTCTAGTAAGAGTAAAAGAGTTTTCTCTTGTACATGTTCACTAAACCGGGAAGAGCACAAGGCCATAATAATGCTAACAACAGTGGATTTTTAAATGTGTTATGAGTGTTCTCATGTGTGTGTTTCCGATTTCAACACATAAGAGTTTTGGTTTAAGCACCAAGCCACCATTAACTCTGTTGATTTCTTGAGCAATTATACTACATGGTTGTTTAAGTTGAAAGACACCTTTCATTATGCATGATAGGATATCAATAAAGTGAGACATATATTATTACAACCTAGTGGGGGATTGTTGTATATATAGGTATATATAAGGATAGGTTGTAATAATGATATTTAAGTTTGGAGAATATGGTTTCATAAAGTGAAAATTCAAGTTCTGGAATTTTCTAAGTGAAAATTTGAAAATCTGAATTTTGTGAAATTTTCTAAAATGTTCTGCAGAATTTTCTAGTAACTATTGAGAAAAATTGAAGAGGTTTCAATATTTGTTAACCGTTTTATGAAAAAAATAACTAACTCTCCATACGTGCCTTTTCATAAAACATACGTACCTTTTCATGAATTGAAACTTATGTTTACTTGAAAAACTAACCATACGTGCCTTTTCATAAAACATACGTACCTTTTCATGAATTGAAACTTATGTTTACTTGAAAAACTAACTCCACAAAATCAAAAGTTGGAGAGAAACACAAGAAACACAAAAAATCTTATGATCATTCTTCAGAATTGCTATTTGTAGAACCTAACATCTTAATTGTATCCTAGGAACAAATTTGCGATAACCTTTTAGCAACAAAAGTGTGGGCGGAAGGGAAGGGGGGGGGGGCAAATATTGTCTAAGGAAAACAATATAGTGCCTCCAAGTTATTTATTTTCTGTTTGTCTTTTCTGTTAATCTTGTTCTTCCATTATTACTTTTTGTAATATTCCCAACAAGGTTGTGGAAGTTGAACGTCTTCAAACCAATGCTTCTTGTGCTTGCAAGAGTTATAGTAAGAAAAGCACTTGCATAGTTGCATGGGGATTTTTATATTGAGGCAAAGGCAAGGTATTGATTTGTGATTATTCTTCTTAACATCCAAAGATCATGATTTTAATATATACACTAAATTTTTGTTATCTAGTTATACAAGTGTGGTACTAAAGTTTAGTTTTCTCTTGTGTAACACGTGAATTTCGTCAAGTTTTAATGGCATACATGATGACAATCATATAACATAGGCAACAGCAGCAGTGACATACTCCTTTTTTGTTTTGATAAATCAATAATTGGAGCAAGAAGAATTTAAAACCTGAATGTCTTAATAAGAAAAACTAAGAAGTGCAAATCAATTAAGCTACAAGCTAGGCTCTTGCAGTAGTGATATACTTAATTGCTCACTGATCAGTACGTGGTACCACAAGTTTAGCAGGCCAACATCGTGGGCTTCTTGAAAAAAATATTCTATCTCAAAGAGAGAATTGAATCTTCCAACCTGATTTGTTAAACAAGCTGTACAGTGTTGATAATTAATTTGAATGAGATAAAGAAGAAGAATTATGGATTTACAAACCCGATTGAAGGCTTACTGCGTTATATTCAAGCCTTACCCTGTTAGTCTTCGTTCTAGAGGTAACATACAAATCTGGTAAATCACTAATCCAATATTTGATGGACCAATGTCATCAAGGTATACTCTATAAGGCTACATCAACATAATGAAAATTTCATAGTTGAAAGAGATGTTAAAATATGAAAAGAAAGAGGAAAAGAAGAAATCTGTGTCGGAGTTTAATGGCGTAAATACATTTTTAGTCCTTACATTTTGGATTTTTTCCATTTTAGTCCATACATTTCTATTTCATCACTTTTAGTCCCTAAACCAATTAACGCGTGTTATTTTAGTCTTTTCCCTCAGTCAACAGACAAAAATCACGGAGGTGACTAACGGAGATATTAAAATATTATTAAAAATTTAGTGTAGCAATAAAATTAAAAAAAAAAATTAAAACAAGAACACAAGAACAAAAAAACAAGAACAGAAGGGCCACTGATCGTGAGAGAGGGAGAGGGAGAGATAGATTGAGAGAGAGGGAGAGGGAGAGATAGATTAAGAGAAAAAGAGAGGTAAAGGAACACTGATTGGGTCTGAAGGAGGCGAGATGGGCGGGTGGGTCTGACAGCGGCGAGATCGACGAGTGGGTCTGATAGCGGCGAGATCGGTGGGTGGGTTTGAAGGAGGTGACGGTGGCGAGTGGGTCTCATCGCACCGAATCGGTTTCTCCAACTCTCTCTCAACATTTTTCTTCGCTCCACCGCTCCGGTCACCAGAGGTCCGATCCCATCGCCTGGGATCAACGTCACCGCGCATGGAGCTCCGTCACTTGGTCACGATCTCTCTGACCTGGGTTTGTTTTTCCATTTGGGTGGTGGTTTGTTTAAATTTCTGGGTTTGTTTTTTTCATGTGGGTTTGATGATTTTTCTGGGTTTATGGGTTTGATTTTGGAGGTTTTGGTGGAGGATGGTGTTTGGATATGGAAAATGTGAACATCGCCGATGGTGGCCGTGGCGTGCAGCAAAAGGAGAATCAGTTGCCCACTCATTGTTATCTGGGTTTGTGGCTGGTGGCCGTGGAAAATGTGAACATCGCCGGTATCTGGGTTTGTTTGAAACTTAAATGAGTGGGTATTTGGGTTTGTTTGAGACTTGAGTGAGTGAGTTTTTTCAGATCTGGGTATCCTTGCTCTTGTTCTGGGTTTATAAATTTTATTTGCTAGAGGTTTCATTGTTGATTGAAAGATGAGAAAATCCAGGTTTGAGTTGTGATTTTGAATTTTTGAGTTTCTGTTCTTGTTTTTTTGTTCTTGTTTTAATTTTTTTTTAATTTTATTGCTACAGTAAATTTTTAATAATATTTTAATATCTTTGTTAGTCACCTCCATGATTTTCATCTGTTGACTGACGGAAAGGACTAAAATAATACGCATTAATTGGTTTAGGGACTAAAAGTGGTGAAATAGAAATGTAGAGACTCAAATGGAAAAAATCCAAAATGTAGGGACTAAAAATTTATTTACGCCGAGTTTAATTTATCAAATCAATCGTGTTAAAATTAGACATTTATTATGGTGAAAGTGTGAAACCATACGTAATACAAGGCTCTCGTATATAGAGTCCCACCAATCACAATCACTAATTTATTCAAAATATTTTGAAACCAAGAACCCAAGTTCCATAAAAAGCTGTAAAATCCTTTATCAAGACGGCTTTAGATGCTTAGACTAGAGGCACATTTCCACCAACTTGTTCCCAATAACATAAGTAGTATTGGCATTGTGGATTGTATACTTGAGAAAAGAACTCTGAACAATCCACGAAAACTGAGATAACCAAAACACACGGAGTTATGTAGCAAAAATTTTGCTATTAAAATAAACGTGGAGTTAGATTCCCAAATAACTCAGCCCATTTCAATTTGTGCTTAATATTTCTGAATATAGTTGTTAAACATACCGATCGAGTAACAACTTTAAATTTGATACAGATTTATTGGCTTGAACTGTTTATTCACTGCTTGTTAGGGAATATGATGATATTCACGTTTGTTCAAACGCTGAAAATAATGTGGTAGTAAAGTATTAAAAAGAAGTAAAATTTAGAGATCCTTTTAGGGTAAATTACAACTTACTCATTTGTGGTTTGACCGAAATTTAAGTTGACTATATGTGGTTTGAAATTTGACACTTTACCCATCTGAGGTTAGTTCAATTAAATTTTCGTAATCCACTTACGTTAAAAAATATGGCTAAATATGTAATTTTCTCAACTTTTATATCTCCCTCCTCAAAAAATACAAAAAACATATATATATATATATATATATATATAAAAGATCAAATGAGATAAAAAAAAAAACAATCTATTGAAACATTTGCATCATGGGATTTTAGATTACAGGTGTGGGGGTAAAAGGTCAACAAGAGAAATGGGCCTGCGCTTTGAGCTCCAAGCCTGCACCGAGGATCATGATCAGTCCGAAGACAGTCCCACTCAACCCATAACGTCCGAGATGAATTGTAAAGAGCCCGAACATAAATTGGGGAGTCCTAAGAATAACGCCGAGGATAATACCACCTCGGGTACTCAAAATTGGAATAAGCTTCAGAGCTCTTCCGGTCAGAGGAAACGTCCCAGAAGGTTCTGCTCGCCTAGATGGGTGTAAGGGATACGTACACCAGAAAATATCCAAAAAATATCAGAAAGGAAGGCTGCCCCCTCTGACCGCATTTATGTGGAGAAGAAATCTGAACAGTGCAATCTTGACCACCACAACTCACAAAAGGTCAAAAAAGATGCATGATAGGACATGCACTCAAGTGAAAGTTCGGATAATCAACAAGTGTAAAATCAGGATGATAGGGAAGGACATATATAATGAGAGGAAATCCTTCATGAGAAGGGGGAATTTTCATTTGTATCTACCCAGAAAAAATAAGAAATACCAAAGTTAACCTCCTCGGACTTCGACCAAGGACTATTTCCTGAATTTAAGCTCCTTATTTCATTCTATTTGTGATCTTAACTCATCTTGTTGACCATCTGAGTCAATCTAATCCAACTTTCTTTTTCCGCTTTCTAGAAATTCATTATTTTTGGGCCCTTTGGGTTGGTCCATATAATCCTGGGCTAAAACATCAAAGTCGTGTCCTTACAACAGGTAAACAACTTAAATTTCAGTCAAATTTTAGGTGGGTAAAGTGTCAAATTTTAAATCATAGGTAGGCCACTTAAATTTCAATTAAATTACAGGTGGGTAAATTGTAATTCGTCCTTCTTACAAGCAAAATATTGTATGGAAAAGTATGATGTTTGGGCCAAGTGTATTGCACAACAAGTCAATACAACAACTATATGGTAGATTGCAAATTTTTTTTTGTTAAATTGATAGATAGCACTTAAAACATTTTATTTATATAATATCTAAAAGTTGAAGTGTAACACTTATTGTTATTATAATTCTGTTGAGCCAATCAACAACGACCATGTCATCATTTATATATAATGTATTATACTTGTATACATTCTTAAAACTAGTTGTAACTGACCGATCATGATAGGATCATTACTTTTCACTACCATAATTATACACATTCTTGAACCTAAATGTAATTTATAGTAGAAAATACATATATTACAAATAGATTGGTCTGAGACACCATTTATTTATTTTTACTATATACTCGATCACCCTAAAATATATCATATTCCATAACTGTATTCATACTTGTATGCTTATGTAATGTTTATGTTCAGGTTGAAGGGTCCCATTCTACTTCTACTTAGAGAATCATATGTCATTTTCATAAACTTTAAGAGATAGAGAAAATAAATACTCATATTGGTCCATTTGGTCTAATTCGGTCCATTTTGATCCATTTCAATCCAATTTGGTCCATTTCGGTCCAGTTCAGTCTAATTGGGTACAGTTCAGTCCATTTGGTCCACTTCAATCTATTTCGGTTTAATTCGGCCAATTTTATTTAATTTGGTCCATTCAATCCATTTCAAGTTAGTATGATTTGTTGGTTATGTTATATACACTCTTAACGTTGAGATCTACAACACGGTTTTGTGAATTTTGTAACAAAGACTTTAATTCATCAATCTTCCAACTGACCACACGATAATCATTGATTACACTTGCTTTATCCTTTGCACCATCTATTTCAATTTTATAGTTACTCATTTTTTTTACTGTAGAATTGTAGGAACCAACTTTTTTATAATGTTGAAATAATTGAAACTATTGTGCCTTTTGTTTACATGGGGATGTTTATATATATAGAGGCTGAGTCTAGGAGGATTTTCTAGGATTATGTGCGTTTGGCATGGATGAAATTTGCCAACTTATTTTATTATTCAACTTATTTTATTATTTATGGGCCTCACTACACTTTCTAGTAGTATTCATTGGGCCCATTATACTATTTTAGTTAACATTTATTTTTATCTACAATACTTTCAACAACAAAAAATTTTAGTTTCAGCAAAATAAACGGATTCCAAACAGACCTGCAACATCAAGTCTAGGTGAATTTGATGGAGTTTAATTTACATAGAGTTGAGTGATCAAATGCGTCAAGACCAAATTAACCCTCCCTATTGGAAAATGGAGTTAAAGCGTTTGTTTGGATTTGGCGACTTCGTTTTCTAAGTCTGTGTTTTTGGCTTTTTTTTTTTTTTTTTTTAAGTCCAGCACCAGTTGCATTGTTCATGGGACATAATCAGTGCAATCAAGCTTATGAACAGTAACCAAAGTTCAAACAGTAACTTTTTATTATTATTTTTTTTGTTTTTAATTTTCAGTTTTCAGCAAATAAGTGGTATCCAAACGCACACAAATTTATTAACTTAGGAAATGTATTTAAATTATTTTTTTGCTAATAGAATTTATTTATATTATCTTGATACTGTTACAAAAATATGGTTCTAAAGTTTACATTTGATTATTCTTAAAAAAAAAAAAAGGAAGGTTTTTTTGCTCGTGTAACCCCAAAAATGGGGTGCTGACCAAGTTCCCAGAATGGAGAAGTAATCTTCCTAGATTGTCTTTTTTATTATGGCTGGGTCTTTTGCCTTTTTTGTTTAGTTTTAAATTTTTTTTTGGAGTTTAATTTTGTTGCCATGTGACACACACCAATCTCATGGTAAAATATTATGAGATAGTCATAAAGATCTCTCAACATATGTGTATCTCATAAGTGTAAGACTTTTACATAAGGGATATATATATAGATCAGCTAGATATAATTTGAGATGTAATATGATAAGTTTAAATTAAATATTTTATAATTAATTATCAATAAAATAAATTTGTCTAATACTAACTAAATTAATATTATTTTGATGAATAAGAAAAATGAATTAATAAACTTAAACTAACCAAGGTTAATTTTATATAGAGCATCAAAATCATTGTTCAAGTATAAAATTTAACCAAAAAAATGTGTGTGTATGTGTGTGTCTCTATATATATATGGGTTCAAGTTAAACCTTGGTGTGACTTTTAAGGAGTTACACCTTTTTTTTATCGTAAATTTCTAATAGATCCAACTGTTAAATGCTTTGACATCACTACCACCGCGCACTCTTGGTGCGGTGGTCACTCCATAAGTATAAATGTTTATAGGGTGTGGGAGGTAAGGGCCAAAGTTCAAGTCTCCAGGAAAGAGCTTCACACAGAGTAGAGTAGAAATTCTATCTTGTATATAAAAAAAAATAATGCTTTGACATCACTTATATTTAGAAAGTTGATAACATGGCAATTAGTGTGTTATTTACCATTAGATTTTATAGAAATCGATGGTATAACTCTTGTTTAGTTACACAAAGTGTAACTTAAATCCATCTCTCTCACTCTCTCTCTCTCACTATTGCTCTGTTTATTTCAGCATTAACATTTTCTGGTGAAATGGTTCATTTTCCAAAGAGCATTTTCTAGAAAGCTGTCTCATTTTCTAGTGTTTGAGCTTGAGAATGTTTTCTGGTGTTTGGTATGCAATTTTTTTATAAACATTTCTTGTATAATTTAAAACATGTATATTATGTAAACTAACTAATGTAATCATTATAAATAAAAAACTAAGAATGAATTTGGTTTTCGTACTAAACTTTTAACAACAGATACAATCAAAATTAATCAGTTGTCAAATTTTCATAATCTCTCTACCACTCATCTTGTTCATATATATAGACACACACACACACACACACACACACACACACACACACATATCAACCATTTGTCTATATATATATATATTTGACAGGGGAATACATTTTCAATAAGTATAAATAACAATAACTTTTAATTGTCTACTTTTTTTGTTGGTATACTAATTGCTTACTATGGTCAACCACAAGTCTTTAATATTACTCTAAATTATGTATTTACATAATGTACTGTATAATATATCATCACTGCATAGTATCTACCAACAAAAAAGTATTTGCCAACAAATGCAATTCTCCTAAACAATTATCATTCATTATATAACAATATTATTAGTTCACAGTAAAGATTGTCCCATGTAAAAGCAATTTAGAGCAATATAGGTACTATGTTTAAAATTTTCATCTCTTACTTCATTCATTCTTTCTTCTTCTTCTTCTTCTTCTTCTTCTTCTTCTTTTATTTCTTTTATTTTATTTTTTTGCACTTTATGTATGAAAAAGAAGTAACTTTTGCCTGGAATCCATCAAATCGAAAATTTCTTAGAGAAAAAAGAAATCGAGCTTGAAATTCAGAGCAAAGAATTGGGATTTTGGTTGAGAGGAATGAAATAATTACCACTGCAAATTTGTTTTCCTTTGCAAGTTGGAGCAATTGACCGATCAATGAAGGAAAAAAAAAATCTAATCAGAGAATTGTGTTACAAAGGGGAAGAGAAACATGAAGAAAAGAGAGAAGAGAGACAGTTAGAGAGAGAGATCTTTGGGAAGAGGAGAGACCAGAGTTAGTGACTGTGAGGGTGTGAGGAGAGAAAAAGCAAAGGGAAGATAGAAAAAGTGAGAAAACTTACCATGAGAGAGAGAAGACGCCCAAAAATTATGTTTCCCACAGCTTTAGACGAAGATAATATTTATAAGAGATGCAACGCGTGAGTGAGAGATTGTTTTCCAAAAAAAAATTTTGGAAAACAACCTATAGAAAATAAGCCTTATTTTTATTAGGGTTTTCCGTTGACCAGAGATAGTTTTCAATTGACCAGATTTTTTTTGTGCTACCAAACACTGAAAAATTTGGAAAACTATTTTTACAGAAGATTTTTCAGCGAAACAAACAGAATGTGTGTGTTTATATATATATATATATAGAGAGAGAGAGAGAGAGAGAGAGAGAGAGAGAGAGAGTTCTACTTTATCTTGGATAAAACGAAATATGGTTTCAAGCTAAAGTAGAGAGAGTTCTACTTTATAATATAATTTTCAATTTTTGTTTTAGAGTTAAGAGAGAGAAATTATTTGGTGTGTGGTTATATAAGACATTATAGGTGATTAATGCTGACAACTTACAAAGTAGGACATTGATGTACAAAAATTGAAGTTTCAAGCTACTAAGAAAAATATTTGTTATTGATGATTAGACACATTTACATGATCTGTGTGTGTGCACTAGCGCTAAACTATTTAGGGTTTTTATTGATCTAATATTTTGAAAAACTTTTTGGAGACGGAAAAAATAGTGTACAAACCCTTTTTTATTTTATAAAGCAATTGTTATCATAAAATTTTGGGCTTTTTATATAACGAAGATGAAGCTTTTTTTATAAAGGGAGTGCAGCCTTTTTTATGGGAATCTTAGGCCTAATCCTAGAGCTGACACTAACAGGATCAATAAATGTTATGAGAGGATGGCTTATAAGACTGTCTAATTTGGTACCCTTTGATCTATTGACTTTTGAATCTATGTATGGTATGCAAAGCAGCAAAATATACACCATCCATGCGCGGATAAATATCAGCAATTTTTACGAAAATCATGGTATAGATTGTATTTAGCTAAATATGGTAGGTAAAAGTATGACTTGGAGGGTGAGTGATTGTAATGAACTGATGCTATTACGTACAAGTGATGGAAATTCTGTAAGAATATGGTATACTAATTCTATCCCAACCCAAGTAAAACTCATGTTCAATTGAGAATCATAGAAGTTTCGGTTATCAGTGATTGCTTAAATTTGGTATTTATTAAGAAAATATTTTATTAGCTTGGGCTCCTTAAAACTTCATGTTTTTTTTGTTCATACCACAATTTGGAATATTGTTTAATGAAGCACTAAGCATAATTTATCATGTCAATGGTCTATTGTTACTTTCTTAACTCACATGAAACATAACGAGTCTTGTAATTTAACGATATTTTCCATTCGTAGTTTAGTGAAATTTTGTAAGTGACATGCATTCAGAAAAAAGAATTTAGAATGATTTTATCAAAAGCCTAGATATATCATTATGATTATTTTCATTATGATCTTTTCATATTTCATTATTTTCTAAATTTTTTATTTTAATGAATTCTTGGAGCTTTCATATAAATTTTATCTTATATTTTAATGTTCCAAGTAACAAATTTATCATATTCAAATAGTTCTCTATTCTCTCTCTTCCTGCCCTCCCCCTCCCCCTCCCCCTCCCATTTATCATATTCAAATTGATATTTTCTAATACACTTCTAACTAAAAACTATTTACAAATAAAAGAAACATTATCTACAAAATAAAATTAAAATGGGGCAAAAATAATATAAAGTTTAAATCGTTTAACAATATAATCTAATTTATCTTATGTACTATAAGTCCATTACAATTTTATTATAATCACCTTATAGTCTCAACTTGCTCAAATGAAGACAGATTCAACACATAACTCAATGAATCAATACTAACAAAATTAAAATTAATTTTGCACAAAGAATCAAATATATGGTTCGTGTATAAAATATAACAAAAAGAGATAATAAAAAAATAAATTTAATTAACCTTGGGTAAAGTGATACATGGTGAAGGGAAGTTGAAACATAATTTCCAAAATTGATTTGGCATAGAGAAAGAGAGAAATTGTTTGGCACATGTCCATATGAGAGATTAGGAGACAAACATTGACAATCTACTGTGTGCTAAACTAGCTTACAAAAGTTGAAATTTCAAGTTGTCAAAATGATAATCAATGATGATTTGATATACTCATTAAAAATTTCAATTGAGTTAAAGTTCTATTGTTCCACATTTTTGGAGAAATCCCTAGACAAATAATTATTAACTCAAAAATTTTGAGACCTTTCTCTATGAGAAGATTGAAGCAAAATAAATTATTATACATGATTTAGGACAAACCAAACACGAAATTTCATTATAGTAGTTCGAATTACACAAATCACATGCATGTAGCATTAGCATATATTACTCTAATGTGGACACTAACAACACAGAATTAAAGCAGACAAACTCATAGACAAGATGGCCTTAGAGGCTTAGAGCATATCAAAGGGCTTATTCCCAATAACATAAGAAGTATAGGCATTGTGCACTGCATACTTGACCTCTTCATGTGAGAACACCTTAGCATTTCAGTCAGGACATTCACTAATTGGTTCCTTTATATCCATTCCAACTTCACCTGCCAGCTGCGCTAATCCATATTTGGGTTTCTTCAGAATTTTAGCAGCCAAAAAGCCTGCTTCAACACCTGTCTTAAAATTTACAGGTTCCACTATTGATGTAAGGTGATTGTCTTGTGGACAAAAATGAAAGCTGTTTAGCTCTGAAACTATTTTGCTCATTCCGGTACCCAGAAAACAAATAGTGTCATCAGACAGAAACTTCCCAATGGTATCAGATACTTGAAACGAGTTCGGTAATTGTATCATCAAGCAATAACTCCCAATACAAAGAAGCAAAAACTTGCTTTTGATTGATAACCCATCAGTTTCGATAAACTTAATGTCGAGTCCTCCAACAACTTGCCTTCCTGAAGTTTGTAATGAAGATCTTAACTCATCCATCTTAACACCAATTAAAGCAGGATTGTCGACTACGCTTACCTTAACGTTTGCACCGTGCCTTTCAATGTCATACATACCCATTTTTGACAGGAATGATAGTGGTATGAGGTTCATCATGTTGAACTAATTCAAACCAGTGTTGCCTGTACATAAAATGAAACTCATAATAAAGGAAAATTTTAACAGTTACGATAAGGAAATGTTTTAGAAATTATATTTTTAAAAACTTTTATGGAAAATTTTTTTTAACAAATTCTTATATTTTTATATCAATTTTATTTTTTAAAATTATCAATTAACAAATCTCGGAACCAAGCTCTATAAGAATAGCAATTCAATGGGGAAAATTAGGTTGACGTGAAGTATAAATCATTTGGTGGCAACTATACTATCTTTTTCAAGTCAACTGTAGCAAATTTGTTAAGCCAATCAATCATAGAAATAAAACCAAATTTGATCTTTCTTCATTTCAAGCACTAAAAAATACTTCAATTCTTTGGCAATCTAGCCGTAGAGAGTGAAAGATTTTATTTTAGTGTTTACACTAGCTATTTTAAAACAATTACGTACACATCAAATAAAAGTACGTGCCATACTAAAAAGAAGATGTTGTAGCAGATATCAAACATGTTACTGGAAAGAGTAACGAACCCTTCCATGAGAGAGGTTTAACTGACTACATAATGGATGCATGCTTCAAATTAAAACTAATATGCAAAGTGAGCAACACACAGCTCTATTTTCAAACAATTCACAAGCTAAAATACTACACAAGAGAGAGAGAGAGAGAGAGAGAGAGAGAGAGATCACAGAGACACTCACTTCTAGGGATAAAAATGGAAAGGGATCTCACTTCTAGGGATAAAAATGGAAAGCGAGAGAGAATGAGAGAGTACAGACTAAAGAAACCCTTAAAAGAAAAAGAAATTCAAAGATGCATAAAAGAGCCTTTATGTTTGGGCCCATTAAAAAGAAAAGAAAAAAAAAAGGGGCAATCCCATGTAACTTTTTAATAAAAAGGAGCTTTTATAATTTTTTTTTATTTTTTATTTTTTTAACTCTTAGTCTTTCCCATGCCTTAACTCTTAAGTCTTTCTTTGCCGCTTTATCAGACTGAGGAGTATTTAATATTTACATCAAGTCCGTAGTCAGATCAAGTGAGAGTCATGCTTGGAAATACTTGATCTAGTTTTTTGCAAAAAGATGTTGCTGATTATATTGGTATCTTGTAAATTAAAAAAAAAAAATTTAAAAAGTTATATATTTATATATTGCTAAAAATTGAAACGTAGCGTTTATTGGTATTACTTTCACATTGCGTCACATCAACTGTCACGTCATTCTTTTTTTTTTAAATATAATTTTTTCTACAATTTTAAAATGGTTTTTATAATTTTCAGCCCTATAAATACAGCCCACTATTTATTTATTTACTTCTATTATCACTCTATAATAAATCTAGTCTACTACTTATTTATTTACTTTCAATATCACCCTATAATAAATTTGTATAATTAATCCAGCCCACCTCTTATTTATTTAGTTCCACTATCAAGCTCAACCCATCAGTTTTAGGATTTTGTGCGAGCATTTTCAACTTAAAAAAAAAAAAAAAACAACAACAAAACATTGAAGCCTTTTAAGCTTTATGGTTTTTTTTTTCTTCCCAATTTTCCTATAATTGTTTTTAACATTTATTTTTTAAATATTTACACTTCTCCAACCTTTCTCCCTCCCTTACCATTTCATTTCCTCACTTCTTTTTCAAATTTTCTCCCTCTCTTACATTTTCATCTCTCCCACTACCATCTATATTAATATCATTCTTCTTCTTTCCTTTCATCTTCCTTTATTTTTGTCTCTTCTTATTCATACCCTTTTACTATAAATTTGTCATTATCTCGTTTATTCTATGCATAACTTTCCCTCACAAAAAGAAAATGACTCTCTCTCTCTCTCTCTCTCTCTCTCTCTCTCTCTCTCTCTCTCTCTCTCTCTCTCTCTCTATATGTATATTTTTGGTGGATTTTTTTATTTTTCATGCATCTCTACTTTAGGTTGATAATTTTTTATATTCTTTAAAACTTTATTTTGAGTTAATGCGATTTAGTTTTGTTTTTAAAATTTTTTTTTTATTCTCTTTGATTGTTAAATGTTATCCTATTGCGTTCTAAAGAGTTAAATATAGAATATAAAAATATAATATTATTCTATTACATAACATAATTTGGCATTTATTCTATTACATATCACGATTTTTTATAGTGCTCAATTTAGATATTAAACTATGAGACTTTACTAATTTTTGTTTATTTTCTAATCCTTTGTGGTGGACAAAGTATTCTTAATAGTTGTATTAGAAATACTCTATAATACCATTCATTTAAAGAAAAGCAAAAGTTAGCCAAACAAAAATAATCAGAGAGATGAAAAATTTTAACTTTTGCAATTTTATTTTAATTATTATTATTTTATAACAATGCATGTATAAAAATTTAATTCTTAGATTTTGCTAATAGTTGTTTATTTGATAATATGCTTTGGGTGGCCGAAATTATAATTTCTAGAAAGAAAATAATGTTAATAGATTATTAAAAACAAAAGTTTATCCTAATATTGGTTCAATTAATCATTATTAAGTTTTATTAATATTTTTTAGTATACGTTTTTTTGGTGTTTTGGATTGTTCCTATATTACATTTATGATTGTTCCTATAATAAATAAAAAATAATCACAAAATACATTACTCATTATTAGATTAGCTTAAATTGTAAAAAAAAAAAAAAATAATAAAAAAACTATAAAAATAATTATCACACGCAACGCGCGGGTTCACGGCTAGTAAAAGTTAAAAATTGAGCTTATAAATTGATGTTAAACGTAAATGTGCTAAAAAATTTAACTTTTAGCAACTTAAAAAGTTACTTTATCTATTTTAACACCTTATATTATTATTATTATTATTATTATTATTATTATTATTATTATTATTATTATTATTATTATTATTTATGAAAACACCATGCTTTGTAATACACCTAGTACCAAATACTCTATCATTTTACAATTTCATTTAAATATTCTTGTTTTATTCTTTTTTTTTTTTTTTACCGCTCAAGTCTTTCACAGGATAATGAGCAAAATATTAATTGTAGTTTGGTATAACAAATACTTTTTTTTTTCATTTATAAATCGATATCAAGTCCATGTATTTATTAATTTATTAGTTAAGAGCTCGCACTCATTGGAGAAAAATCATGCTCCACGAATATTTTTTGGGGGGATCATTAAAAAACTTAAATTATATAAAATTTAGGGATAGTTACACTCTACCCACCTGTGGTTTGTCTTTAATTTAACTTGCTTACCCATGGTTTAAATTTTGACACTTTACCCACCTGTAATTTCCTCCGTTATTGATCCGTAACCCACCTCTTCTTCAGCCGTTACTCTAACATATAATATGTCAAAAACAAAAGCTAGATCAAAACACTCCTCACATGAAGAACATACACAAACATGAAGAACATGCACCCAGAAAACTAATACAAATCAAATCAAGCAATATCGTTTCAGCCTAACTCTCATCGAAACTCTCATCTTCGCTTTCTCCCAAGTCAAATCCCAAGCTGTCCATGGCTCCGCACTCATCACCACCGCCCATGGCAAATTCTTCTCCAATGGCTTCGACCTCACATGGGGCCAATCTGCAAGCTCCTCCTTCGGCGCCGTAGATCGACTTCACCACTTGGTCGCTTCCTTCAAATCAGTCGTCTCTGCTCTCCTCTCCCTCCCTATGCCCACAATCGCCGCCCTTCCCAGCCACGCTGCTGCCGCCACCGCCGAATTCCTCCCCCCGCTCAGCCATAAATACGTCCTGATGAGGCGCGATCGGGGCGATATTGGCCTCACTTTCCTAGATTACTTCACAGCTCTGATGAGGTCAAAGATCGGCTCAACCTCGGCTCGATGTGATATATTGCTAGCCAGGAGGAAGGTTAAGGGAGAAGAGGCGGTGAGGATGGGAATCGTGGACTCGACGGCGCACGATAGCTTGGTTTTCCATGGTGTTTCATGGCTGGGTTTTTCATGGTGCTTTCTTGGCTGGGTTTTCATAGTTGGGCTTGATTTTCATGGTTGGAAAACTGGTGGATTTTCGTTTGGATACTGAGAAAAAAATGGTGGAAAGAAATTTCTATCTGAGTTCTTTTCTTTATTTCTGTGCTTGTTTCCATGTGCTTGGCTTCATTTGGATTTTTTTTTTGATTTTTCATTTTGTAGTCTTTATTTGGAAAGAAAATCTTGATTTTCTTGGGAAAAATTTGAATACCCAGAAAATAAATCAAAACAAAAATCCTATATGCTACAATGCAGTTTGAGATGTTGCAGTCTCCTTTGTTTTTTTAGATTTATTGCCTTGGATCTAGGATCTTAGTTTGGTGAGCAATTTGGATGGTATTGCTTGATTTGATTTGTATTAGTTTTATGGGCGTATGTTCTTCATGTTTGTGTATGTTCTTCATGTGAGGAGTGTTTTGATCTGTTTGGGCTTTTATTTTTGACATATTATGTGTTAGAGTAACGGCTGAAGGAGAGGTGGGTTACGGATCAATAACAGAGGAAATCACAGGTGGGTAAAGTGTCAAAATTTAAACCACGGGTAGGCAAGTCAAATTAGAAGTAAACCACAGGTGGGTAAAATGTAATTATCCCTAAAATTTAATAAAAACATAACTTCATATATTCACACACACACACACACACACACACACACACACATAAAATCTTACGATTTTCTTTTTCAAATTTTCTTATTTTGAAATATTTGCATGATAGTCTTATTATCAATACTTTAAGTTACATCTTTTTCAAAATTTTAGTTTGAAATAAATTTTCTTGCGCTTTTCCTTTTGTTTGTAAGGACCTTTTTTTTTGTGTGGAGAAACTGTTTGTTTGTAAGGACCTAATATACTGTTAAGAGTATCAAAGTTTAAGGAAAAGTTTGGCTACATACTAAATTGCAGCCTAAGTCTATAACTCTCACTAAACAAATTAACATTACTACATATTTTGAAAATCTAAACGTTAAATTGCATGTTCTCTAAGTTCTTAAAATACAAGTCAAATTTCATGTCAGTCGGATGTTATTTACTATTTGATCCATAAACTTATTTTTTATGTATAATTTTAGACAACAAAAACTCGAAATTTAATGATTTGATTGATGACATGGCTATTGATATTTGATTTTGAAATTTTACAAGTATGAAGGATATAAGAAGAAAATGTAATTCAATGATGAATTTGTCAAAATTCACATCCAATAAAAAAAATATTGAGTGGAGTTATAACCTTAGTTTACAATCAAGTTTGTTGCCAAATTTTGTCCAAAGTGTAATTATGTTAAGCCTAAAAAAATTTAGGGTGATCCCAAATATTTTTTTAAGGATAAAAATACAAAAAAAAAATTAAAATTTATATATAATAATTATTTTGTTTTCCAAGTCAGGGGTTACGACCACCCTAGACTCAACGTGAAGCTGCTAGCGCTATGGATTGAGCACTCCTGTCCTAAAGTAGGAATTAACCATCCCATGTCCAAACAGATTCTATACTATACCCATGTCTAGCCTAACAATTCGACATAAAACGAAAAAATTTCAATTATTAATCATGGTAACCAATCAGTAGGAAAGTGGCACTACGAACACTAATTGGTGCCTCAAGATAATGGAAATGAAATGATTGCCTATCCATTCATCCACATAGTGGTCCATGCATGATTGCCCAAGCTTTCTCGATTTATATGCCACAATGCCACTAACAATAATTCCCCAAGCTTTCTCGATTTATGTGACATATATTATATTAAATCTCTCTCTCGTGTGTGTGTGTGTGTATTGTGTTTACCATCCAATGACAATAACGTGCGAAAGGAAAACAATTTGATTTTTGGCACTCTTAAAGTAGTGGATGTTTAGTGTTTCTGCTGCTAAAATGCATTTTAGCTATTTTAGAATCTTTGACGTGAGTCCTCTAAGAAAATAATAAAAGAAAGGAAAAGAAAACATTAAAGAGATAGTGAGAGAGAGATGGAGAACATGCAACAATGCAATGTGGAAGACATATGTAGAGTTGGAAATTTGAAAAAGTAGAGAACGAAAAAAGAAAAAGAAGAAGATGAGAGAAAGGGATTAGATCCTGATAATGGGGAACAAATTTCATACCAATATAAGAAAAATACAAAAGAAAGTGTTTGTCCAATTTTGGCCGGTATGCATTTACCGGCAAAAATTTGATATATTCTTCGATACAACAAAAATGAGTCCAATATGGCTGGTATTTGAACCAGCACAGAACATCAGTGTTATATACTGATCTATCTATTGGAACGACAAATACCAGTCGTACCTTAGCAATGAAGAATTCAACTCATTTAATTACCTTAGCAACAACCAAAGCAAAATTATGAATAAACTAAACTTTAAATTTGCACCATGTATTGCAAATACACATACACCGATATACATATTTTTAAAAGATAGTGCCGTAATTTGTGGAAGTTGAACATCTTCAAACCTGTGCTTCTTGTACAGTTGTACTTGCAAGAGTTATAGTTAGAAAAGCACTTGCATAGTTGCATGGGGATTTTTATATTGAGGCAAAGGCAAGGTATTGATTTGTGATTATTCTTCTCAACCTCCAAAGATCATGATTTTAATATATACACTAAAACTTTTGATATCTAGTTATACAAGTGTGGTACTAAAGTTTAGTTTTTTCTTGTGTAACACGGGCATTTCATCAAGTTTTAATGGCATAACTTGATGACAATCATATGAAGTATGAACAACTGCGTACGCAACAATAGTGGCATACTTTTTTGTTTTGATAAATCAATAATCGGGGTAAGAATAATTTAAACTCTAGATATCTCAATTGAAAATACTAAGCAATGCAAACCAATTGAGCTAGAAAACTCTTGCAGTAATGATATACTTAATTGCACAATGGTCAGTACCTTGGTACCACAAGTTTAGCAAGCCAACATGGTGGGCTTCTTGTAAAAGAAGTCTATCTCAGAGAGAGAATTGAATCTTCCAATCTGATTTGTTAAACAGGTTTACAGCGTTGATAATTTGAACAAGATAAAGAAGAAGAATTATGGATTTACAAACCTGACATGAAGGCTTATTGTGTTATATTCAAGACTTAACGTGTTAGTCTTCATTCTAAAGGTAACATACAAATCTTGTAAATCACTAATCCAATATTTGATGGACCAATGTCATCTAGATCTACTCTATAAGGCTTCATCAATATAATGAAATTTTATAGTTGAAAGAGGTGTTAAACTTGCTAATTACACCTCTCCTTGCGCAATGTGTTTAGAAGTTTAGGGAAAAAGAATTCGAGATGTGGGGCGCAATGTGTTTAGGAGTTTAGGAAAGAAGAATTTGAGATGTGAAAAAAAGGATTCGAGATGTGAGGTTATATTCCAATCTGATTTATTAAATAGACTCTACAGTATTGATAATTTGAATGAGAAAATGAAGAAGAATTATGGATTTACAAACATGATTGAAAGCTTACTATGTTATATTCAAGCTTTACCTTGTTAGTCTTCATTCTAGAGGTAACATACAAATCGGGTAAATCACTAATCCAATATTTGATGGACCAATGTCATCTAGATCTATTCTATAAGGCTAAATTAATATAATGAAATATTCATAGTTGAAAAAGATGTTAAACTGGCTATGTATGGCTCTCCATGTACAAAGTGCTTTAGTGTTTTGGGAAAAAATGCTTAAGATATAAGGGTTAGCAGCATATTGTAATTATTTCAAAACCAAAAAAAAAAAAAAGAAATCAAAATTCCTTAGGAATAGTTCCTCTTGAACCTTGGCATTGATAAATGTATCTATCACAGATTCAAAAGTGCATGCCTCGTGCAATTGAGCGCACACTATTATAAGAAGGGCAAGGCGCATTAATATTGTTTCCTAGTAAAATTTAGTATTTAACACTTTTTTTTTTTTTTGAGAAACAGTATTTAACACATATAAAAAAATTGTAATTATGTTAGATAAGGTATATTTTTAAAGCATTACCATCTATTTTGACTCCTTACCAAAACTAATTAAATTGTATGTCATTAACTTTTTTTACTTTAGCAACAAAAAAAAAAAATCAAGTTCTTGCAAGTAGCAACCATATTAATATAATTTCTATTGTTTCCTTGTTACAAAATTATTTATAATATCAAAGGGTCATTCGATTCTCTAAAAAAATGGGGTCATTTTTTATAACAAAGAAAGGGTGCCTGTTGGCGCAAGCGCCCACGACGAGGTTTCATCCTCCTTTCATGGGAAGTACGCCTTAGCCTAGGGTGGACTATGATAGAGGGTGTAAATGGAGTCACCACCTAGTTTAGGTCTAGGAATCATAAATATAGTGCCCTTCGTTGAAAGACTAATCTTTACTAGGGCACGTGTCTGGAGTTTAGGTATGGGGATGGGAAGTTATTAGGCATCCAACTCCACCTGACCCGCGGGTCGGCTTTCGCTCATTGTGTTCCAAGTTTTAATCTTGTTGAAGACATATTAAACATGTTATTCA